>JAMPIV010017653.1:0-600000 GCA_024509875.1 Oreohelix idahoensis | reverse complement strand
GGGGGTTGTAAAGTTTCATTGAAAAGTTAATTTAGGATCCGGAACATTGCAGTTTTACTATAATAACTTTTTTGTGTCATTAAACTGTTGTTTTCATTATTATCGACCTTTGATGAAAAATACATAGTTCAGTACTTCTAACATTTAGCTCCTCAATTTCTTTTATTCCTAATTTTTTTTCCCTCGCTTTTTTTCCCACCTTCCAGCAAACTCTCGCGGCACACTTGTGAACCTTTCGCGGCACATCAGTGTCCCACGGCACAACGGTTGACTATCACTGTTTTACTGCATGGTTAATTTATTTATAGGGATAGAAATGGTTACCATGGATATAGAGAACAGAAATGGACTGTGCCTGCCTCAGAGAAGATACAGTGAAGTTTAAATGATTTTTGCGAACCAGGATGCGTGAATACTCGGCTCAATGAACACATTCACATGCAAATATGTAGAAATTCCTTAAAACAAAAACTTTAACAAACACAAGTAGTCAAAGTAACAGCGCTCTTTGAACTGTATTTTATTTATTTATTTGTATATATATATATATATATATATATATATATATATATATATATATATATATATATATATATATATATATATATATATATATATATATATATATATATATATAATTTTTAACATGTTTCAATATGTTAACAATATTGTCTGCATGACATACTTGACAAAGGCGGTTTGTACCAGAAAGACATGTTCTTGCTTGCCGAGAAATTTCTGGAATGAAAGTTGTTAAAAGACAAAATTCTTGTTATCTTTGCAAATGTTCTCTAGAGGAAAAAAACAAACGTTTCAATTGTTTGTCCAATCAGATCAGTTCATGCTCTCTGTAAATTCAATACTAACACATATATAGATATGTTCTTGGACTGCAAATTAGACATTTTATTAAATTCATTATGAAAACCACCCTGTCACGGAGTCATTATGAAAACCACCCTGTCACGGAGTCATGATGAAAACCACCCTGTCATGGATTCATTATTTGCTAATTTTAGCAGCATAAATATTGAACATTGCCACATTTTACAGTAAATATCTTAACGAAAAAGTCAGTCTGTATAAAGTGTCCTGTGGTTGCAAAACGTATGGGAAGATGTCTGCCTAGCACCCTGGACATTGTAATAAAGGCTGTCAACCTTTTCAAATCAAATGCACTTCGAGAACGTTTTCAAGAGTGATATATCAGCTCAAGCTGGATTCAAACATTGCAAACATATTTTATGGACGAACAGTTAAAAGTATACGGCGTATCCACTGCTCTGGGAGAAGGTAAAGTTGTACTTTATTGCTTTTCTCATTCCTTATTTTGTTCAACCTGGCTTTAGTTGGATGGTTTACCAATTACCAAAAGCTAGTACCAGTCTTGATATTGTGAGGTGGTCTTCGTTTGACACTAACAACACTGCATCCATATACTGAAAAACTTGCAAATTTTCATCAGTTAACAAAGATCACATTGAGTACAGTGCCAATTATAAAAAAAAAATATTTTTTGTTAGAAGGTCTTACTACTAGAAACTACTATGGATTTGATGTCTTTAATAACTTTTGCTACTTAGAAATAAAGTACTGATTTTTATAATCTTTTCTGCTCGTAGACTTTTTGTTCATCTGAGTGATTACAATTTACGGGGCCCCCTGGCACAAATTAAGAGGAACTTTCATTATATAGAGTCTCCATCAGAGAGGTCAATTGTAGGGAAATAACGTTCGGAATAAGTAATTAAGAGATTATTTATTGCAAGGCCCCTTATCAACCACTCTTTTTTTAACAGTCATAGACTGGGTGATGCGCCAGACAACAGAGGGCAGTCCAAGAGGAATAAGATGGACTACATTTTCTACATTGGAAGATCTGGAATATGCAGATGACATTGCACTGCTGGCACATTCACATCAACACATCCAGGAAAAAACGGATAGACTTAATAAATTTAGCCAGCAGGTGGGCTTGAACATCAATTTAAAGAAGTCTGAGGTCATGACGCTCAATGTGAACAACCCTGAGCCCATATCAGTAAGGAATCAGCAATTGGTACAGACAGATACCTTCACATACCTAGGAAGCATAGTAACACCAGACGGTGGGGCAGGCAAAGACATCAACATCAGAATGAATAAGGCAAGAACAGCCTTCTTTAGCCAAAATAACCTCTGGAAGTCCTCCCAATACAGCACAAGCACAAAATTAAGATTATACCAGAGTTGCGTGCTTTCTGTGCTTCTCTATGGTGCGGAATGCTGGAGAGTCACAGAGAAGGAAATGTCAAAATTGTCCTCTTTTCACACAACATGCCTAAGAAAAATTCACTGCATCTTTTGGCCGAATACCATCACCAACCAAGATCTGCTTACTCGTAGCAAGCAAGAGGACATGCACACCATCATAGCTGGCAGACGCTGGAGCTGGGTTGGTCATGTCCTCAGAAGAGACCCCGATGCCATCACAAGAACAGCTATGCTTTGGACCCCTGAAGGAAAGCGAAAGAGAGGCCGACCAAAAACAACTTGGCGGAGGACTGTGGAGGCTGAGATGCAAAGAATGAACCAGAGTTGGGGCACTGTACGAAGGATGGCCACCGACCGTGCAAAGTGGAATCAATTTGTTGTTGCCCTACAAGACGCCACTAGGCGTGATGGCCACTGACTGCTTTGACGGTCGGTGGTTTAGGATCGAAGAAGAAGAAGAGCACATAATTCAGAAACAGGGTTGCCTATAGAATTCGACAAATCAGAACTTAAAACCTTTTTGAAGTACCAAGAAAATGTTCTTATATGAGAAATGAGAAACTGGAACATGAAATAACGTTTAACACATGAACAAAGAAAGTTAAAAAGATATATATAAGGGTCCCTTCTGACCCACTAGATGGGGTCCCGTCGATGCCCCGGGCCTGCGGCACGTGCCTGGTCCAACAGAGTTGTAGTTCCGCCACTGCTTATGCTGCTATTATACATTATATGTCTTTAAGAGTTGTCATTGCTACTTTACTGTTTGGGAGTCTTGAAGAACTTTCAACCACAGCAACATACATCCAGAGAGCCGGACTTCTTGTGTAGACATTACTAAACAACAGCGAACGAGAAGAAGAAGAAGATCACAGCAATCAAAGGGTTAAAGAATGGAAAAGCTCCTGGTCATGATAACTTGAATGCAGAGCTATTTAAGACAGACCCTGAGCTTGCAGCAGAACTATTAGAACCACTATTTGCACAAGTGTGGAAAACGGGGACAACACCAACAGAGTGGAACAAAGGAATAATTATCAAATTGCCCAAGAAGGGAGATATTGCAGACTGCAATAATTGGAGAGGAATAACTCTTCTCTCAGTTCCCAGCAAAATACTAAGCAGGATAATTATACAGAGAATTTCAAAAGCTGCAGACCACAAACTGAGGAAAGAACAAGCAGGATTTAGAAAGAACAGAAGATGTGTAGATCATATATTTACCCTCAGGAACATTGTAGAGCAGTCTTCAGAAAGGCAAAGACAGCTGTACATTAATTTTGTTGATTTTGAAAAGGCTTTTGACAGTATACATAGTGACAGTTTATGGAAAATACTGAGGACTTATGGAATTCCAAGCTGCATAGTGTCAATCATAAAAAGCCTCTTTGCAAACTTTCCGTGTAGCGTTGGGCAGAGCAACCTAACCTTTGAGGTGAAGACAGGAAAACGGCAGGGATGCCCCTTAACAACCACTCTATTTTTAACAGTCAGAGACAACAGAGGACAGTCCGAGAGGAATAAGATGGACTACATTTTCTACATTGGAATATCTGGAATATGCAGATGACATTGCATTACTAGCACATTTGCATCAACGCATCCAGGAAAAAAACGGTTATAGACTTAATAAGTAGCCAGCAGGTGGGCATGAACATCAATCAGAGAGAGAACATGACTCTAAATGTGAGCAACCCTGAGCCCATATCAGTAAGGAATCAGCAACTGGAACAGAGAGATACCTTCACATCCTAGTTTGCATAGTAACACCAGATGGCGGAGCAAGCAAAGACATCAACAACAGAATGAACAAAACAAGAACAGTCTTTTTTAGTCTAAACAACATCTGGAATTCCTCTCAGTACAGCACAAGCACAAAATTAAGATTATATCAGAGCTGTGTGCATTATTTTATTCTCTATGGTGCGGAATGCTGGAGAGTTACAGAGTAGGAAATGTCGAAATTGTAATCTTTTCATACAACATGCCTAAGAAAAATTCTCCGAATCTTTTGGCCGAATACCATCACCAACCAAGATATGCTTACTAGGAGCAAGCAAGAGGACATGCACACCATCATAGCTGGCAGACGCAGGAGCTGGGTTGACTATGTCCTCAGAAGATACCTCGATGACATCACAAGAACAGCTATGCTATGGACCCCTGAAGGAAAATTAAAGAGAGGCCGACCAAAAACTACTTGGCGGAAGACTGTGAAGGCTGAGATGCAAAGAATGATCCAGAGTTGGGGCACTGTACGAAGGATGGCCACCGACCGAGCAAAGTGGAATCAATTTGTTGTTGCCCTACAAGACGCCACCAGGCGTGATGGCCACTGACTGCTTTGGCGATCGGCAGCTAAGGATCAAAGAAGAAGAAGAAGAACATTTTAGAACTATGTGGGTTGGGGTGTTAAATCATTAAAATCTCCATCGTGTATTAAAATATCAATTTTAACATTTAAAATCGCGATCTCTTTCAAATATGGCAGTGATTCTTCAATTGTATTTATACAACTCACAAAAACAACGATGAACTTATTTCTGGGCTAATGCCTTTTGCCCATATTGTCTCCTCTGACAAGTTATTCGTACTGCAGAGATGGTCCAGCTGAAGCGATTGCGTACTATCACTGATGCGTGATGCCATATGATGATGGATGGTATCCGCATGTCTGGATTTGTGTGGTGTGCAGATGTGTTCAGTCAAACAATGTTCATACAAAAATAACAGGGCAATCCACATAGGACGTCAGTAAACTCACGACGTATAAAGTCAATGATTCTTGAAACAGCCGTTGACGTTTTCTTCATTATTTATTGTGGACGCCACAGTGACAAAATGGTTACGCGAATATGTAGACACATCAAACAGTCATTATCACAGCAACATTCAATACAGCAATAGACGGTAGACAGCATTACAATGATGAGTCAGATGCATGTTATATTTCATAGTGCTGTAAATGTAGTCAGGTGAAAAACTCCATCCTTTTCTATAACAGCCAGGAGATAACCAGATATATGAGATCAGTTCACTCTCCTTAGTCTGACTTCAGCAAGACAGACACGTCTGCCGAAGTATAAATAATGTCCTCAAAAATATCCTCTAGATAACAAAGGTTTTTCAAACCTAGTTCAGGTAACCAAGTAGCAAGTAATAGTCCTTGGGACCTGCATCAACCGATGCAGCACAATACAGCGACATGTGAGCTAGGAAAACATCTCGTGACGACGACTTTCGAAGACAGGCTATGAGCCAGAAATCGTTCACGACCAAAAATCGATAGAGTTAATGAAAATGTTAATTTACCTTGCTTTCATGAAATACACAGAAATATCACGCCTCCCGACATGTGGGAAACACTAGAGGTATTATCTCGAATAAACGAAATATCCATTAAGAGGACTACACATCCCTGACAGAACAAAAAATAGCGGAGATCCCCTCTTCAACGAGGCATCTCTTTCGCCATTCCAAATCGCTCACTCCACTAGTGGTGGGCGGAAACCGATCGACCAAAAAAACAAGACAAGTCATGCGCAGTCCAGCGCAAAATGACCACAGCTCAAAAACTCAACTGCATTCAACCAACGCGAGAAGACAAATGCTTACCGAGAAAAGTAACTATAAATTTCAAGCAGTTGTTGCCCTTGCGTTATAAAATAGATATTGTAATAAAATGATGTTGCGAGAATTTATCACGCAACAATCACCTGTGTTAACGTACATCTCCCAAACGGATTTCTTAGACAGCCAATATGGCTTACTTTCCATCGATCGTGCGCGTCCACTTTGCGTTAACAAAGAGCGATTCTATCAAAGGTGGCTAGACGACTTAAGTGATATCCACTGACCTGTCTAATTAGCCTTGTAATACTACGATTCACCTGGTGAAACGTAAACAAGTCTAGGGAGTGGTCAGAGCAAAACATGTAGGACATGAAATATGCTAATTAATAGGACGGCGAGTGTGAGAAAAATGTAGAAAAAAGTTGATAATGCAGGAGAGAACGAAAAGGATGTAAAAGAACACAGACGATTAACTGATTTCGTCACACAGATTGCAGAATGATTATATCAGAGGATGATATAAGTACAATATGATATGACAGTTTGCTAGAAGAAAGAAAAATTAGTAGTTTTATTTTCACATAGAAAGGAACAGAACTAGAAATGTTTGTAACAGATTATTAAGAAAGGCAGTGATTCTCAAGCAGGATGCCTGCGATGTCCAGAAGGAAGCTTGGAATTATGTATGACATAATTCACTGATGCAAGCTGTGCAAAGGAAATAAAGGTACATGTCAAGTATCGAAGCAATTACTGAGATCTAACTTTTGAGCTCGTACGGATAAGCAGGTCAACCATATCATCCGGCTACACCAGAAGACAATGTTTGACGTTAATCCTTGTTAACACCATTTTCCCCACAATGCCTCAATGGGCGTGTAACGGGATCCTTTACCTTTACCTTGTTTATTTGTACAGCCTGTATATATGTCATTTGAACACATTGACACATCGTTGATGTTTCTACAGAGTGTTTTCATCTTTTTTCATAAGAAATGTAAATAACCATGTTGGTTGTCATCAATGACTTTGCATGTGTGTTAACTGTACTCGTATGTTTACACCTGTGAGAGATAACACTTCCACTTATACAAAACGTCTAACAAGTAACAATGAGCACAATTTAACAAACTTCTGGGTTGATATTGGATACTAACTGTCATTTATACAAAACATCCCAGACTATCGCATGAATTTATTATGAAGTGCATAAGGATGAAAAAATCCTGAAAAGCAAGCAAGCATGAATTCACCCAGTCAGTGACGACATGTAACTAAATCGGTGTAGTACCAATAATATATATATATTATACTGATGCCGAGAAGCTGGAAGAAAAGTGTGAGAATGTTTTTTCCCCATGTTAGTCATGAGGTAGAGAGCGAATGGCTGCTGGAATGGAAAGTGCATGATTCAATCCACGGGTTTGTGTACAGACTACATGAAAACAATGAAAGTTACACGTGCAACACGATTCCCAACAGCTATGACCCTGAAAATGTATACGCGTTGTGCAAGTATACTCGGTATAAAAAGACCGTTGAGACAAAACACCCAGTGCATGTGCTTGAAATCCCACGACTATCAGAAAACGACCGTCAAGGAGCCATTGGTATGTTGGAGATCGGAATGAGCTCGCGGGCCATTGCCAGAAGGTTGCATTGCCACCACAGCACTATTGTACGCCTCAGTGAACGTTACGGAACCACTGGCAGTGCCCGGGATAGACTTCGGAGTAGCAAACCACGTGTTACTACCCCTGTGCAAGATCGTCATATTGTGCTGAGTCACCTAAGGAATCGTTCTCTCCCGGCAAGTCAAACAGCAAGAGCAATAGTGGGTAGACGTGTGCAAGTCTCTCGAATGACAGTCATACGACGACTCAGAGATACAGGCCTTACTGCAAGACGACCTTATGTTGGGCCAAACTTGACTCACAGATATCGTCAGCAGCGCCTGCAATGGGCAGAGCAACATGTCAGATGGACTAGACTGCATTGGAATGCTGTCCTATTCACAGACGAGAGCAGATTCAACATATTCTTTGCTGAACGACGTATGCGGATTTGGAGACGGTGTGGAGAGCGCTTTGCAGATTGCTGTGTTCGTCAGCACAACCGATTTGGAGGTGGCAGTATTCACATTTGGGGAGTATTCCGTTTTCACCATCGCTTGCCTCTTCACGTCTTCCGTGGAAATGTTAATGCTGTGACATACCGAGATGAGGTTCTGGATGCATTGGTTGCTCCTGCGTTCTCAAATTATCCAGACTTACAGCTTCTCCAGGAGGATAACGCACGTGCGCACAACGCATGCATTACGCAGCAATATCTACAGCAGCAGAACATTGTGACGATTGATTGGCCTACCCTATCACCAGACATGTCCCTATAGAACATCTGTGGGACGAGCTTGGACGCAGAGTCTACAGGCAAGGTTCTCCAGCTAATCTGCAACAGCTCGAAGCTGCTCTTACACGTGAATTTGACTTGATTCCCCGGAATTTCCTTCAGAGACTTGTGCGTTCCATGCGGAGCCGCTGCCAAGCTTGTTTGCAAGCACACGGTGGACATACCAGATACTGAGGATAGTGTGAATGAATTTTTTTATTGGTTGCATTTTTGGTTTTCTCCCTTGCCTGCACAGAATGCAACGAATTTCATAACAATCAAATGTACAAATTAATGACCAGCATGGATTCATAGGAAAATGAATAAAGATTCGAAATATGTAAACTTGTAAACACTTATATTTACATTTCACACTCTGTTCCTGGATTATACAGGTGGTGCGTTTTTAATGTGCTTCAGTATATATACAGTACTTTGCAAAAAAAATGGCAGTCATATTTTCGCATCGCAGCACACTCATAGAAGCAAATAATAATAAAAACTGTATGCCCAGAGGAAGATTGGTGCCCAAATGTTTTCAATTGGGTTTAGGTCGGGACTGTTGCTGGGCCACTTCAGCACTATCACATACTTCTCTTGCAGCCATGCTTTGGTGGTATGAGATGTATGCTTTGGGTCATTGTCATGTTGAAATATGCACCCATCGGGGTACATGACCTGCATAAATGGCAGAAGGTGTTCCTCTAGTATGTCGATGTACCTTTCTTTCGTGAGAATTCCTGTGAAAACACACAGTAGGGTGGCACCTCTTGCTGACACCCCTCCCCAAAGATGGAATTTCTGGGTATGTTTCGGTCGCTGGTACACAGGCGTTACAGAGTCTTTCGTCCAAATATTTATTTGAGCAGGATAAGACCAAACAGAACATTCATCTGAAAAAATCACATTGTCCTATGACAAATTTTTGTTTTCGTGGCACCAGTTCAAGCGCGTCTGTTTGTGAGTCTCTGTGAGCAATGCTGACGAAATTACCCGCTTTTTTGTGTAATTCATCCTGCGTAGCTCACGGTTGACTGTAGCATTAGATACCTCTGGGCTTCCCAACTCGATCATGCGCTGCCGTATGTTTTCTACACTCTTCATTGGCCCAGCCAGAACGATTTGGGTGAGACGCCGATGGTCCTTTGTGTCCAAAATTCTTGGCCTCCACTACCTTCTTTTCGCTCGATTCCATTACCTGCTTTTAATTTACACACAACTCTGTAGACAGTCCGCTTAGGAATATTCGTTCAAGGTTTTAGAAATATTGGTACATGTTTGATTTCCTTCATTCCAAAGCTGTGAAATTAACATACACTTTGACTTTGTATCCATTTTCTGCCACTAGCATTAGAAATTGTCGTCTGCTCTATTATCAAGGGACTTTACTCTCCGCTAATTTTTTTTTAAATTTTGGTAGTGTTTACTCACTTCAGTGAAGTGCAAATTTGGGGCAGAACATGCATATTTAATTAGATTTCAGCATATTTAGCTGAGCAATATGACTGCCATTGTTTTTGCAAAGTACTGTATATATATATATATATTGTCAAGATGCAATTTTGAGAAGTTGCTATGGTTGTATGCTCCTGGGTTAGCAAGGTTTATTAGGTACATTGTTGTGGGAAACGTGATTGCAATGTAAGTCGAGTTAAACGTTTGTGATTTCCATGTGATGTTTGCACGAACAACTGAACTTTGATTGTTAAGACATGTGACGAAAGTAGTAGTTATTATTGGCTAGAGTTAGCCTGAGGTATGTAAGGTGAAAAAGTTACAAGGTTGTCTAAAGGGAGTTGACAGACGTTGTAGAAGGGATCGGACGTGTCCCGTTGCTGCTCTTGTGTAGAAGAGCTGGTGTTTGTTGTGTGGTTTTAGTTGTGCTAGGATCGATGTTATATGTGATCTTGGAAGTTGTCGTAGTCCCAGAAGTGATATTAGTATTATTTGAAAACTGGTAGGTTGTCGAGACAGATTGGTAATTTCTCGTGCTTTTTGAGTACCTCATAAATATGCCATGTACTAGTTCTTATTATACTTTATCGAGATGGACACAGTCTTTGAGTTCATTTATTTATAGCTATATACAGTGTGGAAAAGTGTCCGCTAGACTACGTTGCCGTTGTTGTTGTTGCTGACTGTGTGAGATGAGTAGTAACAGCGATAGTGTCGCTGCTGATGTAAGGGACAAAGGTGTGCGTGTAAGCACCTTATTGTCTCGTGACATATATATATATATATATATATATATATATATATATATATATATATATATATATATATATATATATATATATATATATATCAATCAATCAATCAAAACCCTTTAGCTCCCCAAGGAGCATAGGCCTTCATCAAACACATGCCAAGTCTTCCTATCCTGTGTCATCCGCTCAAGTTCTTTCCATGTTTTCCTCATAATTTTCACCTCCGTATCCAGTTCTCTTTCCATGTGTTTTTTGGTCTACCCCTGCCTCTCTTTCCCTATTATTCCAAAACAAGGACTGCCTTGTAATGCTATCAACAGGTTTCATCAATGTGTGTCCTATCCATCGCCAGCGTCTTCTTCTCAACTCGTGTTCCACTGGCACATGTCTGGTTCTTGTCATCAATTCCACATGATATATATATATATATATATATATATATATATATATATGTGTGTGTGTGTGTGTGTTTAACTGTTTCTGTGCTCCTGCCAAATTCTCATAATACAAACACAAAATAAAATGCACTCGCGAGAACCCAAGTCAAGCGTACAGACACACTTACTATCACATGTCACCATATTGTCAGAATATGACATTTGACAAACCTTAATTTTTTATGAACTGCTTCTTGGTTATTTTCTCACCCTGCAATAAATAATATTTAGTTACAATTAATACAGAGGTCGACAGACGTGTAGACCATAAATAATATTTAATTACAATTAATACAGAGGCCGACAGACATGTAGACCATAAATAATATTTAATTACAATTAATACAGAGGCCGACAGATATGTAGACAGTAGAGAAATTCCAAGACATACTCAAACTTTGAAATTCACATGTTTGTTCAGTGTGATCAAAAAACATGTGTGTAAACTGTGGTGGATTTGGTGTTGTTCTATAAATATAAGTAATTTTACTTCTATCAGGTGAGAGGTCAGCTATGCAAGCGCCTGAGGTTTATTAAATTCAGATAAGTTTACAGGGAACCTGTCTGCTTCCACTAATGACCTCACCCGATTATATATCTTCCCCTACTGAAGAGTAATGGTGTGTGTATGTTGTCTAGCAAGTGTCTAGGATATATGCAATGTGTTGAAGTGTAGAAAAAGGACAACAACTACACCTATTACTAATAAACAATGATTAAACAAGTCACTGGTTAAGTTTTCAATTTAACATATTTTTTTACAATTTATTTTCCTGTATCTTTGTTATTCTTTTAGATACAGGAATAATCAACTCAAAATGATAATATAAATATTTACAGCAATTAATTCACAAATATAATTGAGTCTGTGTTTTCCCACAATTATTTATATGAGTCAAGCTAGAAAAGTGTCAAGTATTCCTTGCTCCTAGAAAAGGGTACAGGTTGTTAGAACGTTTGGATTCATCACTGTCTGACACAATATATTTTGGGAAATTGAGAGTTGGGTTGTTTGCGATATCAAATGCCCCAGACACGATTGCTTATCTGGGATTTCTGGTAACAGGCTGACTGAAGTATACAATGCCAGCTTCCGCTGCCAAGTCACGTTTCTGCTTCTTGTAATAGTTATGTGCAGGCACTCAGTAGATATGGCCTCACGGCAGAACTTATGGTCAGGTATTTGATCACCTGGGCTCACTTTCAATCGTAGAAGAAACCCTGGAACAAAATAAAGTTGTCCAACTCAGCATCTAATAGTCTCTCTCTTTCCCTACTCTAACATTTGCAATATCATCAGACATCAGCATAGTAACTAAACAATTAGTTAACGTTCTCAATTAGGTTGGTACCCCCTTCATGGATAAATAACTTTCAAACCCCCGGTTGACGCTTTCCTTGACAAAGGAAACATTTTACATTAAAAATATCAAGTCATGTACAATCACGGTGACTTGCTGAAGAAGACGGCTAGTGATATTCCTGGTCTTATGTCATAATACAACATTTTTTTCATTAATATTTAATTTTCTTTTCTCCCAATATGGCAGAAAGCCTGTCTGGCTTTTCTACAACAGGTTAATACATTTCCTACCAACGCTGTGAAACAACACAGAGTTTGATGTTGACTTCCTTCTAGATAAACATTTTCCCCATAAGGTTCATACAGATTCAATAATGCATACATAATAATGATAAAAATGACAATATAAATGTTTTCATTCTTACCGCATCAAAGAAATCTACACACTAAACAGTTGAATATTGCGATATATGGCGTAATCCAAATCGCTACTAGTGCAGAAATAGCAAACAAGTAAGTACTCCTTCCTTGCCTTAAAACAACTTCTTTAGTGTATCAATTTTAGTTAACAAGTGGCCCCGAATACCAACTACTAATTGTTTTTATTCAACCGTTAGTATATTACACTACAGCCAATCAGGAACCGTTTGGCTTCTAGCGTTCTTTTTTTCAAAACTGACCTCAAATATTCAAAATTAGGATTCCTTCCCCTCTACCCCCACCTACGGGCAAACTGAGAAAGATTTTCAAGTCCATTCGTCTATCTGTCTTCTGTCCAACTTCTTTATTTCTTAAGAGTTTTAAATTCTGATACATACTTATTGATCCGGTTGTTATCTATCGCACAGTCATTACATTATTTTATTCTTGTATTTATTTCTAATGCTTAGTATCGTTTTATTTCTACAATGCTTCAAAAAAAAAATTTCCTATCTCTCCTATTCAAATATGTAAACACGAACTAGTGACACTCCTAGTCCGATACTCCTTCTCATTTCCCCCCCCCCCATCCCCAATTCAGTACTGCATATACAAAAAATGTCACGTTAACCGTAATTTTTTTCCTTTTATTTTTAACTATCGCTCTCATGCAGACCGCAGTATCACTTATAATACGTTACCAAATTTTTAACAACACTTTTGTACTCGTAGAATCACTACTTTAGCACTACTTCTAGCTAAAAATGCGTCTGGTGTGTGTGTTTATATCGGCTGACAAGTCCAATAGTGTGAATATATGCTAAGAACGCGGATCGAGAAAAAGGGGGGTCTGCAACTTGTGACGTCGCGTTTCTGCCATGCTACGACATTGTTCTCTCACTTTTATGCATTCGTGTATTCTTTTACACGTTTTTTTATTCGTACTCTCTGGCTTTGAAGGCTAAGCTTGAACTGAGACGTTAGTTTCAAGAACGCTGTAATAAAATCTATTGGCTTTGCCAGCGAGATAATTATCTAGCATTTCTACAGCATACATTGTATTCCCGACTGACATAGTAGAAGCTGTTAGTCACTAACACACGGGCTGTTTTATTTACTAGCATTTGGGAGTACAATTCTATGGAAAATAGCGTTTGTCTCACAGATATTACTACATAAACTAGATATTCAAGCTGGCAGTGTTTTAAATATTTCATTTTAGTCTTGAATTAGAATTGAGTAACCAACGAGGTCTCAGGACGTTTTATGAAAGTATTCATTTTACTGAAGTGTTTAATAGGAATATACAAGCAAATAATATTACAGTGAAGAAGCGAAACTTCCATAAATAGCTGGGCACAATATTTAAGTGCAAAAATAAGTTGGCACAAAAATGGGCCAGTGCTAATAAATTCGCTAGTCATGTGCCACATTAATTAGTTTCAACTGGCTTCTAGAATACAGCTATAAATGTTTTCTGCCTGTAGCTGGAAGTGAGTGATCGTGAGAGGCTTTTTTTCGATTTATTAACAGCCCTAGAATTTTGTATTAACTATTTCTTCACTAATTCAATATGTTTGATATCTTGTTAATGGAAGGTCATTTCCTCATATTACAAATATGGCTGACGGGACAAATGATCAGTGTCTTGATGACATTCCATTTAACTGTCGTGAGGTCGTCCTTTTTTTTCTGTCGTCTCTTCTCTTTTTTATCGTCATTCTCAATTTCTGCCTTGGCCCTGTCATTGAAATTATATTACAATAGAATGTCGATTATCCGAACGTCGATTATCCGAAAGTCGATTATCTGAACGTCGATTATCCGAACCACAAAAAAGGGTTACAGTATCTACCTTTCTTCTTCTCAAACTTTGATCCTTGGTCGTTGACTGACAAATCATTCAGGTCAGTGGCCATCACGCCTAGTGGCGTCTTCTGGTGCAGCTACAAACTTTCTCCACTGTGGTCCTTGGCTGCTGACTGACAAAGCAATCAGTAACCATCATGCCTTGTGACGTCTTGTAAGACAGCATCAAACTGTCTCCCCTGTGGTCATTGGCTGCTGACTGACAAAGCAATCAATAACCATCATGCCTTGTGACGTCTTGTAAGACAGCAACAAACTGTCTCCACTGTAGTCCTTGGCTGCTGACTGACAAAGCAATCAGTAACCATCATGCCTTGTGGTGTCTTGTAAGACAGCAACAAACTGTATCGACTTTGCTCGGTCGACAGCCATCCATCGTGTGGTGCCACAGTTCTGATTGAAGCTTAACATCTCCACTTCCACTGTTCTCTGCCAGTTGCCTTTTTTGATCGTCCTGGTTTTCGCTTTCCTCCTGGAGTCCAAAGCATGGTAGTAATGATGATGCTGTCAGGGTCTAAGGATGTAGCCAAGCCAATGACAGCGTCTACCCGCTATGATGGTGCGCATGTCCTTTTGGTGGCTCCGAGTTAGCTGTTCTTGGTTGATGATGATGCGCTGGCAGAAAATTCGAAGAATATTCCTTAGGTAGATTGTGTGGAAAGAGGACAACTTGGACATTTCCTTTTCTCTAACTCTCCACCATTCTGCACCGTATAGAAATATAGAAATTACACAGCTCTCATATATTTTTAATTCAGTGTTTGAATTATACTGGGAGAATTTCCAGAGTTGTTTAAATTGACGAAAGCTGTTCTGCCTTTATTCATTTAGTGCACTTTTTAAAATGTTGAAGTGTTTCTCCTGCCACTTAATGCATTCTTTTCAGATTATTTATTTAAAGATATGTGCAATATACTATATACATAAGACAATATATTATATACATAAGACAATATATTATATCAATAAGACAATATAGTCTTAGTTTGTCATTACAGGAGTTAAAAACCAAATTTTTGCCTTTCACTACCCTGTGGACTCATGACAGTCTCCCATGACCTCAATTACACTAGTCAACAACCAAAATGTACCAGAAATGAAAATAGCTGATCTTAACTAATTTTGGTGTGCTGAAAACGAAAATGACATTAAAAAATGTTGATTGGCTCTAGTTTTCAAGATATATGCTACTAGTTTATTTAATTACGGTCAATTTATATATATGGCGCAACTGTTGTGGGCGATTGCATAATCTTTTCTAATGACCAATAAAAATGTAACTAGAAGTTGATGATGCAATCCTACCTATGATTACATCACCTTTGTGTATAAATATCTTATCTCTGATTAAATTTTGCCATTAGTTAGTGCATTTGTTCTTATCAAAAGTATCGTAATTAGAAATGCCTAGGACATGTGTGAACAGTGCTGATAATTTCTGTTATATATGTGGTGAGGTGACATTTCTATCACAAAAACGAAATATAACTAAAGTGATTAAGGAAGGCGTACAGTTTGTATTTTGGCTGCAGAATAGGAGATCAAAATAACAGCTGGGAGCCACACATATGCTGCAATACATGTGCAGCACATCTTAAACTGTGGTTGACTGGCAAAAGGCAAGCTATGCCTTTTGCAGTCCCAATGATTTGGAGAGAGCCCACTGATCATCCCAACAACTGTTACTTTTGCATGGTCCCTCCAATTGGGAAAGGCACATCAAAGAAGAAAAAATGGACTCTGGAATATCCAAACATCCCCTCTGCAATACGTCCGGTACCACATGGCGATGACCTACCAGTTCCCAAAGTGCCAGAATCATTTTCAGCTGCTTCCATTGATGAAGAAGAGGACAATTGGTGTACCTGAACCATCAACCTCAAGCGACCCAGATTTTGAGCCAACTACATCCACTAAACCACACTTAATAACCCAAGGGGAACTGAATGATCTTGTAAGAGATCTGAATATACCGAAGAACAAGGCGGAGCTTTTGGATTCCAGATTGCAACAGTGGAATCTCCTGGCAGAAGATGTTACAATTTTTCTGTATAGGAACCGCCAGAAGCCGCTTATTACATTTTTTTTCAAAGAGGGTGACCTTTCTGCGTGCCACAACATTTCTGGTTTAATGGCAGCCCTCAAAATCAATTACATACCGGAAGAGTGGAGGCTTTTCATTGATTCATCCAAGACGAGTCTTAAAGCTGTTTTGTTGAATAATGGTAATGGGTTACCGTCAATTCCAGTTGGTCACGCAGTTCATATGAAGGAAACTTATGAAAACATTAAGCAGCTTTTAAAGTGTATAAACTACGATAATCATCATTGGTCACTTTGCGGTGACTTAAAAGTGGTCGCTCTTTTGCTTGGACTACAGGGTGGATGCACCAAGTACTGTTGCTTTCTCTGTGAGTGGGATAGCTGTGCACGAAGTGACCATTACATCAGAAGACATGGGCCAATCAGGCAGTCATTGCAGCCTGGCAGTAAGAACGTTGAGAACCCAGCACTTGTCGACACCAGCAAGATTTTGTTGCCACCCTTGCGCATTAAGCTGGGTCTCATGAAAAACTTTGTCAAAGGCAACGGAGAAAACAGATGAGGCTTTCAAATACCTCATCAGAAAATTTCCAAGACTGAGTGAAGCTAAAATAAGAGAGGGAGTATTTGTTGGTCCGCAAATTCGAAAACTTCTTCATGATGACGAGTTTTTTTGCGTGTTGCATGGCAAGGAAAAAGCAGCTTGGCTAGCATTTAAGTCAGTGGTGGACAATTTTCTTGGAAACAACAGATCTGAAAATTACAATGAAATTGAAGAAAATCTCCTTCTGAAGTATAAGAGTCTTGGCTGCAACATGTATTTGAACATTCATTTTCTGGATTCTCATCCGGATTTCTTTACGTCAAACTGTGGAGCGGTCAGTGGTGAGCATGGTGAACGATTTCACCAGGACATTGCTGCTATGGAGACAAGGTATCAAGGCGATTGGAGCCCTTCAATGCTTGCTGATTACACTATAAACTAACCCTTGCAAATACACTATTTCCTCATAAGTTATCAAGAAGAACAACGTGGCATGCCCCAAAAACTGAGATACATAACCAAATTGATTTTATTCTTGTATCCAAAAGATTCAAGTCCAGCATTAATAAAGCCAAGACTAGGACTTTTCCTGGCGCCGACATTGGTAGTGATCACGACATGGTATTGATGACGCTCAAGCTTAAACTCAAAAAGAACTATAATCAAAACAGATGTTCTCAGTTAAGATTCAATTTAGACAAATTGAAAGATCCAGAAATCGCGGGAATCTTTGAGGCAACTGTTGGAGGAAAATTCGCAGCTCTCAACTTTTTGGAGGATGATATCAACTCAATCACAGAGAACATGAAAGACGTGCTCATTGAATCAGCAACAGAAATACTTGGTAAAAGAAAGAAAATAAACAAACCATGGGTTACAGATGACATTCTGAAGTTATGTGATACACGACGGGAAATGAAAAAGGTTAAGAAAGAGGTTCCTGAAGCAGCATGGCAATACAGTATGGTGAATAAAAAATATTAGAAAGAAAATGAAACAGGCCAAAGAAAAATGGGTAGCTGATCAATGTGAGTCCATTAATACGGGGCTAATAAAAGGTAACAGCAAGGCAGTTTTTGACACATTAAGAAGACTATCAAAACCCCAACAGCCCAGGGTAACTGCCATAGAAGATAGTAATGGGGCTCTGCTCAATGAAAAAACAGCTGTAATGAGAAGGTGGACAGAATATTGTAAAGAATTATATAACTGTAAACTTGACACTGACTTAGGCATATTAAACAACATTAAGTGCGAAAACAGAGAACTCGGAAATGCAGCAATACTACGGGAAGAAGTGGAAGAGGCTATATGTTCGATGAAAGGAGGGAAGTCACCGGGTGTGGATAATATACCAGCAGAGCTCTTGAAATATGGAGGACCAGATATAGTAAAAATCATGACAACAATTTGCCAGAAGATATGGAGTACAAAAAAATGGCCAAAAGAATGGACGCAGTCATTAGTAATACCGCTTCCAAAGAAAGGAAATCTAAAAATGTGCAAGAACTACAGAACCATTAGCCTTATTAGTCATCCAAGTAAGGTGATGTTAAGGATACTTTTGAACAGAATAAAACAGAAATCAGAAGAAATCTTGTCAGAGGAACAGGCTGGCTTTAGACCAAAAAGAAGTACCTCAGAACAAATCTTCAATATTAGATTACTGATCGAAAAACATCTCCAGCATCAACATGATTTATACCATAACTTCATCGATTTCACAAAAGCCTTCGATCGAGTCTGGCATGAAGGTTTATGGCAAATAATGAGAAAATTCAATTTTGATACCAACATCATAGATATCATTGAAGCACTATACAAGGACGCAAGCAGTGCTGTTTTTTGCAAGCAATGACATTGGAGAATTTTTCAAAACAACTGTAGGAGTTCGCCAGGGATGTATCCTGTCACCAGTGCTCTTTAACATTTATCTAGAACATATTATGCAGGAGGCTCTCTACGATTATAAATCAACCATATCGATTGGAGGCCGACCTCTGTGTAATCTACGTTTTGCTGATGATATTGATCTGATAGCTGAAACAGAATCAGAACTTCAAGACCTTACCTCTAGACTGGAGAAAGTAACAAGAACATATGGGATGGAAATTAATATAGAAAAAAGCAAGATATTGGTGAATAGCCATAAGAAACATGTTCCGACCAACATTACTTTAAATGGGCAAACGTTAGAAGAAGTTAACACCTTTAAATATCTCGGGTCCACTATATGTAGTGATGGAAGATCAAATAAAGAAATCAAGACAAGACTTGAGATGGCCTCAGCTGCCATGACAAGGTTGAATGTAATCTGGAAAAGTAACATCAGTTTTCCTGTGAAGATCAAATTATACAAATCACTTGTATTATCTATTCTCTTGTATGGGTGTGAGGGCTGGACACTCACTGCAGATACGGAGCGAAGGATTCAGGCTTTCGAGCATAAATGTTACAGAAGAATTTTGCGCATTTGCTATAAAGAGCACAAAACAAATGTCTATGTTAGAGAGAAGATAAACACCTATGCAGGCCATCAAGAACCACTTTTGTCAATAGTGAAACGTCGAAAGCTTGCCTGGTTTGGGCATGTAACTCGTCATGACTCCCTTTCGAAAACGATCCTCCAGGGAACAGTCGAAGGTAAACGGAGAAGAGGAAGGCAAAGAAAATCCTGGGCTGATAACATCAAAGAATGGGCAGGACACGGTTTCTCCACACTTGTACGCATTGCTGAGAATAGAGAGCAGTGGAGGACCCTGTCTGCTGATGCTTCCACCATGGCACCCCTACGACCCATGACGGGTTATGGGTTGAGATGATGATGAGATGATATTTAATTTTTGGTACAAAAAACTTTTGAAAATTTGTTGACTAGTGTTATTGTAGGCTTAATTACACCTTGTTTCGTTAAGACTATGTATTCTCACGTATGTTTGATTATCCAAACTATTTGACTAACAACGAATCTTGATCCCAATTAGACCAGACAGTCGACTGTCTACTGTAATATCCCTCTCATACAAACTTTTTATAATAGTTATTATTTATGCTGGCACACCGGCCTATATTTGCTAATGTTATTGTTAATGTGACAGGTTACGTAAATAGATTACATGATTTCCCACGTTTGCTTCCTTATTAGTATGCACGCTTTGTTAACGCAGAACCCCTATACTCCAATACCTGCCTTAACTCATATTTTAGCCATGCTTTTTTTTTCTTTTCTCTATGTCTTACAGGCACTAGCGAGTATTTACAAACAGACCTATTAGATAGTCCACGACGGGACAGGTAAACAGCCAGCGAGGAGAGCCGTTAACTGAATTATCACGCGAGCGATGGGCAATCGTTAACATTTTGACAGATCAGACTAGAATGCGCGTAGAGAAAGAACGGGTCGTCTAATGGTACACTCAAGGGCAATAAGTCAGAAGACGTACCTTTGATGGTTATAGTTGACAGGGGTAGTAAGCAAATGAAGAAAAGAAAGGGGCGATAACCACAGTTACCGACCTCACCCTTTTAATCGTAGAACTTAATTAGCTACAGTAAGAGGCGACATCAATTCCGCCTAGGCTGGTCCCATGCCCGGATGAAAAAGGAGGAGGGTGGCCTGCATAGAGGCCGTAAGGAGGCAGCCTCTCCACCATGCAAAGGCACAACAGGCCAATCACCTGTTTGCTTTAAAACACGATTACGCGAACTACAAGAGAGAAAACCGGACTAATTCTAAAGGCGACGAACTGGAACGGACTACAACTTATGGAACAATTAACACAAGAAGTATAAATGGGAAAGAAGAGGAGCTGGTGGAAGAGACGAGGAAAGCAAAATTAGAAATCCTGGTTATAACGGAAACAAAGAAAAGTGGACAAGGAGTCATGGATCTCGATGGCAACACGCTGCTCTACAGTGGTGTACGAAGAGGTCAAGGAAGAGTTCTTCGAGCTGCTTCAAAGGACAGTGGATGAGTGCCTAGATGAAATTATCATGCTCGGAGATTTCAATGCCAGAGTTGGAAATGACCATGCTAGATGGGGTGGAGTTATCGGAAGATATGGAGAAGATATTCTCAATGACAATGGAAAACGACTTTTTCGATTCTGTAGTGAGCATAATCTAATAATTACAAACACAAAGTTCCCCCATAAGCGTATACATGCATACACTAGATGTGAACCAACAAGGAATTAGAAGTCAGTGATCAACTATGCCATAGTTAGGAGGAGCTCATTCAAATGTGTCCGGGATGCTAGAGTCTGGAGAAGGCAAGAGATTGGAAGTGAACCCTACCTTCTTACAATCAAAAGAACAACTGAAAGAGTGGCTCAGCCTAGGAACTGCCCAACATCACGCACTAAATTAGTAGACGAACGGAAGAAATGAGCATTAAGACCTACAAGCTGAGAGAGCCAGAAATTAAGACCAGATACCAGGGGCTTAGTGCTACAGCGGAGAGAAACACAGAAGAACAACCTTATGTCTTGGAAACCTGTTAAAGTCAGTTTTTTAAGCAAGGGGATTTAAACATTAATACTTTTGCATGTCAGGTCAGATTTTGTTGTTATCTCCCTTGATTTATTACTTGCCCGTTTAAAACTATTTGATCGAGATTTTTTCGAGACCTTTCCAGAAGGTTCTCGTTATGAGCTCAACTCACGGCTCGCGTTTATCCGCGCATGCGTGATTGTTTGAGCGGGACCGAGAGACGGGATCCCGTGATAGTCGTCCCTGGGTTTTTGGCCGGGAAGGAGCTCCGCCATGTTTTTCTGACTGTGTGTATGGGGAAGATAGTTTTGTGAGATTAAAGAAACGTTGAAGGTTCCCCTGAGATATATTTCTAAAGCCGAGGATTGATGGCTTATATTGATGTGGCTTATTCCTGATGTTATCAGAGAAGGTAATAGAACATTTATTATTATTTGACGCCAGGGACTTAAACGGCGTATTCAGATTATTATTAGCGCTGCGATGTCTGCAGCTTGCTCAGAGGAGCCATTGATATATTATTAGCGCTGCGATGCTTGCAGCTTGCTCGGAAGAGTCATTGTTATATGGGATGTAGTGAACTGTTGTTATCTTCATGATGTGCTTAAACTATGTTCTACTGACAGTGTATCGGTGATGTTCGTGTTACTTCGTGTAATAAATCGTCAGCAACTGTACCACAGCCTTTTCAACATTTTCGTGAATAATATATGTACTTTTGGTGTATGTGATCATCACTATTTTATATTAGGACTACACTCATTTGCGTCCATTGACTTGTCTATACACCCACACTCCATGTCGGCCACCTGTAAGCCCGACTATGCTGTTCGCCTCTAACCGCGCACATAACATAACACATCTACATCCATCCTGATGATGTCCAATGTTTGCTGATGTCATCAAGAATACCACATTGACATTTGTCACCTGACATCCCTATTACAACTATATAGACACAATAACACCCTTTTGTTACAGTGGTGGCCAGTATGGGGAACAGTTATATTCGACCACTCAGACCCATGAAATGTTGAACTTGCTCGCAGAAAATCCGAACTGTCTACTACCAATATGGATATATTTAGACATAAAGCTGATGGTAAATATGTTACAAATGCAAAGAGTCAGCCACATGCACTCAATGCTAACAGTAACACTAATCTTGGTTTAAACAAATCTTTTCGTGGCAAATATAATTTCCCACGTAATAACAATACTGCCTCTAGTAGGAGTGATTCTTGGCGTCAGGCCAACAAAAGTAATTAAGTAATTCAAGTGTCAGTCTTTTGGATCACGGTGAGGATTTTCATAAATGTCATGACAAGACTCCTCAGACAAACCGTGCATCGACTTTTCAGAGTTCTGATAAATTTATAACAGCCGATAAAACTATTAGTACCCATCATACTGAGCACAGACAGTATGATCCATCGTTTAAGAACATTGCCACAGGCAAAAATAAAATCAATTTTGCTAGGAGAGATAATCGTGATTGCGGACAGTACCAAGGACGTCCGTCACGTAATAATTTTGATTCTCCAAGACACTGGAGGCAATCTAACAGACCTCAACATTTTAGTTCCAACAATTATGGAAATTTTCGAAGACGTAACTACAATAGAGGTTATCAACCTTATAATAATTTTTCTCAGAGACAGCAAAACCCATCAAATAGATATTTTGATCAAAGGGAAAATGACAATCGCAACTATGCTAACTGGGGGTCAAATCAAAACAATAGTTTCAATAGAGAAAACAACAATGGTCCCAATAGAGATAATAATTGTGATAGATCTCGATATGATGATAGATCTCAAATTGATAGATCGCATTACCATGCTAACTTTGCTCAACAGGAGCCCCAAGTTACTAGTAATCAAGGTAACAATAATAAGAGTGTCTCTAATGCTACTGCTTGCTCTGGTTTCGATGCCGAGAGAGCATCTCAGTGCCCTAAGTGCACAACTTTCTTTCAGCCTACAGCATTGACTACCTTGAGTTGCGGCCATCCTCTACCTGATCCTCCTACATTGTCTACACAGAGGAAGGTTTGATTATAGCCATACAGGGGCCAGAAGTTTGCACGGCCACATTTGATAGCTAAAATGAACATTAACTGTAATATATTATAAAATCTTACGGTTATCAAACAGAGATGTTCATTTGTATTTTTTCTCAGCGTATGCTGTTCCGTGAGAGTCAGCGCTGTTATTTTGAGAGTCTCAACCGTTTACCAGATTTATCAAGACTTTTTCTGCTTTTCTTTCGGCATTTGACGCTACTTTAGATGTCTTCGGTGCCTTGTTGTGTACAGAATGGTCTGAGACTTCGGAATTCATCTTTGATATGTACTGTTCGGGAAAGTTAACAACGTTGTACGTTGTGTGTAATTTTGGAAACGTTACTTGATTGTATTATTGAAAATTTTGTATTTGAATTTGATAATGTAGTCCGAAACACTGATTTTTCTAGACCACGATACCTGAATCTAGACAGATAATTATATCACATACTCTATTTAAATTATGTTGTACTTATATATTTATAACTTTGTATGTAGTTAACAGTATGTTGTCCATGTGATTTTTTCTATGACGTATTTTTTAGAAGAAAAAAAAAAAGAGAAAAAAAAAAGAACGTACGTGTATTGATTGGTGTTTACATAGAGATAGAGATTTTTTTTAAAATGTCAATTAATTTTGTTGGAAATAATTTCTTTATTAGTTTATTAATTATAGCTCTAATTTACTTAAATATGAAATGCTATTCGGTGTAACTTATCGTTGCGAAACATTTTTACATTGTACTTTTTTGGGAAAAATTGATTTTTTTGTTTTCAAACATTTAATAATTTTTCTGGTCCCAACGCTTGACTGTGCGTTATGGTTGATTGTGTGCATTGACATTGGTTCTCTAATAAGTTTTTTTGTTGTTTGTTGATATTATGATGTATTCTTTATCTATCGCGTGACTATACGTCAGCCAAAACTTTTTGATAGCGTTAACATTTTTTGTTTGCGTGATGTCTAGATCAATTTATTGTTAGTTATGAATAATTTTAACTTAGTTAAATTACTTATTATGCTGTATTTAGTTATAGCTTTCTTCTATGTTTTGTATACATATATACATTAATTTTTTTTTCTTTCTTCGATGCTTTTCTGTTATGATTGTATTTATTGATTACAATACCTTGTTTGATTGAGACTGTTATTAGTATGTATTGTTATTGACTTTCTCTTCATTTGTGTCTTTGCTTTCTGTCTGCCTTTGCCGGTTATTCTTCATTTCGTTCCATCTTTTCTGTTATCTTTTCGGTATTGGTTAATGTCTTGTTTATGCTCCCATGTGTCATATTCGCTTCACTTGTTTCTATTTGTGCACTTCTTTTTCTTTCGACACTTATACTTTTATTCTTTGTATTGTTAAGTTAATTACATGGTGTGATATAATGTATCCAGATGTAATGGGGGTATTTATTTTATATGTGTAGAGTTGTTTGACTTAATTGTTAACACGTGGTATTTTTTTCCCCACTCATATTCTGATTTCTTACTTTACTGCATTATAGATCATTCTTCTTTTGCTTGATCTTGTCCTTTCTCTTGCTATTGATTGTTTCCTGTTTTCATTTGGGTCCAATATACGTAACTTGGTTTTGTATTAGATTAATTCTGATGTACTTAGACGATTACGTTGGATGCTCCATTTTCTATTTTTTTCATTTAATGTTGATATTTTATGTAGGTATATTCTTTTCCCTTAACATAAGTTAATTTTTGTAGGTATGTATTAGAGTTTTGCTCTCCCTTGATTTTTTTGTTGATGTAACTGTTTTAGAAAAAATGATAGAATCATTTTTTTCCCCAGGGGTGGTGTAAATGTTAAGGTCAAAGGGAAGAAAATCTTAGTATGTTGTGGGACAGATTGAATTTTTGAATTATGGTACTTGCTTGCCGATTAGGAATCGATTTGTTAAAAATATCTTCTCCTAGAGTCATGAGACAGAGTACAAGAAAAGCGTGAAGAACGCTGTTTATCTCTAGTGTTGAGATATATTTATCTTGTAGTGTTTTTGAGCCGGGGGTGATTAGCTCTCGCGGCTAAGTGGCATGTATTGTGAGTGGTGTTCTAAAAACAACTGAGTCTCATGACAAGGGTTCACAGGGTGTGCCCTGTGAGTGTGCTGTCAGAAGAGTGTGTTTTTGGGCGTAGACCGGTGTGGTCGCAAGCCCTGTGTTTTCTAAGTGTATGGCGGTGTTTTCCTAAGGGAATGCCTGATCAGGGCTATAGAAATGTGTAAGGCCATAATTAATATAACTGCCGTGTTGTGCAGTCTTTGAGGAGTTTGAGACATGTAGAGATGTGTAAGGCCATAATTAATATAACTGCCGTGTTGTGCAGTCTTTGTGGAGTTTGAGACATGTAGAAATGTGTAAGGCCATAATTAATATAACTGCCGTGTTGTGCAGTCTTTGAGTAGTTTGAGACATGTAGAGATTTGTAAGGCCATAATTAATATAACTGCCGTGTTGTGCAGTCTTTGAGGAGTTTGAGGCATGTAGAGATTTGTAAGGCCATAATTAATATAACTGCCGTGTTGTGCAGTCTTTGAGGAGTTTGAGACATGTAGAGATTTGTAAGGCCATAATTAATATAACTGCCGTGTTGTGCAGTCTTTGAGGAGTTTGAGACATGTAGAGATGTGTAAGGCCATAATTAATATAACTGCCGTGTTGTGCAGTCTTTGAGGAGTTTGAGACATGTAGAGATTTGTAAGGCCATAATTAATATAACTGCCGTGTTGTGCAGTCTTTGAGGAGTTTGAGACATGTAGAGATTTGTAAGGCCATAATTAATATAACTGCCGTGTTGTGCAGTCTTTGAGGAGTTTGAGACATGTAGAGATTTGTAAGGCCATAATTAATATAACTGCCGTGTTGTGCAGTCTTTGAGGAGTTTGAGACATGTAGAGATTTGTAAGGCCATAATTAACATAACTGCCGTGTTGTGCAGTCTTTGAGGAGTTTGAGACAGGTGGAGAATTGTATGCCAGATGCATTTGAGTTATCATGAATTGTGTCTTTGTTGATGTCATCGTGACTTCGTTGTGTGTTGTAACGTAATAAACAGTATCGAACTGTTCCAGGCGTTTACAACCTTTATTGACATCCATGACTCGTACGTGAGCTGTGTGGTGAGTGACAGTGCACACAGTATTCAACAATCACGTTTGCAACAGTAGTGATAATAACATTCCTCAATACCAATGACCCACACTCAATGCACAAGCATTAAATGATTTATCAACAATATCGACCATCCAATAACATGGTATCAATTACTATAGGATATTATATTAGAAGATATTGTATTATGAAGTGGTATAACTTCTTTACTATAGTGTTAATATATTGCTGTGTTTTACAGTGTATATAAGTATAATATTGTAATGATACCATTACTTTATGTAACTTATCATTGCGATACACGTCCATATTGTAATTTTTTTTTTGAGATACATAAAGTCATGAGAGAAAGTAAATTTTTCTGACATTGTAATGTTTTTTGTGCCCAGCGCTTCATTGTGCGCTAGTGGTAGCACCTATTTATACAATATTGGTACTTTGAGAAAAGATTTTTTCTGAGGTAGTGAGGTACTTTTCCTCACCCGACGCTTGATTGTGCGTCAGTAATAGCCATGATTGACTGGGTTATCATGCTCAGGATATTATTTTTTGTTAGAGAATTTAGTTTATCATGTATGCTATTGTATTACAATGGTATTCATTTATACTATGCATGGTTTCATGTAATTGTTTTCCATGACATATTTCTGCTTTCTTTATTCTCAGAGCATTGCTTCCCTTCATCTTTTCTTTTTCCTTTCATATTCCATCTGGTCTTTGTTCTCGTTCTACTATTCCCTTTTCTCTTTTGATGTCATGGTGTACTTATACTTCATACCTCTTTGAAGTTGATATTCTTCGTAGGCTTATCCCGTTATCTGTTTATACTTCGTTTCTTTTGTACGTTACACTTACTCCTATCCCTCTTTTGTTCATTTTTTATATGACGTTATATAGAGTATACTTAAGTGTAGATATTTGTATGCTACCGTCCTCATGTTATTTCTATTCGATGTATGTTTTTAAAAAAAAATGATGTTATCATTTTTCCTCCCCGGGGGGGGGGGGGGGGGGGTGCGGTAGACTGTTAAAGTCAGTTCTTTAAGCAAAGGGATTTAAACATTAATATTTTTGCATGTCAGGTCAGATTTTGTTGTTATCTCCCTTGATTTATTACTTGGGCGTTTAGAGCTATTTGATCGTGATTTTTTCGAGACCTTTCCAGAAGGTTCTCGTTTTGAGCTCAACTCACGGCTCGCGGTTATCCGCGCATGCGTGATTATTTGAACGGGTCCAAGAGACGGGTTCCCGTGACAGTGGTCTCTGGGGTTTTTGGCCGGGAAGGAGCTCCGCCATGTTTTTCTGACTGTGTGTATGGGGAAGATAGTTTTGTGAGATTAAAGAAACGTTGAAGGTTCCCCTGAGATATATTTCTAAAGCCGAGGATTGATGGCTTATATTGATGTGGCTTATTCCTGATGTTATCAGAGAAGGTAATAGAACATTTATTATTATTTGACGCCAGGGACTTATACGGCGTAATCAGATTATTATTAGCGCTGCGATGTCTGCAGCTTGCTTAGAGGAGCCATTGAGATATTATTAGCGCTGCGATGTCTGCAGCTTGCTTAGAGGAGCCATTGAGATATTATTATCGCTGCGATGTCTGCAGCTTGCTTAGAGGAGCCATTGAGATATTATCAGCGCTGCGATGCTTGCAGCTTGCTTAGAGGAACTATTGAGATATTATTAGCACTGCGGTTCCTGCAGTCTGCTCGGAAGAGTCATTGTTATATTGGATGTAGTGAACTGTTGTTATCATCATAATGTGCTTAAACTATGTTCTACTGACAGTGTATTGGTGATGTTCGTGTTACTGTGGTGTAATAAATCGCCAGCAACTGTACCACACCCTTTTCAACATTTTCGTGAATAATATATGTACATTTGGTGTGTGTGATCATCACTATTTTATATTAGGACTACACTTATTCGCGTCCATTGACTTGTCTATACACCCACACTCCATGTCGATGTCCACCATGGATAGTTCCTTCCACGTTTTCCTTATCATTTTCACCTCTGTTTACAGCTCTCTTCTCCATGTGCTTCTTGGTCTACCTCTGCCTCTCTTGCAATGGGGATTCCAGAACAATAACTGCCTTGTATTGCTATCAACAGGTTTCTTCAATGTGTGTCCTATCTATCGCTATCGTTTTCTTCTCATCTCTTGTTCCACTGGCACTTTTCTAGTTCTTGTCATCAGTTCCAAGTTAGTAACCTTGTTGTCTTTGTTGTTCTCCGTGTCTCAGAGACATACAATAGGACTGACTTCACATTTGAGTTGAAGATTCTTATTATCGTGTTGGATCCGATTTCTCTTGATCTCCATACATTTCCCAATGCAATGAAAGCTCCTCTTGCTTTTTGTGTTCTTATTTTAATATCACTGTCTGTCCCTCCAACTTGTTGTATATTGCTGCCAAGATATGTTTACGATTCTACATCTTGTATTGGTGCTTCTTCATGTTCAACCCTGTATTCATTACCTGCATTTATTCTCATTATCTTTGTCTTTTCCCTGTGTATTTTTAGACTCAATTGCTGTGACCTCTCATCGAGTGTTTTCAATTATTCCCGCATCTGATTACGGTTATGGGACAGAAGAGCCAAAGCATCAGCAAAATCCAGATCATCCAGCTGCGTAGTCAGAGTCCACTGGATTCTATTTCTGTTGTGTGTTGTTGATGTTCTCATAACCCAGTCTATTGCTAATACGAAAAGAAATGGAGACAAGAGGCATCCCTGTCGCACTCCTGTTCTTATCTCAAATGGTTCTGTAAGCTGTCCTTCATGAAGATCTCTGCATGTCATGTCTTCATATGTTTTCTTTATTAAATTAATGATCTTCAGTGGAACTCCATAATATATCATCAATTTCCAAAGTGATTCTCTGTCTACACTGTCAAATGCCTTTTCGTCGTCAACTAATCCGATGTATAAAGGTGAATTCCATTCCAGACTTTGTTCAACTATTATTCTCAAAGTAGCTATCTGGCCTGTACAAGATCTATTTTGTCGAAAACCTGCTTTCCAGTTGCTTGCCAATGGATTCTTTTAATCTCTCCAAGATGATTTTGTTTAATACTTTTCCTGGCACTGATAGTAACATTATTCCTCTATAATTTGTGCACTCTTGTAAATTTCCTTTCTTAGGCAACATAACCAGATATCCTTCCTTCCATTCTGCTGGTATCTCTTCCTTTTCCCAGACTTAACCAAGTAATTTATATAACATCTCTGTAGCCGTGTCGATATCTGCTTTGATAGCCTCTACTGGAATGCCATCAGGTCCAAATGCTTTTCCATCTCTTAGATGCTTTATGGCTTTGTTTATTTCTTCTTTCGTTGGTCTTTCACCCTTTAATTTGTAGCTCTTCTTCTGCTGGCTGGATGTCCGGGGGGTTTTGTGGAGCTGGTCTATTGAGAAGGTCCTAAAAATATTCTGTCCACCTCTTCATTTTCCTCTTGTCTTTTTTTATACTTCTTTTAACTTCTTTGTTTGCTTCTGTGTACACTTCTTGAGCCTTGGCTTTGAAACTTCTGGTTTTGCTTGTGTTTAAATCTGCTTTCTTGTTTTTTCTGTCTTTTATCTTTGTAGTGGATTTTGATGGTATTGTATGGTTGATGTCACCTAGTGTGATGTATGAGGTCAGCTGTGAAGGCTCCTGAGATAAATGTAGATGTGAATTACAGAAGGCCCTTCTTACTACCACTTACGACCTCACACATATCTTTTTTTTACTAATGAATGTGGCTACGTTAAAAGTCTAGGGTACTGATATGTAATGTGTTGTGGTAGATTACACACACACACAGATATTTAAGAAGTCTAATAATATTAATAAAATTTATAACACACTGAACTAACTCAGGCTGTTTTAGTTTTTAAAGTTAAATCTTTTGATAAATTTATTTTGTTCTGAACCAAATGTTTAGTTGGTCAGAACATAAGAAATATTATGGAGTCATAAATGAAATGCAAAATCCTATGACATAATAAATGGAAAATGTGTACTTAATTATTTCAAATGACTGGTTAATAGTAATTATATTAAGAAAGTCACAGGAGAACTTATTACTAGATATGCTGTTGGGGTGGTGTCATCACTCCCAGTCTATGACTGCCAAACATTGTCCGTTGACTTAAGGGATAATATATATATAGTTTAATTTCCCCAATGTCATGGCTTTAATTGATGGTGAATTAGAGATAAATTAGTTGAAAATTTCGTTGGTGAAAGTCCAGCAGGCCAGATATAACTTATCTCGCCTGCGTCGATCCTGTACAAAAGTCTTGTGGCCCCACCTCTCCGTGCTGGGGGCAATATACGGCTGCTCTGACACAATGATAGACTGCTCTGGTCCACACTTGTATATATTACTACAGCATTTGACACCGCTTTGGTGCCAAATAGAAACTCACAGTTCTGAAACAAAAGTATTGGGTCATGTGTCAGAACTCTATCTCCTGAACCACTTCTGCACACAACACTACACAACAACACCACACAGACTAGGTCAGATCTCTCTGACCACACAGCACATCTTACCAAGTTGGTTTCACATAGTATTAGTTCCCCAAGACTACATTGCATCTGAGATATGTTCAATAGCTTCCTGCTGTCGTAATCATTTTTATGATATGGCAGTATCAATCACTCGAATTATTAAAATATACAGAATAAATATTGTTCATTCTTACCAGAATTCAGAATTGAGAACACAGTTAAAGTTTGCTAGCAAAACTCAGCTGAGCTGCTGGCCGTATGATGGCGTCCCACTATATAGTTATATTCTTATGGAATCAACACCACTATGGATTCAAACTGCGTCTCTGAACAGACTTATGTCAAATGGCAAACTTTCACCTCTCTATCCCGCTACTATAAAATGCGTTGACCAATCGCCGACTTCCCCCCTTGCTTTCAAATCTTCAACCAAAAGTCACTTCAGTCAAATCTCAGTCAAGTATGTATTACGGTCTGTTAGTCCGTCTGCCTCTACTTGTTTTTTCATAAAAACACACTTGGTTTTACATGTATTTCCTACACGAATCTGCTGCCTAAGTTATTTTTAGCTACAATGCTCCACCACATTCCCTCTCTTTAATTACAGCTCGATTTTTACGTTTGCATGCCCAAGGCCAAGATTTTGGAAACTTTTAGTGACATGGGTTAACAGTGCAGTCGCTTGTCTGATATGAACAATACAGTCTTTTGTCAATATCGTCCTTATTATCTATCCGTCTGTATAATTGAAAGCATATTATTTCTCTGCTCAAGATGGGCTATCAAACTAGCTAGGTTTTATTTTCATAACTCTATTATTAAGAAAAAAAAATTTTCTCAAGTTTAATTTTTGAAATTTGTTCGAGAACCTTCCCTCATGTGTTTTGCCGCGGCATTCAAATAAAGACCAAGTATCGAAAAACGTCCAAGAAATGACTGTCTCGAATAAGAGCTAAGGTCCTTTTCTTGTCCATTTCCTTACTTCTGTCAACTAGGGACGTGAATTTTTTTCCTTTCACCCCCAATTGCGTCTTTTTGCCGTCGAACTTCAAACACGTGTTCAGTCATATTTTTCCTTTTTTGTATCCTCCGTTCTCTCCCGTCTACAAATGGTAAACGTTTCGTCTGCACTTCTAACTCGTTAGTTTTAAATGGCGGTGGGAAGGGCTGGCATGGGCGAGCATGTCTCCTAGTATCTTACGCATTATTTTTAACCCTACATTTCATCGTTAATTTTGGAGATATTTTAACGTTGTATCATGGTGACATCATCCCACATGTCCCCACCTGAGAACATGCACTACGGCAAGTTCTAAAACCAGTGATACACATAGATACAATTCCTCCTCACGCCTGCCACTATCTGATCTTGATCACAGGGGTGCCGACTGAGGAAATCTGCACCGACATTCAGTGACCCTGGGATGTATTGGATAATAAACTGATAAGGTTGCAACAATAAAGACCACCTCAACAATCTTGCGTTTTCATGTTTAGCCTGAGATAAGAATACGAGAAGCTGATGATCCGTCTGGACCACAAAAGTCCTACCATACAGATAGATTTGAAACTTCTTTATTGCCCAGATTAACGCTAAACATTCCTTTTCGCTTGTAGAATATCCTTGTTCCGCTTTATTCAATTTGCGGCTTGCATAAGCGACTGGGTTCAGTTCCCCATCGGGTGAAGATGACCTCTGCAACAAGGCCGCCCCGAGGCCTACATTACTTGCATCTGTTCTCACCACAAAGTCCTGTGTCAAATCAGGCAATTTGAGAATAGGCTTGCTAGTGAGTTTTTCCTTTAATTCTTGGAAAGCTAATTCACGTTGGCCTAGCAGTTAAGTTCGCCTCCCTAAGCCTATCAAATAACATTTTTAGAGCGTCAATGTGTTCTTCAAATGTCTCTGTGGCGACGAGAATATCATCCATGAAATTCGTGATACATGGGTTATTCAGGGGATCCAACAATTTGCGCATCATCCTTGAAAATACACTCGGAGCATTTTTCAATCCGAATGGTAGCATGTTGAATTCATAATGTCCTTCCGATGTGCTAAACGCTAAATAAGGTCTCACTTCAGGCTTCACTGGAATCTGGTAATAGCCTTTACTAAGATCCACCTTTGAAAAGTATTTTGCCTTGTTTAATCTGGCAAATAACTGTTTTGTGTCTGGTAATGGATCCACTTGTCCTTCTGTGACAGCATTCAGTTTCCTGTAATCTATGCACAGTCTGTGTTCCCCAGACGGTTTCCTCAACAAAACGACACTGGAGCTAAAAGATGATTCACTGTGTGAAATAATCCCCTCCTTCAACAAATAATCTATTTCTTCCTTCAATGCCTTCTCCTTCGCGAACGGAATAGAATAGGCTCTCATACAGATTGGGTTTTGAGTCTACCAGTTTCATGTCATACTGTAGCAAATTTGTATGGCCTGGTTTATCTGTTAATACATCTGTATGTTCCTCCAGAACCTGTTGAACTCTCTCCCTCTGATTTTTAGTCAGGTGCTTACTGACTTTTACTTGTGCCGCTGTTTCACAAGGATGTAATGGGTATTCATGCGAGGTGAGTGGTTCCTTTTGCATTTGAGTTGCGATAGCCAAGGTCAGTAAGGGGGTGCTTTCCTGGAGTGGTCTGTCCAGATACTTCTTTAAAAGGTTTACATGATAAACTTTCTCCTTCCCCTTTTTGTCAATTTTATAGTTTGTTCTAGACACCTTCTCTAGAACCGTATATGGACCTTGCCATCCAATTTGTAATTTATTCTGGCTGCCGGGTAGTAGAAGAAGCACCTTCTCTCCCACAGCTAGTTCTCTGTCCTTTGCCTTCCTATTAAAATATGCTGCATGTTTCTTCCTGGCTTGTCTCAAATTATCATTTGCCAGTTTCCATCCAGCTTTCAGACGAGTGGTCAGTTCGTTCACGTATTGATAAGATGAGGTAACAGTCTCTTCTGCCTTCTCATCTGTCCAGGTCCTTAATAGTGCTTCTAATGGACCTTTTATTGGCCTCCCAAATAGCAGAGTTGCGGGAGCCATCCCGGTTGAACTATGTGGTACCTCCCGATACGCAAACAATGCGGCGGGCAGGAATTGATCCCACAGATCCGGTTTTTCGTGTGCCAGCTTCCTCAGGATAGAAATGAGAGTCCCATTAAACCTCTCTACCTGGCCGTTCCCTTGCGGATGGTACGGACTACAATGAAAGTGTCTGGCTTGAAATAGCTTAAAAACTTCTTCCGTTAGTTTCCCCTTGAACTGAGAGCCATTATCAGTCAAGATTTGATGCGGGAATCCTAATCTTGTGAATATTGTAAGTAGTGCCTCTGCTACATGTTTTGAATCAATTGATGGCAGGGCTACCGCCTCTCCCCACATAGAACAAGTGTCCACCAGAGTAAGGATGTAACTGTTCCTCCTCTTGGTCCGAGTGAGAGGTCCCACAATATCCACTGCAACCCTCTCAAAAGGTGTTCCCACTATGGGCATTTCCCCTAGAGTTGCAGGAGCAGTCCAGTGCTTTGGAGCTACCCTTTGACATTCTGGACAGGATTTGACATATCTTTTTATATCCTCCGTTATCCCTGGCCAGAAGTAATGACAAGCTATACGCTGTCCTGTGGCGCTGATCCCCATGTGACCACTGAAGGGAATCGCATGCCCGAGTTCCATCACTTTATCCCTATATGAAAGTGGGAAGAACCAGCTGGTTGTGACCATTTGTTCCAGTTCCGGCCTTCCTGTATAATAGTTTGTTCTTCATAAAATATTCCCCCTTGCTTGGAGGTGTGTGGCATTTGGGCAATTTTTTAAAAACATGGCTTGAGTGTCCTATCCTCAGCCTGCGCCTTCCTCATCTCCTCTGGATGAGCATTTATAGGTTCACCTTCTTCCTCCTTTTTCTGTGACCTGGTCTGCACTGTCGCCATGATCACAGGTCTCTCGGGATTCCCCAAGAAGACGTATCTACACCCCAATATCAGAGGGTAGATTGGTTCATCTATCACTGCTGCTCTGATTTCTCCTTCCACATAGCGAGTTTTCACCGTTATCCTTGCGATGGGAAGTGTCATGAGTGGTATGTCCTTAGTCGCCCCTTGTATTTCCACTGTTTCTGTGGTATACTGACTTGGGTCCACTAGGCTAGACTTCACAACTGAATCATAATCCAAACCTGTATCATAAAGGCACCTTATGGTGACCCCATTACAAATAACATCCTCACAAACTGGGGGGTGATAAGGTTCCTGCTGTCCATTAGGATTAACCTTTAATCTTTGAGTCCCCGACTTCATTGCAGCAATGTTTGAAGGTTTCCTTCTACAAAATTCGGTGTTATGGTTATCTTTCTTGCACCATTTGCACCATCTTTTTCCTTGGTTAAACGGTTTTCTTTCATTGTATTTTTGGTCATTGAACTGTGAGTTTCTGTCTCGATAGTCATTTCTTGGCCGTTCAAAGTTTGTCCTGCCTTTATTACCCTGTTCTCTATTTTCAAATTTATTAAATGGCTGTGGAGCTTTAAAAGTTTCTATGTGCTTCTTTTTAGCACCACTTACCTCTGCCTGGGCTGCCTGATACCTCTCAGCGACATTTAAAACCTCCCCCAACTTCTCTGCACCTTGTTCCATGAGAAATTTTCTCATGTCTGGAGCCATGGACTCTCTCAATTGCTCTATCATGATCATCTCTTTAAGATCTTGGGTCTTCCCCAGAGCAGTCCATTTCTCCAAATAGGTTTCCAGTCTGGCAGAGAATTGGTGGTATGTCTCCCCAGACAACAGTTTGGCATTTCTAAATTTCTTACGATAAAATTCACCATTTTTTTCGTACCTCAATAACAAAGCCTGCTTTAACATGTCATAATTATCTTGGTCTTCTCTGTTCATTTTTGCGAAGACTTCATAAGAAGTAGCTCTCAGTCCCTGTGATAGCTTTAAACTCCACCTCTCTCTCTCTAACCCATATGTAGTAGCTAATAATTCAAAACGACTGAGGTACCCCTCGATGTCATCGTCTTTTTCAACAAAATGGTCTAAATGAAACCCCATAGCTGATGTTGAGGCTCCCTGACTAGGCGTAGCATCTGAGGCAAAATGGCTGGCACCATTTTCAGGAGCATGGCCTTGTAACTCCAGCTCCCTTAGTCGTAATTCGTGCTCCCTTTGCAACCTTCTATCTTCTGCCTCCCTTTCGGCAGTCAATCTTTTATCTTCTGCTTCCCTTTCGGCCTTTTTATCTTCTGCTTCCCTTTCGGCCTTTTTATCTTCTGCTTCCCTTTGCTGTCGTTTTTCTTCTGCCTCTAATGCTTTAGCCTCTTTGTCAGCCTCAATCTGCAGCCTCTTAAATTCTCTATCAGCCTCAATTTGTAACCTCTTCTCTTCAGCCAACCTTTCAGATTCTAATTTTCTTTCGGCCTCTTTTTCTAATCTTCTTTCTTCCCGTTCAATATACTTGTCACATTCAGCAGTTACATACTGAATTAAACCCTGACCATTCATTCCCATTTCCTTCGCCGTTAGCACAGCAGCTGATCTGAACTTTGCTAACTCAGCCATCACACAAAATAACAATGCTCAAGGTAAAAATCTAACCAATCAATAACTAAAGTAATTCTACTTAACTATTGATTAAGGTAATTCTAATTAGCCTGTTAACTACTTAATTACCACTGGCTGTGAAGATTCACCAACTTTTATTTTCACTTTCAATTTCAAGGGACACTTTTAATTTTTACAATTTGTTCCCCTGATTTAATTCTCCCACCAGGAGATCTTAATATTACTGATAAGCTAATTATCCCTGGACAAGACCCCAATATATGTAGTGGATTTTGATGGTATTGTATGGTTGATGTCACCTAGTGTGATGTATGAGGTCAGCTGTGAAGGCTCCTGAGATAAATGTAGATGTGAATTACAGAAGGCCCTTCTTACTACCACTTACGACCTCACACATATCTTTTTTTACTAATGAATGTGGCTACGTTAAAAGTCTAGGGTACTGATATGTAATGTGTTGTGGTAGATTACACACACACACAGATATTTAAGAAGTCTAATAATATTAATAAAATTTATAACACACTGAACTAACTCAGGCTGTTTTAGTTTTTAAAGTTAAATCTTTTGATAAATTTATTTTGTTCTGAACCAAATGTTTAGTTGGTCAATAGTAACTACATTAAGAAAGTCACAGGAGAACTTATTACTAGATATGCTGTTGGGGTGGTGTCATCACTCCCAGTCTATGACTGCCAAACATTTTCCCCAATGTCATGGCTTTAATTGATGGTGAATTAGAGATAAATTAGTTGAAAATTTCGTTGGTGAAAGTCCAGCAGGCCAGATATAACTTATCTCGCCTGCGTCGATCCTGTACAAAAGTCTTGTGGCCCCACCTCTCCGTGCTGGGGGCAATATACGGCTGCTCTGACACAATGATAGACTGCTCTGGTCCACACTTGTATATATTACTACAGCATTTGACACCGCTTTGGTGCCAAATAGAAACTCACAGTTCTGAAACAAAAGTATTGGGTCATGTGTCAGAACTCTATCTCCTGAACCACTTCTGCACACAACACTACACAACAACACCACACAGACTAGGTCAGATCTCTCTGACCACACAGCACATCTTACCAAGTTGGTTTCACATAGTATTAGTTCCCCAAGACTACATTGCATCTGAGATATGTTCAATAGCTTCCTGCTATTGAATAAGATAGGTGATATGTTCCACTGATCTCAACACTAGATCCTTTTTCATAGTTTCATTTAGGCGTTCCTATATATTTTTTTTGTATGTATGTCTCTAGACCCTGATCTAGGGCTGGGGATCTAGAGCGAACACTTACTTGTCGTAATCATTTTTATGATATGGCAGTATCAATCACTCGAATTATTAAAATATACAGAATAAATATTGTTCATTCTTACCAGAATTCAGAATTGAGAACACAGTTAAAGTTTGCTAGCAAAACTCAGCTGAGCTGCTGGCCGTATGATGGCGTCCCACTATATAGTTATATTCTTATGGAATCAACATCACTATGGATTCAAACTGCGTCTCTGAACAGACTTATGTCAAATGGCAAACTTTCACCTCTCTATCCCGCTACTATAAAATGCGTTGACCAATCGCCGACTTCCCCCCTTGCTTTCAAATCTTCAACCAAAAGTCACTTCAGTCAAATCTCAGTCAAGTATGTATTACGGTCTGTTAGTCCGTCTGCCTCTACTTGTTTTTTCATAAAAACACACTTGGTTTTACATGTATTTCCTACACGAATCTGCTGCCTAAGTTATTTTTAGCTACAATGCTCCACCACATTCCCTCTCTTTAATTACAGCTCGATTTTTACGTTTGCATGCCCAAGGCCAAGATTTTGGAAACTTTTAGTGACATGGGTTAACAGTGCAGTCGCTTGTCTGATATGAACAATACAGTCTTTTGTCAATATCGTCCTTATTATCTATCCGTCTGTATAATTGAAAGCATATTATTTCTCTGCTCAAGATGGGCTATCAAACTAGCTAGGTTTTATTTTTATAACTCTATTACAGTAGAACTCCATTTATCCGAACCCCAATTATCCGAACATCCAATTATCCGAACACTTTTTCCAGAAAAAAAATCAGACGCCACCAGTCACGTTAGACTACATTTCTGAATCTTTTGATGCGGCAAGCTTCAAATGTGTGCGAACAATTTGTAGAGGATGGTATGGACTAATGGTCGGTCGCTTACGCACAGGATGTCAGTTATATCATAAAGTCAGTTAATATCTGGTTTACCAATCCAGTGTACGTGTGCGTTCTAGGCAGAACACTGGTTAAACAGACAGTTCAGCTAGGAAAAGGTGAAACTGTGTCTTCACTTGCGAGGATTTTCAATGTTGGGAAAGTTACCGTCTCTGACATCAAAAGTAACAAGGATAAAATTATGAGTTTTGCATCGAAATTGGATAGTGAAAATGGGTCGAAGAAACGTACGTAAAACCATGAGAAATGCGAAAGATTTGAAATTGGAATAGACTTTGTATATATGGTTTGTGCAAAGAAGAAGCAAAGGGGAACCTTTCTCTGGCTTTCTATTGTGTGAAAAGGCACTTCAGTTCAACAATCAACTTGACGGTCCTCCTGACTTTAAGGCTAGCCAGGGATGGTTAAGAAACTTTAAATCTCGTCATGGCATACGAGAATTGGAGATTCAAGGGGAATCTTTATCTAGCGATGCAACTGCCGCTAAAAATTTTAAAGAAACATTCTTGGCTTTTTTGGAAGAAGGTTATTCACTCGATGATGTGTACAATGCCGATGAGACTGGCTTATACTGGAAATCATTGCCTCAAAAATCACTTGCATCTCAGCGCGAAGCAGCTGCCCCTGGGTTTAAAAAGTGCAAAGAGAGAGTAACAATTTTGGTAGCCGCGAATGCCAGTGGAAGTCATCGTTTACCGGTGCTAATGATCGGCAAAGCCAAAAAACCACGTTGTTTAAAGAATGTGACATGTCTCCCATTGTGCTGCAAAGCACAGAAGAGTGCTTGGATGAATAGTGAAATATTTCTTGATTGGTATACAAATCAGTTCATCCCAAATGTGAAGAGGTTGAGAGAACAAGAAAAGAAAACTGGAAAAGTAATTCTTCTACTGGACAATGCACCATCTCATCCAGAGACGGATACATTGAATGCAGTTGATGCAAATTTTAAAGTAATTTTTCTGCCTCCCAATGTAACAGCACTGATTCAACCAATGGATCAGGGTGTTATAGCAAAGCTTAAAAAGATGTACAAGAAGGAAGGCCTGCGTCGTTTATTGTTGGCTGAAGATGAAGAAAGTGTGGTGGCGTTTTCCAAAAAGCTTAATCTCAAAGACTGCTGCTATATGTTAGCTGATGCTTGGACCACCCTGTCACAAGATAATCTCAACAAGGCTTGGAATAGATTGCTTGGGAAAAAAGGAGGAAATGAAACTACCGCAGTGGACACAAATGATGATTGTATAAATGAAGTTGTGGAACTGTTTCAAGCAATACCCGGATTTTCGGACTGTGACAAAGATGATGCACACATGTGGCTAGAAGATGACAATGATTCTGGTTTTCAGTTTTTGAATGACGAAGAAATTTTGTCTTTTGTGCAAGAAGAAAACCAAATACATGTAGTGACCGATGATGAAGACTCCTCAGAAGTACATGATGTACTTGTAGATTATGAAGAAAACCCAAAACGTCGACCAAGTCCTGAAGAGGCCTTTATAGCACTAGAAACAGCGATGGCTTAGTACGAGCAAGAAGATGACAGCTGTCCTACACAGCTTCTGCTGTTGAAGAGAATGCGGGACTTAGCAGCCAAAAGGAGACTATTCAGTTTGTGCAAAAGAGGATTCCTCATTATTTTAAATAGTGGGCTACATCTGTGCAAGTACATGTATACGTAAGTTGCGCCTGGTTTTGAATCGTTTGTAATGTTATTTTGAAAACATTTCTCTTTCTTAAAAAAAATAATTAATTCAAGTAGTACATGCACTGCAGTATAATGAAAGATTTTGGTGATACAGTGATCTAATACAGTGTGGGTATTATTATTACAGTACAAGTAAATATGTTTTATAGTGTATTTTCCTTGTGATGGTTAATTATTTTTAGAAATATGTGTACATGTACTCGATACATTATGTAATCCAATTATCCGAACATTTGATTATCCGAACGATGCTGGGTCCCATGGGGTTCGGATAAATGGAGTTCTACTGTATTAAGAAAAAAAACATATTTTTCTCAAGTTTGATTTTTGAAATTTGTTCGAGAACCTTCCCTCATGTGTTTTGCCGCGGCATTCAAATAAAGACCAAGTATCGAAAAACGTCCAAGAAATGACTGTCTCGAATAAGAGCTAAGGTCCTTTTCTTGTCCATTTCCTTACTTCTGTCAACTAGGGACGTGAATTTTTTTCCTTTCACCCCCAATTGCGTCTTTTTGCCGTCGAACTTCAAACACGTGTTCAGTCATATTTTTCCTTTTTTGTGTCCTCCGTTCTCTCCCGTCTACAAATGGTAAACGTTTCGTCTGCACTTCTAACTCGTTAGTTTTAAATGGCGGTGGGAAGGGCTGGCATGGGCGAGCATGTCTCCTAGTATCTTACGCATTATTTTTAACCCTACATTTCATCGTTAATTTTGGAGATATTTTAACGTTGTATCATAGTGACATCATCACAATCTTATTGATGGTTTCTGTTGTTATCCATGCTTTTTTTTTGTCGTTCCCTTTTCCCCAGTATTTCTTCACATGTCTCATTCCATACCGTTTTGATTTGCTGCCAATAGTCTTCGGTATTCTCTACATCTTCCAGCTGTTGGAGTACTTGGAATTTGTTGTATATTGTGACCGCAAATTTGTCTCTTGTTTCTTGATTTTTTATATGTCTTACTTTAAATTGTTGTCTAAAATTTTGCATTGTTGCATATCTCTTGAGTTTCATTTTTACTTTGGCTATCAGAAGGTGGTGATCTGATGCAACATCTGCTCCTTTATATACCCTTACATCCAGCAATGATGATCTAAACTTCTTGTTTATGCATATATGATCAATCTGATTTTCTGTTCTATGGTTTGGTGATATCCATGTTGCCTTGTGTATTCTCTTATGTGGAAACATGCTTCCTCCTATAGCCAGTTGATTTGAAGCACAGAAGTTTGAGAATAGTTCCCCATTTTCATTCATTATTCATAGCCCCTGTTTTCCCATGACTTCTTCAAAGCCGGTGTTCACTGTACCTATCTTTGCATTCATGTCACTCATCAAAATTGCGATGTCTCTTCTTTTTACTTTTTCCACAATTTCCTGTAGTCTAGTATAAAATGCTTCTTTCACAGACTCTTCTTTGTCATTAGTTGGTGCATAACATTGGATGATATTTACATTTATTTTCTTTTTAGCTGTTTTAAAAGTAGCTGTTATTATTCTGGTTCCAACGGCTTCCCATTCAGTGAGTGCTTTCTGTGCTTCTTTAGATAACATAAGAGCTACCCCTTCACTGTGGTGTGAACTTTCGTCTCCATGTCCTGAGGACAGCAACAATTCACCTGTGATGAGTTTCTTCTTGTCTACCCCCTTCCACTTTGTTTCACACAGTCCCAGAACCTCGATTTTATATTCCCTCATCTCTGCTGCTACTTGTGCCACTTTCACTTGTTCGTTTAATGTCCGAACATTCCAGGTGTCAAATCTGGAAGTTCTCCTAGAAGATAGAAGGTTAATCATTAACACAGACTCCTTTCGGCTTTTTCTGTGTTGCATCATACGCCTCCCTGCGAGAGGACCTTCCCCTGTCTTGGATGGCTGTGTTTTTTTTTCTTTAATTGACTTGTCCATGTTTGTTGACGTTTTTTGTGGCTTAAATTTTTTTACAGGATGGGGTAACCGGCCCCCTGCCCAACCCTCCTTAGTCGCTTTCTACGACATGCTTGGCAGGGAACAATGTTACTATTCTTTGCTCCAATTTCGGGCCCCGGTAACACACGGGTGCCTAAAGAACAATGCCTTCTTAAATTTATAAAGGACATGCAAGGTAAATTGCTTCCTGCCCCAATGGAAGTAATGGAAAGATGGAAAGAATACTTCTCAGAACTTCTTGATGGTGAGCACGATCAAGCATCAGAAATGATAACCACTAGCACAGAAGAGGAAACCAATGGAGGTGAAGAAGATATATAGATGGAAGAACTGAAGGCAGCACTGGAGAAAATCAAGATGGTCAAAGCAGCAGGACATGATGGTATAACAACAGAAAAGGTTAAGTTCTTGGGAGTATCAGGTAACCTATTACTCTTAAGGATCCTACCAGCAACGTGGTGCAACAAGACCATACCAAAGGATTGGGAGATTGCCATCATAACAGCGACTCTCAAGAAAGAGTGACAATCGGCAATGTGGAAACCACACAGGCATATCCCTTCTCAGTGTCCGTGGCAAAAATCTACTCTAGAATCCAAGAGCAAAGACACAGATGCCTAGCTGAACCACACTTGGATGAGGTCCAGTGTGGATTCCGAGCAAACCGAAGTACTCAAGACCTAACCTTCCCACTCAGAGAGCTGAGTGAAAAGGCTCTTGAGTTTAAGAGAGATCCAAATACGAAAGACCTTTTGTTCTGGTATGATGGTGAATGTAACAATGACTCTTTATTGTCTAGAGTATTTGTCTGCTCAGGAAGGTAATGACTCACCTTCCAGTTTGGCTAAGAAGAGATGTGGTTTCCATTCTTTCGTCCATGACTGCATGTGTATATCCTTCCCCGTGTTTAATAAAATGGGAATGTCTGAGATTTAATACTCTAAAACATTGTTTAAAATTAACGTGCATACTAAGTTAGCGGAGCTGCCATTACGAACCATTCATCGGGGGATGATATGTTATGAAGTGCCGAAAATTGTTAATGCTAAATAAATGTAATGTCTTACCTTCAAGAACCGCAATTACAGGGAGTTGTGGTTGTCGTTTGTTCCTCCACCACCACTCCCCACGGTTCTGGAAAAAATGGGTCTTTAGCAATTAGTAACGGCTGATCTTATCAGGCTCTCAGAACTACCTACTAATGACATTCTTAAAATAGCTGTCAATATATACCGAATACATACATGCTACCACATTCAAACCCAACGTTTTAAAACAAATACACGAAAAATAACCTCACTGAAAGAAAAAGCCCCATTGCGTAATGGACTAACAGTTGCTCGGAAATGCAAAACAAAAAACAAAAACAAAAATTAATAATAAAAATCCTACAATTTTTTGAGAATAGCACTGAAAACCCCCAAAACGAATATGGAAATACGGAATTAATCATGTAGAACCATCACTTAATTAAGACCAGCGCACAAATGAAAGACGTGTGTAAGATACTAAACGCAATCAACGATGTCAAACAAAAAATAATTAATCGTTCATCCATTCCTTGACGTTCAGCAGCCTAGAACATTCATTATATTTATGCCGCGTCTTCCTGTCCTGTGCCATCTGCTCAAGGCCTTCTATGACTTCTTAATTCCCGTTATTTTTGTCACGCCGTTTCTTGTCCATGTGATTTTCTGTCTCTCTACCACCATCCCAAATCATTTTCTAATGTCATGTGTATTTTTTAAGGATTATTCTGCCCTGTTCATTATTGATTATGATGTCCTGTAAATAAATGTGTGTAATTGGTATACTTTTAAATGTTTTGATTTTACTTTGTTTTATTGCATTTAATTTGTTTATTTTTATTTTTTAAAATAATATTGAAAAAGCATGTGTAGAATAAATGAATTCAGAATGGGAGACTAGAGAAATGATGGGCAGAATGTCAGAAAGGCCTACGTGTCCAATTCTAAACCATTTGAAGATAAAGTTCGTACGTTCGTTCCTTCGTTCTATCTGATTCTTCTCTTGTTAGGGAGAGCAAAGAAAAACACGGAGTTTCTAGTCACTCAATAGCAGACTGCTTAAATATTTCAGGAGTTCTGATTCTATACTACCCTAATGTGATCATTCACAAATTATTGTCTGATTTACGTTTCCATGTTTTGGATTTGTTTATTTGTAGGTTTGTTTGTTTGGTTTGTTTTGCATTTGTTGTTTTTCCTTATTTTCATTACTGGCACATGTCTGGGTCTTTTCATCAGTTCCACTTTGATGATCATGGTAAAATATTTCAATCTGGCAATGGTCTGGGTCTTGCTAACCATTGTTTAGCACCCAAGTGTAGGGGAATTGGAGAAATTAGGTCAATAATTTACGGTTGCCCACCCCACCATGCTTTTGAGTAAAGCAAAATTGATGAACACAATGCCAGCTTGTGTTGCTACGCGTTCAAAGGCTGGAACATTTGACAGGTCGCGCACTAGCAGTGTAGACAGGAGATTTGTAGATGACAGACATAACTCTGTTCGAGGTCGGTATAACTTCTAGAACAACCGTTCTCCTTCACATTTTGTGGAGAGATGAAGATTCAATTATCAGAACAATGGCTACTGGCATCGAAACAGAAATGATGCTTATGACAATGATAATCACAATCATAATTACTCTAAGCCGTTACGCAGAGATCGCGAGATTAGACATGCTAAGGGTCACGCTTCGTCTGATCAGGTATATGATCGTAGGAGATCACAATCTTCTAGACGTTCCAACAACTTACACTCTCAAGCAAGTGCATGCCAAACTGATGACGCTCTTGTGAATAATACCAATTATAATAATAATAATCACGCTAACGCTTGTAGTCTTGATCTGAACAATAGTGTCAATTGCGTAGAATGCATGACTTTGAATCAACATGGTGCTACTCCTCCGTTGAGGTGCGGACATGCACTTCCAGCTTTAGCTGCACACAATGGCACTGGCTCTCTTGTATTCTGTAAGGAATTCCTGTTTGATAAATCTGTTTCAGTTCTGAGGGACGCAGGATGTACCACAGTGGGAATAAAAAAAACTTTTAAATTAATACTTCTTGTTTCACGTGTACATAAGTCAAGTGCATCACTTTTGGTGGCACAGTAGAATGTTATCCGTTAGCGGATGTAGTAATAGACACTCCACTTTTTGTGGCCAAGTTAGACTATGTGCTTTAATCCGGCCATGCTGTGACGTGATTGTTGGGAAGATAAAAGGAATTAAGAATTGCTCGCAGCAATTTTCTGATAATTTTATACGGAATTACTCACTAATAAGGGAACCGCGGTAGCGTAGTGGTTAGTGCACTGGCTTTATGGCTCAGTGGTCTGTGATTCGATGCCCAGATGATGGGGGATTTTTTAGGCCGCAAACGGCTCCGGGGTCGACCTACGCCCAATTGGGCACCAGAGCAACTTCTGGGAAGGTTAAGGCGGTCGGCGTGATGCTGACCACATCTCCTATGGTGTGCCGATAGTCAAGATAATATGGGCCTAACACAATAATCCCAATATGCCTCAGTGGGCGTGTAACGGGATCATTTACCCTTTCCTTTACCATTTACTCACTAATAAAGGAAGTAACGCCATACCGATATGGTGTAGAAGCAGACGCGACTTTCGAAGCAGAAGTGAGGTGATCGTCTGCTAGAGGGCATGAAGCTTGTGTTTTAATGGGAGCGGACGTAATTGTGTGAGCTCCTGCAGTCTACTGTATTTTCCTGCATTGTACCATCACTAGGGTATCAAGATGCTATGTTGAGGTGTCCCTAGTTTATTCTAAGACAGGAAATATATATATATATATATATATATATATATATATATATATATATATATATATATATATATATATATATATATATATATATATATATATATATATATATATATATATATATATATATATATATGTGTGTGTTTACGAAGATGTCGAGAGTACGAAGAGATTAAATATTGTACGAATGCCAGGACAGCGTTTAGATAGTGTTTCCTGATGAGTTTTGGAAGACTGCATACTACTTCATTAGCCATTGGAATCATAATAATGTGACGGAGCTATGTCGCCCGTGAAATAAAACTGTGCTTTGTTATTTGTTCAAGAAGTGTTGTCAGCTCACTGACTTTATCGTGATACGTGTCTGTCGGATACCCCTAGTTTGTACTTTCGCCACGGATACTTCTCCAGACATTATAAGTTATAGACGGCACGCATCCGTGGATGGTGGCCTCTAGTCGGGATCTGAATTTTTAAAGTCTAACTGTTTCAAGTAGGCCAAGTTTTTTCAAGTCTGAGGACTATTTTTTGAAGATTAAGGTACCATGCCAATCAGTCATTGTGTTACAAGAGAATGGAATTTTTCTAGTGTAAGATGTAGGCTATTTCCTTGGTTCTGTTTCCTTTGTCCTAGTAAGACGAAGGATATTTCCTTTGTTCTGTTTCCTTTGTCCTAGTAAGACGTAGGGTATTTCCTTTGTCCTAGTAGGACGTAGGCTATTTCCTTTGTTCTGTTTCTATTGTCCTATTAAGACGTAGGCTATTTCCTTTGTTCTGTTTCCTTTGTCCTAGTAAAACGTACGTTTTGTCCTTTGTTCTGTTTCCTTTGTCCCAGTAAGACGTAGACTATTTCCTTTGTTCCGTTTCCTTTGTCCTAGTAAGACGTAGACTATTTCCTTTGTTCTGTTTCCTTTGTCCTATTAAGACGTAGGCTATTTCCTTTGTTCTGTTTCCTTTGTCCTAGTCAGATATAGACTATTTCCTTTGTTCTGTTTCCTTTGTCCTATTAAGACGTAGACTATTTCCTTAGTTCTATTTCCTTTCTTCTAGTAAGAAGTATTATCAATTTAAAACAAAACCATTTTAACTCATCGTTTTCCACCGTCTCACAGCAGCCTTCTACTTTTGGTATTCCTTGTTCTTTTGCTGCATTGCAGCAGGCTTTCCAGAAATCTATGAATTGATACGAGAAGCTGATAAAGAAAGAGAAAACTGAAAAAGTTACTCGAAACGTCAAGAAAACAAAGGTATCAGCACATCATGCTTATGCACCTTTACAACGAGTTGAATCCTCGAACCCTTCTGATGGGGACAGACACTATGATTACAATCAGGAATTAATGGGTTGGCATCTTGATAAGAAGATCTGGTCCTCTGAATTCCAATAATGGGGATTTTTAATGGAAAAATTGTTTTTATGTAGAATATAACAGTTAAAATATGAACAAGGACAACGTGAAGGACAATCAATAAGTGGTGAAATAGTCAAACATTGTAAAGCACCGTCGCCGGTGCGGTGTCCGCTGCGCTCCCATCTGCACTTGAACACCCCACAAGGACGGTGCGAATTTTGTTCCAGCCGTACCCATATCTGCAGCTGGTCTCTGAGGTGAACAGCCTCTAGTCGAAAGAACAATGTAGGTAAGGGAAGTCGGCAAATTTGATCCGTAACTTCGGAGCAAGTGTAAGTTCTGAGAGCTGGGTCATTTGGGACGAAGTGTAAAGCGGGACACCGCTGACGCTATCCGGTGGCCTGGCAGAGCTATAGACGTGGCTGGAACCTTAACGTGGACAGCCACAGCTATGCGGCGTCGCTTCTCAGCGGTGCCCGCATCGGCTTGCATTCAACAGCTATCTCAGAACTGGTACAAACAAGGGGAATCCGACTGTCGCTCGCGGACCATCCTTTCCCCCTAGCGGATCGTTTTGTCGACAGGCAGCCAATTGTTCTCGTCTGAATGCAAGAAATATCGCCGAGGCCGCAGGGATCCGTTCTACACAGAGCGCAGTCTCCCTTCCCACGTGACTGAGTTCGAGGAAGACGCAATCTGCCCCCAACAGTTATCTTGTTGATCCTGCCAGTAGTCATATGCTTCTCTCAAATATTAAGCCATGTATGCCTAAGTTCACACCGTTTCAAGGTGAAACTACAAATGACTCATTAAATCAGTCAAGGTTCTTTAGATGAAACAATCCTACTTGGATTAGGCTTTGGCGAACGTTGACTCACAAGACTGTGTGTAGTTCCCGAAAACTAGGTCTCCTATCTCAAGTTATGATGCAGTGATGCGGTTTCCGGTCGGATGATGCTCTTGAACAGTCGATACTTTCATCTTTAAACTGTCTAAGGACATGAGATATAACATATATATATATATATATATATATATATATATATATATATATATATATATATATATATATATATGGACAAAATGTGTAGCATATATATGTGCCATTTCATAAGCCACCTACTCTAGTGTACACTAGTGTTTACTGGTTGCAGGAAACCCACAATTCCTCTCCACGAACAAGTAATAACAATAGCAATAACAATGCTAATAAAACCATTATTTACATGGTAGATCTAGCCTTGACCTTAGGCTTGTCTGCCATTCCAAAACTTGTTGTGTTGGAGTCATGAGTGCCAGTTTCTTTCACGGGTTTTCTATCCTGACTCTGGAAAACATTTAAGGGATCCTCACATCTAGTTTCATGGTGGAAGGAAGGGGGGTGTGGAGCACCGCGCATTCTCCACCATCCATTGGACGCTCCAAGAGTTCAGAGAACAACTGACTCTTGGGAGTCATGATCAAAGTGGGCCTGCTCCTCTAGAGTATAAAAGAGATTAAGGTCCCGAAACCCTTGATCGACCTCTTCTGATGATCAGATTTCCTCCTGTTGTATCGATCTGTACATAGTTTTCTATCATAATTACATGGTCAGACCATTGTTGATCGGGGAAAGACCTATGGACTTCAGGAAAAAACAAATGACACTGGGAAATACTAGAAACCAGCGGACCAGGTTCGCGCCCCGTTAGCAATAAGCAATCGATTTAAGATCCACAAATGATAAATTTCCCTTGGATTCACCGAAAGGGAGATGGAAGAGTAATAAATTCATTTAGCTGAAGGAAAATTGTAATTTTGTGGCGGGAAATCTCGTCAAGTAAAACCAACTATTACAAAAACCGCTACTGAAAGAGCATGTAAATGTTTTGTACAGGCTTCCTGGAAGTGCGACCATCTGTTGCTCCTTAGGGAGCTCAACCTTGCGGAAGGCCTGTAACCACTTGAACAGAAACGTATAAAGGATTAGCTCTCGTCAATATATTTACCTGCGCACAAGTAACTGACGCGGGCACAACCTTATATTAGTCCCCTTGTACCACGTGACGAAACGTCACATTTGTTCATTCATTTTTTTCTGCCCATCCTTTTATTATCTTTCTTTTCGCATCATTTACCGGTAATTATCTTTTCATCGGATGTACGCTCCCCTTAGATAACAACCAGATTTCAGGGAGCGGTACAGTCTCGCGTCTTATCTACTACTTGCTAAATATTTGCGCTCAGCGAGGCATTGACAATGGACTAGAAGAATTAAACACAGCGATTACCTGGTCTCTTATCATGAGCAATACACGTTGTACGTGTGTATATTGCAAGATAATATTTTAATGTGCCTGGGCAAACCCGGGAATTACTTAATTTGTTTGCACCCAGCTGAAAAGACGAGAGAGGAAATATTGTAAAATTAGGGCAATGTAGATCTAATAAACTGGCCGCAAATGTGTAACGCAATCATTTCCCGCATTACATGTAGATTATCGAAGATAGTCCATCCCTTTCAATGAACACCCCATCCCCGTTAATAAAAAAATAAATATTCACGGAGTGCTACAAATTAAGACAAACTTACAGTGGTAATTAATTTGGCCAAAAAACCGTTTGGATTCCCTTTACAAAAAGGTACGTCTTATACGTATATTTTCACATTCTTGTATAAGTATTTAACATGCATAAATGTGTTTTTTGGGAAGTTTTGTGTATGAGGCCGGCAACCTTATCATGTAAAATCTACATAAACTATCACTGTAAGATCTGGTGACTGCTTCCAGTGGTACAGGTAGCCACATGCTCCATTGGAAACAGATAGTTAAGTTCACATAGATAAAATGTTGTATATTATATTATGACTCATTTGCACTCTTTCACTCTCCTAAGTAGCTATTTCCGTCTCCGCCCAAAAATGTCTGTCGCATTTTTTTTTGTTATATGGGTTTTTTTAACTTGTTTTGATGCGTTTTTCATTGTTATTGACTTTGTGCGAGCCAGAAGGTTCAAATGATGTCCACCTTCTTGTACAACAATCGATGTCTGTCATTTATGAATATGTTTAAATGGGGGTATGTTTATGAAAAATTCAGCACAACGACACGATCAACCATCTTGGGTATGCAGTTTCTGTTCACAATAAAGATGACGTAAAGGTTGTACACATATTTTAAAAATAATGGAGCAGTCAAGACATGTCTTCACATTCAGTTTTTACGTAGTGCTGACTAAGAATTGTATTAGCATGGTAAGACTCGAGTCAAGGCATCTTCAGTCGTGGTATCATAGTCATTAGTTAATGACTCCAAGTCTAAGGTGATCCAATCTGCCGAGAGATTAACATTGTCTTAACATTGGTTGTCTGGGGGTGCGAGGGGTGGCATCAAGCGATCTCGAATACCTTTTACCTAACCACAGTGTGGGAATGACACAGTGAAGAAACAATGGATGGAAAACGAAAGCGCGACAGTCACAGCGGACAGCACGAAAGAGAAGGGCAATGAATGATGAAGAGGTGGATTTTTTTTTAGAAGGATGAATTTGTTTTCGAAAGATAAATAGGAAAGAAAAGTAGCCACCAATAACTTCAAGGTCTTGGCAAGAGAAGACAAGGACCTAATGTGGCAGGACTTTGTGACACTGGTGGGCACTGAAAATAACAAGAAATTCTGGTCCTTTTATCGAAGGATGAATAGGAACAGTACAAACCAAGCAATTTCTACTGTTAAATTATTCGAAAGGGACACGCATGAAGACCGACGCTAAAAAGGGACATGCATTTCTGGCTACATAGTTAACTACAGCCACTTACTAAACCTGGTAAAGACCACGCACTTCTCACCAGCTATAGAATTATCCCACTACATAGTTAACTGCGGCCACTTACTAAACCTGGTAAAGGCCCCACACTTCTCAGTAGCTATAAAATTATCACACCGCAGAATCTTCTTTTTTCTTCTTTTATCCTTAGCCCTCGACTGTGAAAGCAGTCAGTGACTATCACGCCTGATGGCGTCTTGTAGTGCAGAGACAAACTGCTTCCTTGTTGCACCGTCGGCGGAAAATTTAGAAGCAAAACAAGCTGAAGTACCTTGGAGTAAAATTTGATCGCGTACTATCATAAAAGCACCATGTTGTTCACATCATATAGAAGTGTAGGGGAGGTCTGGCATCCCTAAAAACAATGGCTGCAGTGCACTTGGGGCAGAGAATACTATTTCTCTTGTATCATTAAGAGATGTATATTGTCTTGGGCAGTACACAAGATACCCCAGTTGTGAAGATGGGGCACATGCTTAGATTTCAAATATATATTTCATCTGCACGGCAGGGTTTCTTTCACGCTAGTGTTTTATTTAGGGAGGATACTGTGACTGTCTGAACAGGCAGAAAAGTGAAATAGTAAAATCTGTTCATTTTTAGCCTTGATTGAACAAAACCAGAAAGAGAGTGAGATAAAAATCTTGGTGATTTGTTCATCTGGATGTTGTGATAATCAGCACTGAAGGTTTACATTGAAACAAGTGGTTGGAGGTATGCTGGCGTTCATTTGGGAGTTCATTAATGATGTCAATAATAAATTTAAAGTAGTCGAGATTGTCTCAAAATATACAATGCTAACTTTCTATGTTTAATGTAGCACTAGGTTGTACATGTATGAAAGATAAGGTGGTTAGCAAAGGGATGGGTTTCCCTCGTGGTTTTGTTGGGACTGTTCTTCTGGGTCTGCAGGGGTCACGTTTTGTGGTTGCGGATCATGGCTCTTCTTGTTACTTCAACCACCTTCCTCAGATACCTCATTTCTGAGGTTCGGATCTGGCTTTTGTGGGTTGTAGTCATTGCCCATGACTCGCATCCATATGTCAAGTTTGGGACATTGGTGGAGCGTGTTACGGGCTCGGGACCCCAGTATGTTCTGGGTGCTTCGATGACTTCTAGTATTTGAGGATGACCAAGTTATTATATGCGTATTCAGTTTATAGAGTCAAAGTCCCTCGGGTTCTTATCACTTTTGTAGGATTCCGTAATACTGTTCGTTGGTATCAATAATGTCTGCTTTAACCCTTGTGATACATTATGTGCTGAACATGTTTCATATTAAATATTCGACCCTTGACTGACCTGTATTAGTCTCTTGTCTTATTGATTATATTGGCAGTGTGAGATGCAGCGTGTTAAGACATTAATCATCACTGGTCATGATCAGTTGAATATTAACAGCATTTAACTCAACTCCGAATACGACAGTTGATAAGACCGTGATTTTGACGACTCAAAATATTTAATTAGTAATTTCATACCATGAGCAGACACCAACTACATGGGAACAAAAGTCACATCACATTCATGTACGATCTGTAAGAGTTCTCATTATTTCAATAACACATGTTCACAATCTCTATCTAGAGTTCTGGTTCAAGGTCAGTTCCTTTTAACGGCCAATGTCCTTTGGCATAAATTCAGAGGCTAACTAGACTTACTCCCGTCGCTAGTTTATACAATAGCCTTTTGCACTAGACTTTACTATCCTGCTAGTTCTGCAATACACTTATTTCGCTAGGCTTACGTCTACTGCTAGTCGTCTAATATCCGTTACACTAGGCTTACGCTTGCCGCTAGCTGTACAATATCCATCTATACTAGTCTTACACTATTGCTAGTAACATAATGTTCCTTTGGCATACCACGCCAGGCTAATCTGCCATAATTATGCAAACTGCGTTATTCATACGACGACTTACGTTTGGTTCAAGAAATACACTGCTCAATTGGCTTCCCAGCCACACAATTAAAAAGTGGTTATACCACACAATATAAGTGGCAATGGCCACACTTCTGAAACACACTGCCGTTCGGGTCAAAACCCACAAGTCGAATGACCTTACAAAGACATACGCGTCATGCATAGTGATATGCATACTACGTCGTTAATATATATTCAACTGCGATGTTCCATGGTGCAGCAATCCGAGTTGGCCAAACTCAAATGCTTGCACACATGCAACAATCATCGACATCGGTCGCGGAGATATATCTCTATTCGATTGAGGTGTTCCATGATACAGCCATTCGGATCGTCGACAAATCCAAATGTCTGTAAGCATGAAACCATCTTCAACAGAGCGGAATACAGCCATCTTCGTTTTCTTACCAACTTCTCTTTTGCTGAGGAATCCTCGATTTATGGCTTGAAAAAGTCTCCCAGCTGCTGCTCTTCGGGTAGCCAACTCTTCTTTGATGCCTCCTTTCCGGTCTATGACAGCTCCAAGGTATTTAAAGCGGTCGACCTGCTCTAGGACCTGTTCTCCCAGCTTAATCTGATGTCTACTTTCTTCTCGAGATATCACCATGGTTTTTGTTTTCTAGCTGCTTATGATCATTTTTCTCTTCTCCAGCTCTTCCTTCCAGACTTGCAGGTTGGAATGAAGATATCCCTCTGATTTAGCAATCAGGGCAGCATCATCAGCAAATGCCAGCTCTGAAATACAGACCTGCCTCATCTTCCAGTACACGACTGAATACTTTCTTGTTCTCTCCTTACACGCCTTGATGACATTGTCCATGAGGAGTATGAAAAGATAAGGTGACAAGATATCGCTTTCTTACACCAGTGGTGGTCCTGAACACTTTTGGCTTATGGTTTGCCGTCCTCATATAATTTCTTCAAGATTTGTAGAAGTACTGTATAGCATGAATTAGAGGTGATGGAATGTTCTTCCCTGCTAAACAGTCTCAGAGTTTGTTCCAGGGGACCATGTCAAATGCCTTTCCCAGATCTAAGAAGCAAAGATGAATCTCACTCTTATACTCAAGAGCCTTTTCACTCAACTGTCTGAGTGTGAAGATTAGGTCTTGAGTACTTCGATTTGTTCAGAAGGAACATTGGAACTCATCCATTTGAGGCTCAGCTAGGCGTCTGAGTCTCTGTTGCAGGATTCTAGAGCAGATTTTACCAGAGACACTGAGAAGGTATATGCCTCTATTGTTTCCACGTTGCCGGTTGTCACCCTTTTTGAAAATCGGTGATATTTTGGTCTAGGAATTGCTTAACATAACGCAAGAAGCTAAGTAAACGAACAGGAGAAATGAACATTAAGACCTACAAGCTGATAAAGCCAGAAGTTAAGACCAGATATCACGGGCTTATTGCTACAGCAGTGAAAAACAGAAGAACAAGCTGATGAAGTGGAAGCCCTGTGGCTTAAATTCAAGGACATCATAAAGATAGCTGCAGTAGAAGCATGTGGTGAAGTCCGACTTGGGAACAAGAGAAAGAGGACGCCTTGATGGACAGAGAAAGTTAAAGAGAAAAAAAAAGAGAGAAGAAAATGGCATTGAAACAATACTTAGGAGGTAAAAACACAGCGGGAAAAACAGAGAAATATACAGAATATATGATACACAGAACAGAAGCAAAGAACAAGGCGGTAGCAGCAAAACAGAAGTCCTGGGAAGAATTTGGAGAAAAGCTAGAAAAAGATGAGCATGAAAACTAGAAATTGATCTATAAGATCCTAAAAAACATGAGGAAGGAAATATGGTGCCCTCTTAAATTTATAAAGGACAAGCAAGGCAAATTGCTTACTGCCCCGAAGGAAGTAATGGACGGATGGAAAGAATATATCATAGAACTCCTGGATGATGAGCAAAGTCTAGCATCAGAAATGATAACCGCTAGAACAGAAGAGGAAACCAATGATGGTGAAGATGGAAGAACTGAAGGCAGCACTGAAGAAAATCGAGATGGGCAAAGCAGCAGGGCATTATGGTATAACACCAGAAATGGTTAAGTACATGGGGGTAGCAGACAACCTATTACTTCTAAGGATCTTACAGGCAGCGTGGTGCAACAAGACCATACCAACGGATTGGGAGATTGATATCATAACACTGATTTTCAAAAAGGGTGACAACCGACAATGTGGAAACCATAAAGGCATATCCCTTCTCAGTGGCCCTGAGAAAATAAACTCTGAAATCTTTGATCACAGATTGAGACGCCTAGATGAGCCACAAATTGATGAGGTCCATTTGTGTTTGTTGAAGACAGTATGGCTTCCGGAAGCCACTGGCATGATAACGGACGTCCTGGCCGCAAAACATGATACAAGAATAGGATTTTGGAATGTCAGGACAATGAATGAGACGGGTAAACTAAAACAGGTCACGGCAGAAATGAGAAACTATAGGTTACACATTCTAGGGATAAGCGAGAGCAGATGGGCAGGGGCAGGAAAAGTTAAAACAGCAACAGGAGAAACAGTAGTTTACTCTGGAAGAGAGGATGGACAGCACAATGAAGGTGTAACCATTATTCTACAGAAAGGAATAGAAAGGACATTACTGGAATGGAAACCTATCAACAACAGACTGATAAGATTAAGACTGAGAGGTAGATTCACCAATACTACAATAATACAATGCTATGCAACAATGAATGACAGCAATGAAGAGGTCAAGGATGAATTCTATCAACAACTGCAGAAAGAAATGGAAGACACACCTAGATACGATCTTATCGTAGTAATGGGAGACCTCAATGCGAAAGCTGGTACACACAATACATATACTGAAAGAGTAATGGGGAAATGCGGCAGCGGAACAGCAAACGAAAATGGGGATAAATTAATAAGTTTCTGTAGTATTAACAGCCTGGTCATTGGAGGAACACTTTTCCCATATAAAGAAATTCACAAATTAACATGGGAATCACCAAATGGTCGGGACAGAAACCAGATAGACCACATCATGATTAACGGTAGATGGAGACATGCATTACAAGATGTGAAGGTAAGAAGAGGTGCAGATGTGGGAAGTACCATTTAGTAGTAGCAAAACTGAAAGTGAAACTAAGAAGGGCTGCACCAACTGTAACTACACATAAAAGGTTTGACATCAGCTAATTGAAGGACCCCCTTACCAGAAAAGCTTTTGCGGCTGACATAAAGAAACGATATCAATTTGCCAAAAGTCAGGAAAAGACATTGACTGATGATATACACCAGAAATTCAACACCATTTCTACAATATATAAGGAAAGCAGCAAATCATGCTTGGGATTCCAGGAAAGGAAGAGGCAAGACTGGATAACACCAGAAACATTAAACACCATAACACTGAGAAATGAAATGAAAAGAAAGAAAACAGAAGCGAAGTCCCCCAGGTTAAAGCAACTATATAGCGAACAGTACAGTATGCTGGACAAGGAAGTTAAACTCCTAACCCGAGCCAACAAAAGGAATTTCCTAGACGATCTTGCAAGACAGGCAGAAGAGGCAGCTCTGAGAAATGAACAAAGCACAGTATACAAAATAACTAAATTCATCAGCGGAAAACGAGGTGCAAACAATATTACATTAGAAAGAGATAAGCAAAGAAATCTCATCACGACAGCAGAGGGACAGGAAACAAGATAGGCAGACTTCAAAGAAACTCTGAACAAGGAACCACCAGAGACACAATTGAATCCTGAGGCTGAAAACGATCTAGAGGTAAATACAGACATTCCACGAAAAGAAGAAATCATCACAGTAATCAAAGGGTTTAGAACCACTATTTGCAACGGAAAAGCTCACCATCCAGTGATAACTTAAATGCAAATGGGCAAGAAGGGAGATCTTGCAGGCTGCAATAATTGGAGAGGAATCACTCTTTCCTCTTACGACGCCATGATAACTTAAATGCAGAGTTATTTAAGACAGACCCTGAGCTTGCAGCAGAACTATTAGAACCACTATTTGCACAAGTCTGGAAAACGGGGACAACACCATCAGAGTGGAACACAGGAATAATGGTCAAATGGCCCAAGAAGGGAGATCTTGCAGGCTGCAATAATTGGAGAGGAATCACTCTTCTCTTACTTCCCAGCAAATTACTAGGCAGGATAATTATACAGAGAATTTCAAAAGCAGTAGACCACAAACTGAGGAGAAAACAAGTAGGATTTAGAAAGAACAGAAGATGTGTAGATCATATATTTACCCTCAGGAACATTATAGAGCAGTGCTCAGAATGGCAAAGACAGCTTTACATTAATTTCGTTGATTTTGAAAAGGCTTTTGACAGCATACATAGGGACATATTATGGAAAATACTGAGGGCTTATGGAATTCCAAGCTGCATAGTGTCAATCTTAAAAAGCCTCTATGCCAACTTTACGAGTAGTGTTGAGCAGAGCAATCTAACCTATGAGGTGAAGACAGGAGTACGACAGGGATACCCCTTATCAACCACTCTATTTTTAACAGACATAGACTGGGGGATGCGCCAGACAACAGAGGGCAGTCCAAGAGGAATAAGATGGACTACATGTTCTACATTGGAAGATCTGGAATTTGCAGATGACATTGCACTACTAGCACATGCACATCAACACATTCAGGAAAAAACGGATAGACTTAATACGTTTAGCCAGCAGGTGGGCTTGAACATCAATTTAAAGAAGTTGGAGGTCATGACGTTCAATGTGAGCAACCCTGAGCCCATATCAGTAAGGAATCAGCAACTGGTACAGACAGACACCTTCACATACCTAGGATGCATAGTAACACCAGACGGCGGGGCAGGCAAAGACATCAACATCAGAATGAATAAGACAAGAACAGCCTTTTTTAGCCTAAACAACATCTGGAAGTCCTCTCAATACAGCATAAGCACAAAATTAAGATTATATCAGAGCTGTGTGCTTTATGTGCTTATATATGATGTGGAATTTTGGAGAGTTACAGAGAAGGACATGTCGAAATTGTCCTCTTTTCACACAACATGCCTAAGAAAAATTCACCGAATCTTTTGGCCGAATAACATCACCAACCAAGATCTGCTTACTCGGAGTAAGCAAGAGGACATGCACACCATCATAGCTGGCATACGCTGGAGCTGGGTTGGCCATGTCCTCAGAAGAGACCCCGATGCCATCACAAGAACAGCTATGCTATGGACTCCTGAAGGAAAACGAAAGAGAGGCCGACCAAAAACAACTTGGCGGAGGACTGTGGAGGCTGAGATGCAAAGAATGAACCAGAGTTGGGGCACTGTACGAAGGATGGCCACCGACCGAGCAAAGTGGAATCAATTTGTTGTTGCCCTACAAGACGCCACTATGCGTGATGGCCACTGACTGCTTTGACGGTCGGCGGCTAAGGATCAAAGAAAAAAGAAGAAGTGTGGCTTCCGAGCAAACCGAAGTACTCAAGACCTAATCTTGCGGAATGACGTTAGACAAGGTCCCATGGCAAGGAAGAACATTCCATCACCTCTGATTCATTCTATACAGTGCTTCTACGAGCCGTGCAATAAATCCCGTTACAGAAGGTAGTGACTCAACTTCCAGTTTGGCTAAGAAGAGACGTGGTTTACATTCTTTCGTCCGTGGCTGCATATGTATATCCGTCCCCATGTTTAATGAAACGGGCAGGTCTGAGATTGAAAGTTATAAAATGTTGATTAAAATTAACATGCAAACTAAGTTACCAGAGCTGCCATTGTGTAACACTCATAGGGCGATGTTATGTTATGAAGTCACGAAAATTGATAATATTAAAAATATGTAATGTATTACCTTCATTTTCAGGTGTTGCTGGTGTAGTGCTGGAAATAATGAAGCAGTAGCAGATTGAAAATGCTTATCTCAGAACTACCTAATTATGACATTCTCAAAATTGCTGTAAATATAGACTACACACATATATTCCACTGACACGGGCTAGTTCCCACCGAACTATGTCATGAGACTCACAACAACTCATGTAAACAATCAAGTGAGCTTCACACAAATACACTCACAACCAAACACAAAAGACCTTTTGGTCTAGTATGATGGTGAATGTAACAATGACTCTTTATTGTCTAGAGTATTTATCGGCTCAGGAAGGTAATGACTAACCTTCCAGTTTGGCTAAGAAGAGATGTGGTTTCCATTCTTTCATCCATGGCTGCATTTGTATATCCTTCCCCGTGTTTAATTAAATGGACAGGTCTGAGATTTAATACTTTAAAACAATGTTTAAAATGAACGTGCGTACTAAGTTAGCGGAGCTGCCATTGTGTAACACTCATTGGGTGATGTTATGTTAAGAAGTGTCGAAAATTGTTAATGTTAAAAAAAAATGTAATGTCTTACCTTCGTATACAGGGGCCTGTGGTTGTCAATTGTTCCCCCTCCGGTCGCCCAGATTCTGGAAAAAATGGATCTGTAGTTGTTAGAAAAAGCTGATCTTAACAGGCTCTCAGATCTACCTACTAATAATATTCTTAAAATAGCTGTAAATATATACCAAATACATACATGCCACCACATTCAAAACCCAACGTTTTAAAACTAATTCAACAACAAAAATAACCTCACTGAAAGAAAAAGCCCCATTGCGTAGTAGACTAACAGTTGCTCGGAAATGCAAAATAAATAAAAAAATTAAAAAAGAAATGAATAAAAAAGTCCTAAACATTTTTTTTTGAGAATAGCACTTAAAACCCCCAAATCGAATATAGAAATACGGAATTAATCATGTAGAACTAAATATATTACGCGCCAACGAAACAAACTGGAAACAATAATTGTTCCTATCTCTTAACCAGCGCTCAAATGAAAGACGTGTGGAAGATACTAAACATAATCATAACAAACACAAAATAATGAATCGTTCTTTCATTCCTTAACCTTCAGCCACCTAAAACATTTATTATATTTATGCCGAATCTTCCTGTCCTGTGCCAACCGCTCAAGACCTTCCATGACTTCTTAATACCCTCTATTTTTATCACGACATTTCTTCTCCATGTGATTTTCTGTCTCTCTACCTCTCTCCCAAATCATTTTCTAATGTCATGTGTATTTTTTAAGGATTATTCTGTATTGTTCATTATTGATTATGATAAGGTCCTGTAAATGTGTGTAACTGTTATACTTTGTTTCATTGTATTTAATTTGTTTATTTTTATTTTAAAACATAATATTGAAAAAGCATGTGTAGAATAAATGAATTCAGTATGGGAGACGAGATAAATGAATTCAGTATGGGAGATGAGAGAAAGGATGGGCACAATATTAGACGGGCCTGCGTGTCCAATTATAAACAATTTGAAAATAAAGTTCGTTCGTTCGTTCGTTCGATCTAGGTATTACAGAACTAGGACTACCTTATATTACAAACATCAAATTTCTACACAAGATGAAATATCAATCCCCGGTGTTTTCTTCTCATTCTGGTTCCAATGGTACATGTCTGGGTCTTGTCATCAGTTCCACATTGGTGATCATGATAAAACAATTCAATCTGGCAATTGTCTGAGTCTTGTCACCAGTTCCACTTTGATGATCATGATAAAACAATTCAATCAGGCAGTTGTCTGGGTCTTGTCACCAGTTCCACTTTGATGATCATGATAAAACAATTCAATCTGGCAATTGTCTGAGTCTTGTCACCAGTTCCACTTTGATGATCATGATAAAACAATTCAATCAGGCAGTTGTCTGGGTCTTGTCATCAGTTCCACATTGATGATCATGATAAAACATTTCAATCTGGCAATTGTCTGAGTCTTGTCACCAGTTCCACTTTGATGATCATGATAAAACAATTCAATCAGGCAATTGTCTGGGTCTTGTAATTAGTTCCACATTGGTGATCGTGTTAAAACATTTCTTACTTACTTAGTCGTTCCCCTTCTACCATGAGGTGTAGAGGTTTGGAAGAGCGAGGGCCAGACTATCCTATCGGCTGTCTTCCTCCTGGCCTGGTTCCATTCTAGTCCTCGGTCCTTCAAAGATTGTCTAATGTTGTCCTCCCAGCGGACTCTGGATCGTCCTGGGGGTCTGGATCCCTGGCTCTTTGTTTCCCATGCTTGTCGTGGTAGCCGATCTTCTCCCATTCTGCAGATATGGCCAAACCATCTTAGTTGGGACTGTTCTACTTGGGTCTGCAGGGGGTGGGATTTTAGGCCTTGACGTATCGTCTGGTTGCTGTCACGGAGAGTTATGATCATGAAATTTTCTATATTTTCCTCTTCTTTTCTTCCACCCGTGTTCTCTAATTATTGTCGCTCTTTACCTTCTTCCTGTGTTTTTCGCATTCGTTCGTTGCGAAAAATATATTTCTTTCCCATCATCGTTTTTCTTTCTCATACTGACTAGTAACCTTATTGCGTCAGATGTCATTCGCGCAGTTTGACGAGAGGTGCGATTATGTCTCAGTCCATCTCAGACATAGGGCCGACCTATCGTATAGCATTTTCACCTGTCACAGCGTTTTTCAGGCCGGTTTCTCGGAAAGTGTGAATATCGCCCTCTGCATTCGCACCTGACATGAGCGCTCACGGTCCGATAGTTAGACGGAGGCGTGAACCGCGCCAGACGCATTAGCTCAGAGCAGACATTTGTCTGGGAGATTCGCAACTGACACGCGCACTCTCGGTCAGTAGGTGGCAGTTACGGCATGCGTTAAGCTTATGTAAGTGTTATATAGACGGGAAGGGGGATTATTTCGGTTTGGCGAAATAAATGTTTACCTCTTTGTGGGGTAATAGATATAACCAGAGTTTGAAACTAGATTTTCATTCTCACTCCTAAATTCGCAGTAGACAGGACGTTTCGTGCTAAGAGAATAAGCTGTATAGCAAAGTTTCTCAGTTTGTTTCGACAATTTGTCGAACTTCTAGACTTCCATAAATATAAGCATATAATTCCAAAGTTGTGCGATCGCCTGTAAATTCTGTGTTGAGGTAAATCTTATAGAATATCTAGTATTTCGTGAAGTGTTTAAAGTGTTAAATCGCTTATTTTATTTCACTAGTTAGATTTGGTGCAGAGCGCTTAATACATAAGTCTGTATTATTTTCTAGTGACGTGTTTCAGTGGAAAGCAGAATAAATTATAATTTCTAGCTTAAACAACAATGTAGCTATAATGAATTTAATTTTACTGCTAAATAATCAGACGAGAACATATTTTTCCAAACTAACTTATAAATGCTAGAAGCCTCATGAGTGTTGACGGAATACGCACGGGTTCCTAATTCATGAGGATTGATGATTTTTAAAAAAATATAACTTATTCCACGGGAATGGTTAAACTATAAGACAAGCTATACGCTTGCAGTTTAAAAATGTAAGTTATATTGAGTACATAATATGTAAAATATTTCATATGTGTTTTTCTTTATTCAGTGAATACTGTGGTACCCAAACTTTGCCAGCGTACTAGTACGTGAACATTATCTGTGAAGAACTTAAGCACTTTCATTACATGAACTGTAACAGTTAAAATGAAGTAAAAGGCATTCGCGCCAGAATTAATTCTTCCAGAATAACACTTTAGTACAGATCAGCCCGCTGTGGCAAGCAAAATATCAGTACATCCCGACAGAGTTCTGACTAGTAGTGTGGTGACCAAATATAGTACTTTCCTGAAAGTAGACACCGATCTGACATTCCTCAATTCTAGAAACCTAAGCTAGTGACACTGGGCTCTGCTAACTTTCGTACCTGGACAATTTTTTATGTGACTTAACAGACATCCGAAAAATAAGAACCCCCAAGGAATCGTTCCCTGAGACAGAGAATTCAGTACATCTTTTAGAACTGGGGATTTCTTGGTCGAGACTGCATTTACGGGTCTGTGTGAAGGTCCTAGAAAAAAATTATGTTCCCAGAGGCAGCGATCAAAGCTGTAAGTATAAATGTGCACACGTGGCCACGGCTGAATGAATAAGAGTGTACGCAGGTGTGAGTGTTATTTTACCGTTGTATTTTGGCACCTATTTGCTGTCATAACTTTCTTCCTGCAAGTTTTTTTTTTTTTTTGCTAACACTATTTTCCCTTAAACTAGATTATAGTATCAGGTCTGTTCATACCTTAAACGGGGGGAAAACTCTTAGACTCCATCATATGTATCTGGGACTCTTTGGGTTATCATCTTTCTCCTAACGGGACTGTGGGCTATCCATAGAGGGAAGATCATAACTGTGGGTCTATCAGTTCTTGTAGCATTCCTTGATTTGTTTATGACTTTGTGTATATGCCTTTTTGATGTAATTTTACATGTTGTGACGTAAGTTTACTCTGATAAATAAACTTAACAATAAATTAATCAGCATGTTGGTCAGCTCGTTCTAAATATCTATATAATCATTTGTTATAGTTTCCCACGTCTGTGCGTCTACCTGTCGTCACTTGAATGTGCGTGCACGTGAGTGGATATATATATATATATATATATATATATATATATATATATATATATATATATATATATATATATATATTTAATGTATATGTGTTAGACTGTCTGACTACTCTAGATCTGTCGTAGAAGATAGGTGAGAGAGAGAGAGAGAGAGAGAGAGAGAGAGAAGATTCCTCGCTCTCAGAGACAGCCTCTGTCACAATTCTACCACCTCACTCGTGGAAATCTATTTTTGTATTTCTATCTCACACTGTGACTATCACTCATTCCAACCTATTCAGAAGGGACCAACCCAAGTCTTAATTTTCCTATCAAAAATCTAAGACAGTTGCAGACCATGTCTCTTCTTGTTACTTCAACCACCTTCATCAGATACCCCATTTCTAAGGTTTGGGTCTGGCTTTTATGGGTTGTAGTCATTGCCCATGACTCTCATCCATATGTCAAGATTGGGACATAGGTGGAGAGATATACAGACATCTTCGATTTCTTACCAACCTCTCTCTTGCTGAGGAATCCTCGATTTAGGGCTTGAAAAAGTCTTATAGCTGCTGCTTTTCGAGTGGCCAACTCTTCTTTGATGCCTCCCTTTCGGTCTATAATAGCTCCGAGATATTTAAAGTGGTCGACCTGCTCCAGGACCTGTTCTCCCAGCTTAAACTGATGTCTTTTTTCTTCTCGTGATATCACCATGGATTTTGTTTTAGAGCTACTTATGACCATCCCTCTGTTCTCCAACTCTTCCTTCCAGACTTGCATGTTGGATTGGAGATATGAATCTGATTTAGCAATCAGGGCAACATCATCAGCAAATGCCAGCTCTGAAAGCAATACCTGTCTCATCTTCCAGTACCCCACTGAATACTTTCTTGTTTTCTCCTTACATGCCTTGATGACATTGTCCATGAAAAGTATGAAAAGATAAGGTGGCAGGATATGGCCTTGTCTTACACCAGTAGTCCTCACGTACGTAACCATTTCTGGTGTTATACCATCATGCCTTGCTGCTTTGCCAATCTTGATTTTCTCCAGTGCTGCCTTCAGTTCTTCCATCTTTATGTCATTTTCATCACCATTTGTTTCCTCTTCTGTGCTGGTGGTTATCATTTCTGATGCTTGACCTTGCTCACCATCAAGGAGTTCTGAGAAATATTCTTTCCATCTTTCCATTACTTCCTTCAGGGCAGTAAGCAATTTGCCTTGCTTGTCCTTTATAAATTTGAGAGGGCATTGTTTTTCCTTCCTCATGTTCTTTAGGGTCTTATAGAAAAATTTCTGGTTTTCTTGCGCATCTTTTTCTAGCTTTTCTCCAAATTCTTCCCAGGACTTCTGTTTTGCTGCTAGCACTTTGTTCTTTGCTTCTGTTCTGAGTATTACATATTCTCTATATTTCTCTATTTGTCCTGCTGTGTATTTAGCTCCTAAGTATTGTTTCCATGCCATTGTCTTCTCTCTTATTTTTTCTTCGACTTCTTCTGTCCACCATGGTGTCCTCGTTCTTTTGTTCCAAAGTCGGACTTCACCAAATGCGTCTGCAGCAGCTGTCTTTATGATGTCCTTGAATTTAAGCCACAGGGTTTCCAAGTCATCCGGTTGTTCTTCTGTGTTTCGCACCGCTGCAGCAATAAGCCCCTGATATCTGGTCTTAACTTCTGGCTCTCTCAGCTTGTAGGTCTTAATGCTCATGTCTTCCGTTCGTTTACTTGGTTTCTTACATGATGCTGGGCAGTTCTTAGGCTGAGCAACTCTTTCAGTTGTTCTTTTGATTGTAAGCAGGTAGTGATCACTTCCAATCTCTGGCCCCCTCCAGACTATCCACCACTCTGTGAAAACCCGTTTGAATTCCCTTTACAAAAAGGTACGTCTTATACGTATATTTTCACATTCTTGTATGTGTATTTAACATGTATAAATGCGTTTTTTGGGAAGTTTTGTGTATGAGGCCGGCAACCTTATCATATAAAATCTACATAAACTATCACTGTAAGATCTGGTGACTGCTTCCAGTGGTACAGGTAGCCCCATGCTCCATTGGAAACAGGTAGTTAAGTTCACATAGATAAAATGTTGTATATTATATTATGACGCATTTGCACTCTTTCACTCTCCAAAGTAACTATTTCCGTTTCCGCCCAAAAATGTCTGTCGCATTTGTTTTTGTTACGTGGGTTTTTTAGCTGGATTTGATGAATTTTTTCACGGTTATTGGCTTGGTGCGAGCCAGAAAGTTCATAGGGAGGCGTCTTCCTTCTTGTAACACAATCGAATTCTGTCATTTATGAATGTGTTTAAATGGAGGTATGTTTATGAAAAGTTCAGCACAACGACACTATCAACCATCTTGGGTATGCAGTTTCTGTTCACAATAAAGATGACGTGAAATTTGTACACATATGTTCAAAATAATGGTGAAGTCAAGAAATGTCTTCACATTCATTTTTTACGTAGTGCTGACTAAGAATTGTATTAGCATGGTAAGACTCGAGTCAAGGCATCTTCAGTCGTGGCATCATAGTCATTAGTTAATGACTCCAAGTCTAAGGTGATCCAATGTGCTGAGAGATTGGATGGCTATTGGGATAGTAGTCTTAACTTTGGTTGTCTGGCGAGGGGTTGGGGGGGGGGGGGGGAACGACATTAAGCAAATGAAAATCCAAGGAAACATCCTTTGCCTCTTAGGTGGTATAAGAAATAACAAGAAAGAAAACGAACAGAATTCTATAACATATATACGTACATGGTACTGGAATTGTCGAAGCGCCTACCAACGGGCAGCCATTATACAAACAATCATCTATGATTTCGATATAGTCATGATCCAGGAAACCAATTTAAAAACTAATTCTGTTGTCGCTTGCCCAGGTCTCCAAATGTTACATAAAACCATATGGGCCTGGTAGACGGGGGCGAGAGATGTAAGTGAATAATGAACTACCATTATGCGTGGCTAGATACAAATTTCCACTTTAAGACAATGTGAAATTACAGGGGATTGCACTGTGATAAGCTGTCAGGAATGGCAAGTCTTCCATCTATATGATCTTGAAGATCATCTTCCGGAAGGGGGTTGGGAGTCCCTGACGAAATTGTCAGAAGAAATTAACAAAAATAACCAATTACATGTGATTTTAATGCAATGTCTAAGGAATGGGGGAAAATCATGGGAAATAGACAGGGCATTGCTTTAAGTCATGTTTTACTCAGCACAAACCTATCCATTTTAAACGATGTACGCCCAACAAGGGGATACTGATAGTGTCATAGATATGGCGGTGTTTTCCAATGCTGCCGTCCCCTTTGCCTTTTGGAATATATTGCAAGCTCCATCACCTACCTTGTGAAGTACTCATTGCGAAGGGAGAGACCACCAGACACAGGAAACCGAAACAGACGTTTCACTATCATTCAAGTCCACATGACAGTAGTAGCACTGTGCACAAATTTCGCACATTACGTTTTACCTAACCATACTGTGGGAATGACACATTGAAGAAACAATGGATGGAAAACGGAAGTGCGACAAGATCGTTGCGGATAGCACGAAAGAGAGTGGCAATGAATGATGAAGAGACGGAATTTTTTTAGAAAGATAAATAGGAAAGAAAAGGGACCACCAATAACTTCAAAGGCTTGTCAAGAGAAGACAAGGACGTAGTGTGGGAGGTCTGTGACACAGGCAGGAACTTAAAAAAAAAAACAAGTAATTCTGGTCCTTATATCGAAGGATGAATAGGAACAGTACAAGACAAGCAATTTCTAATGTTGAATTATTCAAAAGGGATAAGCATGAAGACCGATGCCAAAGAGGGACATGCATTTCTGGCTACATAGTTAACTACGGCCACTTATTAAACCTGGTAAAGACCCCACCCTTCTCAGTAGCTATACAATTATCACACTGCAGAATCTTCTTTTACCCTTCGCCGCCGACTATGAAAGCAGTCAGGGACTATAGTCCGTTCGGAAATTCGTGCCCACACATCGAACGTTGTAACTTTGCAACCCCTTGACGGATGTTATTGAAATTTGCGACGTGACCTACTGATATCAATGCAGTTATTAATATATTTTTTGCCCTTACAAAACTCATGTCATATTCGAATTTTCTTCTTTCATCATCATCTCAACCCGTAACCCGTCATGGGTCGTAGGGGTGCCATGGTGGAAGCATCAGCAGACAGGGTCCTCCACTGCTCTCTATCCTCAGCAATGCGTACAAGTGTGGAAAAACCGTGTCCTGCCCATTCTTTGATGTTATCAGCCCAGGATTTTCTTTGCCTTCCTCTTCTCCGTTTACCTTCGACTGTTCCCTGGGGGATCATTTTCAAAAGGGAGTCATGACGAGTTACATGCCCAAACCAGGCAATGTTGAAGGACTTTCGTGTGTGGTTACTGGTTGTGTTGCTTGAATTCTGATCGTGCTAATATTCGTACGCGAATGGGGTGAACCTCACCTTTGGTTTGTCGTAATGCCTGAACTTGGCATCAAGATGTAAACAACTGTTCATCTTATTAACTCAGCAACTTGAGATAAAATACATAATTCATAATGGTTGAATGGTGTAACGTGATTCAACGAATAATGCCTCCGGTTCGAGTCCTTCACAATTTAATATGGATTACACACATACATAAACAGTTCAATTCACACATGAGGTACATGCATCAATCAATCAATAGCGTAGACTGCTGTTTTACATGTCAATGTCCGTTTAAGGATACAATGCAGTAATTGTCGTCAGAACATCACAGCTATATGCACGCGCAGATAGAATGGCTACCTGCCGACAGTGAGACTGTGAGTCTAATTACTTCGTATAAAGTAGACGATTATCTTTCTCCTTCCAAGGATTTAGTTAATCACTAACCTCCATAAGTTTCCTCTCATGTAGAGTTCTAGGACTGACCCTGGTCCATCATAAATGCACATATAAACGGCTATATCATGCCATTGAATTGGAAGGTTAACAAAACGCAGCTATTCAGCTTGGCGGTCAAGTAACAAAGGGTAGCGTCTCCTAGTTACCGACTGTGACCCAAACAACGCTAGACACGTCATAATCGATCGTGTATGGAGCGTTCAATAATTGAAACATCTATCGCAATATATTAAATGTCTTAACCTTTACATTTGCACGTCCGCTAACCTTTAGCAGACGGCGTTAATATCATATACCGTAACAATTCCCTGTACACCGGGGAAAAAAAAAATCGATAGATTTTTTTTTCAAGATCTATCCGACTTAACAATTTTTCAAAAAAAATTTAATACAATCGTGACATATGGCCGACGATGTTCTGAGTAGAACCGTGTCGCGGTCATGTCAACTAACTATTTATCATAGTCATCTAACATTAATCACATTATATATCAATATTATACATATTATTATATCAACTAAATAAAATGTCCAATGTTAATAGTGAATGATAGAATTAAATTAAAGTAAGGTCTGTCGTATTAGTATGTCATATAGGAATTAATTTGACTAATTAAAATTAAATTAATTAATTAAACTAAGAGTTAAATTATTAAGATTCTAATGTAACGCGATGTTATGAGAGAAGAAAAGACAAAATAAGTGAGAAGAAATAGAAAGAAATTCGAATATAAGTTTAACTTAATTGGGTGTGTTAAGTGTTAGTGAATAATAACTATCTAATTTAACTAACTAAATAACGTATAGGTACATTAAAAAAAAATATTAATCTAATACTTGTGTGAGATTTATTTTCTCTTTTCATAATTTCTTCTTTTTATATTTCGTTCCCTTTTTTTTTTCTTTCATTTCATTTTTTTCTCACATTTCATTTTATTGATAATAATTCAATTAAGAAGTTAAGTTAACTAATTAATTAGTATAGGATATGATGATCCATCCGTAGTCTTGATCCTGATGAATTCTTTTAGGCAAAAATGTTCAAACGTTTACGTTGGAAAGAAATGTCATTTATCCTAGGATCCAAGAATTAAGTGCACATAGGATAATAAGTTCGACTTGTCGTCAGATATTGTTCCATGATTGTTCAACGAATATTCATATATTGTGTATGGACGTTAGACGAAGTTTCAATGTCAATATGTATACCTTGATTGTCTTTAGTTCAATTCTGTGATGCATATAGTGTTTATAAATATTAAATTGAAGGCAAGGTTAGTTTTCTTATAGTTGATACTTCGTTATATCCAATGTAGTGATGATTGACGTGTTTTAGGAATGTCAATGTTGATCATTCGTCGTCAATAGGATTACGTGACAACGCATCCGCCACAATATTTTCAGTGCCAGGAATATGTTCAATGGAGAATTCAAATGGCTGTAGGATGATTGCATATCTGGCGAGTTTTTGGCTCTTGTGGTTAGATCGACGCAAAGATGCTACAGCACGTTGGTCAGTTTGGATGGTGAATGGAGCACCAAGCAAAAACTTTTCAAGTTTAGTTATTGCCCATATAACTGATAAAAGTTCCTTGTCCACTGTGGAATACTTTGTTTCTGCCGGCTTTAGCTTTCTTGAAATATATAAGGTAGGATGTAGAACGCCATCATGGTTCTGGAGCAGGCATGCACCAATGCCGTAGTTACTAGCATCTGTTCGTAAGAAAAATCTTTTGGAAGCATCGGGAAGTCTTAAAATTGGTTCATGCGAGAACAAATTTATAATTTTGTTGAAAGTTTCATTGCATATACCAGTCCATGTCACCTTCACCGGCATGTCTTTTTTTAACAATGAAGACAATACAGCCGTGATGGATGACAAGTTTGGTATGAATCTACTGTAATATTGAACAAGTCCTAACAAACTCCTGACCTGTTTCTTCGTCTGAGGAACTGCTATGTTTAGAATTTTGGAGACTGTACTAGGTAACGTTCGGATATATCCCGATCCAATGATATGTCCCAAAAAGGTTATCTCATTACACGCGATTTGAACCTTTGTAGGTTTAGCAGTTAGATGATAATTCCTTAGAGTGTCGAAAACATATCTAAGTCCCGAAACATGTTCCTCAAACGACGAACTAAACAAGCATATGTCGTCAATATATGTAATAACGTCTGGTCTACCTGATAAAATTTGTCGCATCAGGCGAATGAAGGTAGCTGGCGCATTAACAAGCCCAAAAGGCATCACATTCCACTGGTATAGACCTTGTGGAGTGGAAAATGCGGTGTAGTACTTAGCCTTTTCGGTCAGTGGTATCTGCCAATAACCTTTAGTTAAGTCTATCTTACTAAATATAGTTGCGTTGGATAGACGTGGCAGTAAGTCGTCGATAAGTGGATGTGGTTCGCTGTCAACTATAGTCTTAGCATTTAATTTTCTATAATCAACACATAGTCTGATGTTATTGTCCTTCTTCCGGACAATCACTAATGGAGAAGAGAATGGCGAATTACTAGTCTCAATGATTCCCAGAGACAACATCTGTTCAAGTTCCTTAGTAGTTTTAGCAAGGAAATGTAAAGGAACCGAATAGGGATGTACACGAATAGGTGTATCATCGTTGAGAGTAATGTCATGACTAATAGCCGATGTGCGACCCGGGACGTCGGTCAATACATCTGGATAAGATTGTAATAGATTAGCAATCTGTAGACGCTGTTGCGGTGTAACCGTTGAAGAGATGGTTACATCCCGCCAAGATTCAGTAGGTTGAACTACTGGTACCGGTAACGGTAACTGTACCTCAGGAAAAGAAGATTCTTCTTCCTGGATGACGGATAAGTTAGAATAATAACAAGTAGATACTGTGTTGTCATCTAGTTCATGAAAAATTGACTGTAAGTGTTCAGGACGTGTATGAAATTGCTTGAGCATGTTAATATGAAATATCTTTTTGTGTCCCTTGATATCTAAGACGTAATCAACGTCGGAAATTTTATCAATGACTTTGTAAGGACCATTCCAAGATATCAATAATTTATTGTTATTGTGAGGAAGTAACACATAAGCCTCATCGCCTGGGAATAATTGGCGTAATCGTCGAGACCTATTTTGTAGAGATCGAGCCTTAGCTTTTGCAGCCTCAGAAGAAGCTGTTGCCAACTGGCAAGACTCAATAATGTTCTTCCGAAGATTAATCACATACTCGTAAGATGACTGAGTGTCCTGAGTCATCTCCTCGTCAATTAATAAGTCTTTTATTAGTCCCATAGGACCTCTTGGGGAGCACCAAAAACTAATTCAAAGGGAGAGAAGCCAGTTTGTTCATGCGGTACCTCCCGATAAGCAAATAGAACAGCTGGGAGTGCTCTGTCCCAGTCATGAGGGTGCTTAACAGTAACCTTATGTAGTAGTTGTTTAAGTGTACGGTTAAGTCTTTCAACCGCACCATTACTCATAGGATGATAAATACTACTTAAATTCCTATCAATGTTCCAAGTTTTCATGACTTCCTTCATGGTGTCAGATATGAACTGTGACCCATGGTCTGATAAAAGTTTTCTAGGAAACCCTATTCTAGAAAAGATGAGATGTAGTGCATCAGCTACATCTGTGGTAGTGGTGGTCTTTAATGGGATAGCTTCTGGCCATCGTGTGCACAAATCAATGCACGTAAGGACGAATCTATGTCCTCTGGCCGATGGTAGCAATGGACCAATAATATCTATGGCCATCTTGTCAAACGGTCTTACTGAGATATCGCAAGCCTGAATAGGCGCCGTGTGAAAAGCTCCACGTGCTTTCACTTCTTGGCATGTAGTACAGGAACGTACATACTGCGAAATATCTCTTGACACTCCTGGCCAAAAGAATGAAGACAGTACTCGAGATCGTGTTCGAGTATATCCCATATGTCCAGCACAATGTGAGTCATGTGCATGTTGAAGAATGTACCGTCTAAAAGTATACGGGACCATAACTTGTTGTTTCATTTGTGATTTGTCATTAAAACATCTAATCAATATGTCATTTTTAATAACAAACCAATGTTTGTTATTATTACCTGAGGATAAATTGTCAACTTTATCAACCAGCTTAAAAAATTTTTTTTAAAGATTTATCCTCTTTTTGTTTGGTTGCAAATGTTTCCCTGTCAATAGGTGAATTGACTACAAACTCCTCTTGGTTGTCTGCATCCATCTTATTATCACTAAATTTCTCCATGAGTTGAGTCTGCGCTCTAGTCGTCACGGCGTTTCCAGTGCATAGGTTATGTTTCTCCCATTCTATGATCTCATCTGGAGTACAATCTTTACTGCCGTGTATACGACCAACCATCAGATCAGCTATAGGCTTTTTTAGCATACATACTTTTACATTCCCTGTGAAAAAGGGTGTTCTAATATGAACAATAGCTGTGGGGTAAAACTCAATAGTTCCACCAAATGTCATGCAGCGTACATATTCTCCTGTCGCACAGCTAGGATGTACCAGCGACTGACGTATACCAATCGTCGTGGATCCTGAATCCCTCAGCACTGAGACGACGGATCCATTAACTAATCCCCTGTTAAAAATTAGTAAGCCTGTTCCATCGTTGACTGCAAGACCTACCTCTGGTGTAATATGTCCGCAGTTAAGCACTGTTTCTTTCGCCTTCTGAAAAATAAGATTGCATTGTTGGCAACTATTTGCCACATTATAATTAATAGCAAAACATGCAGCAGAAGACTGTGTTGTATTATTGTCAAGTGGGACCTGAGCTATAGGGGTAGTATTATTTGTAACTGCCGCCCCTGTATTATGGTTGTAATGAGATGATCCCCGAGAATGAGATCGATTCCGAGTATAATTGTTAGAATTATCTCGTCGTCCTCTATAGTAACTATTATCTCGATGTCTCGAGCCATGATTATTACCATTCCAGTTATTGTTATTATTGGGAGTATGTGATCGATTATAATTAGTGTTATGTTGACCATTGTGGTAGTTTGTTTGAGGTGAATAATTTCTATCTCGTGATCTACCTCTGTTGAACTCATTTTTATTGTTGAAATCATTATTATGTCCCTTCTGAAAGTTAACATTGTGATTTCTTTGGAACCTACTTCTGTCTACACTGTGATGTCTTTGTTTGTTATTATGATTGTAGGCCATATTAGACGCCACAGGTAGAGGTTCTCTTAATGAGGAGTTAGAAATGGTTGCATTCGGATGTGCCGAACAGTAGTTTAAAGAAATTTTTTCTAACTCGTCGATAGTACCTGGTTTACGCTCCTGCAAATATGCAAAAAATGGCTGGCTAACCGAAGATAATACCTTATCCCGTAGTAGTAAATCAACTAATTTGTCGTATGATTTGTTGACTTCTGCCAGTTCAACCCATCTATTAAATGTATTGCGTATGTTCGCAATGAATCCTGCAAAATCTTTTGGAGATTCAGGTAAAATTCCCTTAAATTTCAACCTACAGTGTTCCTCGTCCAGGTGAAACCTTCGTAAAAGCAAGGACTTAATAGCACCGTAGTTATTTGCTATTGATGGGTCAGCATTTTGAGAAGCCGTCAATGGTTCTCCAACCAAGAATTCATTTAACTTGAGTACCCATGACTCTTCAGGCAAATGATTTGTTTTGCAGGTCTGTTCAAAACGTGACAGGAACGATGAAAGGTCGTCCACGTTTAAGTTGAGAGTGGGTAATTTAAAGTTGTAGAAATGTTTAGTTTGGCTGGATGACGATCCATTTTGTGCGTTATTATTCTGGTTTGCATCAGCACTTTGTGCTTGTAATCTTGCTGTCTCCAATTTAATACGCGCCAATTCCATTTCTTGTTGTAAAATAATTTCCTCTCGTTTCAATTTATTCTCTTCTTCCTGTTTGGTAATTGCTCTTTGCTCTTCTCTTTCACGTTGAGCAATCTCTCTTAATCTATTTTCCTTGGCAATTTGCTTCATCTCACGTTCCTCCTCCTCTTTCTTTAATGCAGCCTTTTGTTCCTCTATTTCTGCTTTATGTTTTTCCAGTTCTGCCTCAGCAAACTGACGAAGTTCTTGAGATTTATAACCATATTCCTTACCAATTTTAACGAAATGGTCTATAGTAAGCATTTTGACTTTTATCTGGTAAGTAATTATTGGTAATTACTGATTAAAATAGTCAATAGTAGCTTCAGAGTAATTATTATACTTACTCAACTTAGGAATATTCAATATAAATAATCACAATAGTACTGAACTCTTATGTCTAAGTTCAACTAATAGACATATTTTGTAACAATATTGTATCTAAATAATAACTATATCATAAATAGTTATGATATCTGTTAACTATAATGTAATTACATCACACAATTAATCTCAATATCCAATAATGTTGGGTATGATTCCTAGTAATTATATTGTTCAATGTACTAAGTCACTCTCTTAGTACTAGAAAAGTATATTAAATAATATACAATGGGTCTATTACCTCAAAGGTAGACTATAAGATTATTTTATTTGGTCAATATATATATTATATTATTATGCCCTAGGCATCTCTTATAAATTGCAGTGCTAATTTCTTGGACTATCACTGCATAATTATGCAATGTCCCATATTAACCTTAAATGTCAGAAAAAATTAATTAAATTAAATTACAAGTGTATTATTGAATATAATGTTATAGTATTAATGTAGTATATAATATATATCATGAGTACAAACAAAACAATGATGCAACTAAAGGGTACAAACAATGTCAAGACGCAAACAAGACATTTTCACAATTAAAAATGAATTTATGAACTAAATAAAACAAGCGGAAGTGTCACACGGAAAACGAAGGGTCAAAGATTGACCCGAGGTCAACTTAATATGCAAAGTACACAAAAAAAAAATGACTGCAAAAAATGATGACATCACAGGACTCATAACGGACGAACATTTAACAATCATAAAATAAATTGATAGTAAGAGTAGACTGGACGAAATAGTTAACGAACATGATACAAAACTGAATAAAAATGTGAACTTAGTACAAATAAAATACACCAGTTATCTACGGAACGGTACAGCTAACACAAATCGTCAAGCGATAGCAGATCTGGACAGGTGGCCCAATGGCAAACCTCAATGGGGCTTCCAAAAGTGCAATCGTTTAACTGCCCTAAGAAACGACCGAAATCAATTCAGGCATCGTGAGAGCCACAGAATCTAATTTCGGTTCATTCTCCCTACCGCCCACTAATTAACAACACATCAAGACAACAAAAAGTACATTAAACATAGGTAAAAACATGCCGATGTAGGCAGAGGGCATGGACTCAGTTAGCACTGTCACGTTAACGACAATAGTTATTGAGCTAAACTTATCTTTATTTGCTGCTTCACTTGATGCTCGTTGTCGTCGACGGCTAGGCCTGTGCCTTTGACTGTCTGCTCCTGTAGTCCATATCGTGTGTTTGCTTCAATGGCTCATGTTTCTCCTGGTTAGACTTAGAAACGGCTTTGGTTTCTCCGACAGTTCACCTACACGACTTTCGGTGACGTCACGTTGTTAGGCATTATAATGAGTACTGCGTCATCTTCGACTGGATCATGTGATCGAAACTTGATCGTAAATATTTGTGGTTAACATGTGCGTAAGGAACAGAAATTTGTTTCTTTTTCTGTCGTTCCCCGCATTCGGCCACCACTTTTGTTGAAGGACTTTCGTGTGTGGTTACTGGTTGTGTTGCTTGAATTCTGATCGTGCTAATATTCGTACGCGAGATGGGGTGAACCTCACCTTTGGTTTGTCGTAATGCCTGAACTTGGCATCAAGATGTAAACAACTGTTCATCTTATTAACTCAGCAACTTGAGATAAAATACATAATTCATAATGGTTGAATGGTGTAACGTGATTCAACGAATAATGCCTCCGGTTCGAGTCCTTCACAATTTAATATGGATTACACACATACATAAACAGTTCAATTCACACATGAGGTACATGCATCAATCAATCAATAGCGTAGACTGCTGTTTTACATGTCAATGTCCGTTTAAGGATACAATGCAGTAATTGTCGTCAGAACATCACAGCTATATGCACGCGCAGATAGAATGGCTACCTGCCGACAGTGAGACTGTGAGTCTAATTACTTCGTATAAAGTAGACGATTATCTTTCTCCTTCCAAGGATTTAGTTAATCACTAACCTCCATAAGTTTCCTCTCATGTAGAGTTCTAGGACTGACCCTGGTCCATCATAAATGCACATATAAACGGCTATATCATGCCATTGAATTGGAAGGTTAACAAAACGCAGCTATTCAGCTTGGCGGTCAAGTAACAAAGGGTAGCGTCTCCTAGTTACCGACTGTGACCCAAACAACGCTAGACACGTCATAATCGATCGTGTATGGAGCGTTCAATAATTGAAACATCTATCGCAATATATTAAATGTCTTAACCTTTACATTTGCACGTCCGCTAACCTTTAGCAGACGGCGTTAATATCATATACCGTAACAGTCCTCCACTGCTCTCTATCCTCAGCAATGCGTACAAGTGTGGAAAAACCGTGGCCTGCCCATTCTTTGATGTTATCAGCTCAGGATTTTCTTTGCCTTCCTCTTCTCCGTTTACCTTCGACTGTTCCCTGGGGGATCATTTTCAAAAGGGAGTCATGACGAGTTACATGCCCAAACCAGGCAAGCTTTCGACGTTTCACTACTGACAAAAGTTGTTCTTGGTGGCCTGCATAGGTGTTTATCTTCTCTCTAACATAGACATTTGTTTTGTGCTCTTTATAGCAAATGCGCAAAATTCTTCTATTACATTTATGCTCGAAAGCCTGAATCCTTCGCTCCGTATCTGCAGTGAGTGTCCAGCTCTCACACCCATATAAGAGAATAGATAATACAAGTGATTTGTATAATTTGATCTTCACAGGAAAACTGATGTTACTTTTCCAGATCACATTCAGTCTTGTCATGGCAGCTGAGGCCATCTCAAGTCTTGTCTTGATTTCTTTACTTGATCTTCCATCACTACATTTAGTGGACCCGAGATATTTAAAGGTGTTAACTTCTTCTAACGTTTGCCCATTTAACGTAATGTTGGTCGGAACATGTTTCTTATGGCTATTCACCAATATCTTGCTTTTTTCTATATTAATTTCCATCCCATATGTTCTTGTTACTTTATCCAGTCTAGAGGTAAGGTCTTGAAGTTCTGATTCTGTTCCAGCTATCAGATCGATATCATCAGCAAAACGTAGATTGCAAAGAGGTCGGCCTCCAATTGATATGGTTGTTTTATAATCATAAAGTGCCTCCTGCATAATATGTTCTAGATATATATTAAAGAGCACTGGGGACAGGATACATCCCTGGCAAACTCCTACAGTTGTTTTGAAAAATTCTCCAATGTCATTGCTTGCAAAAACAGCACTGCTTGCATCCTTGTATAGTGCTTCAATGATATCTATGATGTTGGTATCAAAATTGAATTTTCTCATTATTTGCCATAAGCCTTCATGCCAGACTCGATCGAAGGCTTTTGTGAAATCGATGAAGTTATGGTATAAATCGTGTTGATGCTGGAGATGTTTTTCGATCAGTAATCTAATATTGAAGATGTGTTCTGAGGTACTTCTTTTTGGTCTAAAGCCAGCCTGTTCCTCGGACAATATTTCTTCTGATTTCTGTTTTATTCCGTTCAAAAGTATCCTTAACATCACTTTACTTGGATGACTAATAAGGCTAATGGTTCTATAGTTCTTGCACTTTTTTAGATTTCCTTTCTTTGGAAGCGGTATTATTAATGACTGCGTCCACTCTTTTTCTTCTTTAAGTTAAATAAAAAACTCTTACCGTTGTCTGGGTTAATTTTTATTAGTTCTACAGGAAAGTTACAAGATCAGTTCAAAAATTGCGCACTTAATTTTTGTTGCAGCACAGGACTGTCGTAGATTTGTGATAGGTGATTAAGACTTAGTTTGGTCCCTTCAGAATAGACATAGACATAAGTGATAGCTCAGTGGGAGGTGATAAAATAGAAATAGATTTCACGAGTGAGGTGGAGGAAATATAGTAGATTCTGTCTCTGACACTCGAGAAACTTCTCTTAGTCAGCCTATCATCTACAACAGAGTTAGATTAGTCAGACAAATCTAATATAATATATATTAATATATATGTTCCTCACATACCCACACACATAAGTGATTACAATAGACACACAGACGTGAAACTATGACAATGAAAATATAGATAATTGGGAACGAACTGACCGACACCCTGGAATAAGTTTATGTGAAGTTTAATTATCATAAAAAACTTCCATCACAACATATAAAATTACATCAAACATATACAAATAGTCATAAAGTCAATGAATTGCTACAAGAATGATAGACCCATTGGTATGATCCTTTCCCTCGATGTATAGCCCACAGTACTGTTAGAAGAAAAGTGATAGCCCCAAAGAGTCACGGATACATATGATTTAGTCTAAAATTTCCCTTTAAAGTTATGAACAGACTTGGATACTCTGGTCTATCCTAAGGAAAAATATTGTTAGCAACAAAAAACTTGCATAAGAAATTTAAGACAGCAAAATGGGTGCCAAAATACAACAATAAAGGAATCACTCAGTCCTGCATTCACTCTATTCAGTCAGCCGTGATCACGTGCTTTCATTCGTACTTACAGCTTTGGTAGCAACTTCTGGAAACACAATTTTTAGGAAATGCACATACAGACTCTCCAATGGTAGTCTTGGCCAAGAGAACCCCAGTTCCAAAAAGACAGGTTGGATTCACTCCTTCAGGGAACGTTTTCTTGGTTATACTTATTTTAGGATATCTGGTTCTGTCACATTAAAATTGTCCAGGCACGAACGTCAACAGCGAGCACAGTGTCAATAGCTTAGGTTTCTAGTAATGAGGAATGTCAGGTCGGTGCCTTCTCTCAGTATAGGACTTTATTTGGTCACGCCACAACTAGTCAAAACTCCGTCGGAATGTTACTGATATTAATATTTTGCTTGCCACAAAGGCTGAAATGTACTTGAGGTTTTTCTCTGGAAGAATTAAATCAGGCTCGATGGGCCCGTTACTTCATTAAATCTTAAAACAAGTTTATGTAGTGGGTACTCTGTCTTTCTGAATGCCAGCGCAATCTAGACATGTTTTACTTTATACACACAAGTCCCTTTTTTTAAAGAAAAAAATGGTTTTGTTCTTCACCGATATTTCTCTGTACTAAAACGCTGGTAGAGTTAAGCTACCCCCAGTTTTCACTGAATAAAGAAAAAAAAAACAACATATAAAATACTTATACATACTATGTACTCGGTTATAACTTACATTATAAACTGCAAGCGGAGGGCTTGACTTATCGTTTAAATCTCCCGTGAAAGAAAATCAGTCATCGTGAATTAGAAATACATACGTATTTCGTCAATACTCAATGATGAATCAGTGCAGTTATAAGTTAGTTTTAAAATATTCACAACTGAGTATTTAACAGTTAAATTAAATTTATTTATAGCTGCGTGAGTTTAAGCTAGAAATTATAATTTATTCTGCTTTCCACTGAAACACGTCACTAGAGAATATAACAGACTTATAAATTAATTTCTTCTGCACAAAAGAAAGTAGTGAAATATAATAGGCGATTTAACACTTAAATCACTCACAAAATACTAGATATATTATATTACCTCCAACCAGAACTACGAGTATCACAACGAAACTAAGAGTTTCACTTATAAATATAAGTATCTAGAACGAAGCGATCACGTCTACTGCAACTTGGAGATTGAATGAAATCAAGTTTCCACTCCGGGGTAGATATATGAAACAGACAAAGGATGCGCGCTATTTCCAAAACCCCTGTCTCCCCCTCTCCTCTCTCTCTCTCTCTCTCTCTCTCTCTCTCTCTCTCAACACTTCCCATTAACTTAGACGTTGCCCATAACTGCCAAACGTGCGTCTTCACACCTTCTACGACGACCTGTCTCATTTCTGAGCGATGCGGATGGCAGTTTCCACACCTCGCCGAAAAACTTAGCCGAAGAAAACTCGTGTCAGATGGAAATGCTAGACGATATGTCTGCCATCTATGTCTGACTAGACGAATATTCACAGTATTTCGTCCGCCTCCAGAGCCTGACATCTTACGTAATAAAATGCGTTTCTAGTATGAGAAAAAGAAACGGTAAAGTCAGAATGGGAAAGTAAATTTTGTCGCAAACGAACGAATGCGAAAAAACGAGAAAAGGATAAAAGAGCGATAATAGAGTAGAGGACACGGGTAGAAAAAGAAAAGAATATAGAAAATTTATTGATCATAAATATCTATGCGACAAGGACAAGCAATGAAATGTGCTATTCAATATTTTTTGTTTGAATTAGTGTAGTGACTACAAGTCCGCACGAGTGCGAACCTATTGTACACAGTCGCGAGTAATTATTTCAGCGGCGGATGCTAAATGCAATGAGTTGGCTGCAACGAAACATAACGACACCAGCGTATAATATATTAATAAACTAAACTGCATAATTATGAAGAGCGCAATGAATCTGAAATGCAAATTTATCACTTTGCAGAAGGTAACTGTTACATTGTACAGGCATTTTGCAGAGAGGCTAAGATGGGTTGTTTATACCACGACACCCAGGAACCAGGTAGGAGAACACGAAAGGCCCTGGGTGTGGATAGAAGATCATTTCGACGTTGGATACAACAGGACAGTGATTGTACAGAGGCTGCTGTTAAGCAAGGAAGGAAGAAAAAATTGATGATTTCGACAAGGATGTCATTAGACGTTTGATTTTGAAGATGTTTAATGCCAATCAACTTGTTACTCTCCGCATGCTGAAAAGTCGGCTGCAAGCAGAATGCGATATTAACGTCTCAAAAACAACTCTTTGGCAACTTGTAAGAAGTGTCGGCTTCACTTTTAGAAAAACGTCTAGTGGAAGGAATTTTTTTATGTAAAAAACCACATCTGGTTGCAGCTCGAAGCAAATACCTGAGGCAGATTCGTGAGAGAAGGCAAGATGGCTATGATATAGTGTATTTGGACGAATCTTGAGTTAATGCTCATCATACGAACGAGAAAGAATGGCAATCTGTTGAGGGAGACCATAGAAGGAAAATTCCCAGCAGCAAAGGTCAACGCATTATATTAGCACATGCTGGCAGCAGACAGAATGGGCTTGTCCGCGATGCAGAGCTTATTTTTCAATCAAAGTCTGTAGATGGTAGGGACTACCACAGTGAAATGAATGGGCCCATTTTTCGAGATTGGATAGTAAATACACTCCTCCCGACTCTAGATAGGCCGTCTTGCCTGGTGATGGATAATGCGTCCTATCATAATGTTCTAGCGCAGGAGGATAAAGCTCCCACTTCGGCAAGCACGAAAGACGAAATCAGGAGGTGGCTTGTGAATGAAAATATCTTCGCTGACAACAGCTATTTAAAACCAGAGTTGCTGCAGCTTGTGAGACAGAGGAATAAGACAAAAGTGTATCTGATTGATAAAATCATCCAAGAGCAGGGTCATGTTTCTCTTCGACTCTCACCTTACCATTCTCACCTTAACCCAAAAGAGCTGGTTTGGGCTAGAGTTAAAGGGCAAGTGGCAGCCCAGAACACCACTTTTAAAATGTGCGATGTTAAAGACATGACTCGTGAGGCCCTTTCACGAATAGACACAGAGTACTGGGCTAAATGTGAAGAACACGTGCTACAGGAAGAAGAAGATTACTGGCAGCGAGATGGCTTGCAGTTTATCCAACCAATAACTGTTGTGAACTTATTGGAATCGTCCGATTCGGAATGAGGCACGTCGATCGCATTCCTTCGTTTGTGATAAACTAATTTCATATGCCAATCTATAATAACACATAAACAGTAACGATTCGTCATAGCTTCCTGAAGATTTACTGCTATCATGGTTCATTATCAGAACATCATTCCTCGTATCAAAATCACGTGAACAACCAATCACACATTTAGGACACGCCTTTGAATCGTCTTGTCGCACATATGTTGTGATTTACTGTAAGAATTAATGTTGTGGGCAGGTTTAGGCAAATGTTCCAAAAAGATCAAAGAAAATCGCCGTTTTGCAAATTTCGCGAAAGCTGTGGATGTAATAATCGCAAAATCTTAACTGCAAGGAAAATCTAAGACTGCATGCAAAATATCATGTCCATACAACAAACAGTTTTGGAGAAAATTGACGCTTTCTGTGGGCACGAATTTCCGAACGGACTATATCACGCCTGATGGCGTCTTGTAGTGCAGAGACAAACTGCTTCCTTGTTGCACCGTCGGCAGAAAATTGAAAAGCAAAACAAGCTGAAGTACCTTGGAGTAAAATTTGATCGCGGACTGTCATATAAGCAACATGTTGTTTACATCATACAGAAGTGCAGGGGAGGTCTGGCAGCCCTAAAAACAATGGCTGTAGTGCACTTGGGGCAGGTAATACTCTTTCTCCTGTATCATTAAGAGATGCATATAGTCTTGGGCAGTACACGAGCTACCTCCATTGTGACGATGGGGCATGTGCTTAGATTTCAAATATATATTTCATCTGCACGGCATGGTTTCTTTCACGCTAGCGATATATTAAGGGAGGATACTGTGACTGGCCGAACAGGCAGAAAAGTGAAACAGTAAGTTCTGTTCATTTTTGTTCATCTTGTTGTTGTGATAATCAGCACTGAAGGTTTACATTCAAACAAATGGTTGGGAGTATGCTGGCGTTTATCTGGGAGTTGGTTAATGATGCCAATGATAAATTTGAAGTAGTCGAGATTGTCTCAAAATATACAGCGCTAACTTTCTATGTTTCAAGTAGCACTAGGTTGTACATGTTTGATTGAAGATCTGTTATTCTTGTTGTCTGATGGTGGTATTATGGCTGTACCACCTCTATACTTAAAGTGCATAATCTAGCGGCTCTGATGTACTTGATATTTAAGAACAGTTGGATATATGGTTAGAAGTGCCGAAAGCTGTGGTGACAAAGGTGATAGGTGTCTCTGTTTACATTGTGTGTTTTTTTTTTTTTTTGGTTGGGACTGTTCTACTTGGGTCTGCAGGGGTTGGGTTTTTAGGCCTTGACGTATCGTCTGGTTGCGGACCATGTCTCTACTTTAACCACCTTCCTCAGGTACCTCATTTCTGAGGTTTGGATCTGGGTTTTGTGGGTTGTAGTCATTGCCCATGACTCGCATCCATACGTCAAGTTTGGGACATAGGTGGAGCGGTATACAACCATCTTTCTTCGTTTTCTTACCAACTTCTCATTTGCTAAAGAATCATCAATTTATGGCTTGAAAAAGTCACCCAGCTGCTGCTTTTCGAGTGGCCAACTCTTCTTTGATGCCTCCCTTCCGGTCTATGTCAGCTCCAAGGTATTTAAAGTGGTCGACCTGCTCCAGGATCTGTCGTCACAGCTTAATCTGATGTCTTCTTTCTTCTCGGGATATCATCATAGTTTTTATTTTCGATCTTCTTATGACCATCCCTCTCTTCTCCAGCTGTTCCATCCAGACTTGCAGGTTGGATTGAAGATATGCCTCTGATTTAGCAATCAGGGCAACATCATCAGCAAATGCCAGCTCTGAAATACAGACCTGTCTCATCTTCCAGTACCCCAATGAATACTTTCTTGTTCTCTCCTTACATGCCTTGATGACAATGTCCATGAAGAATATAAAAAGATAAGGTGACAGGATATGGCCTTGTCTTACATCGGTGGTGGTCCTGAACTCTTCTGACTTATGGTTAGCCGTCCTCGCATAATTTCTGCAAGACTTGTAAAAGCTCTGTATAGCATGAATCAGAGATGATGGAATGTTCTTCCTTGCCAAACAGTACCAGAGTTTGTTCCAGGGGACGTTGTCAAATGCCTTTTCCAGGTCTATGAAGCAAAGATGGATCTCACACTTATACTCAAGAGCCTTTTCACTCAGCTGTCTGAGTGTGAAGATTAGGTCTTGAGTACTTCGATTTGCTTGGAAGCCACACTTCAACTCATCCAATTGTAGCTCAGCTAGGCGTCTCAGTCTCTGTTCCAGGATTCTAGAGTAGATTTTACCAGGGACGCTGAGAAGGGATATGCCTCTATGCTTTCCACATTGTCGTCTGTCACCCTTTTTGAAAATCGGTGTTATTATGGCAATCTCCCAATCCTTTGGTATGGTCTTGTTGCACCACTCTGCCTGCAGGACCCTTAAGAGTAATAGGTCGCCTTCTGCTCTCATGTACTTTACCATTTTTTGTGCTATACCATCATGTCCTGCTGCTTTGCCCATCTTGATTTTCTCCAGTGCTGCCATCAGTTCTTCCATCTTTATGTCATCTTCATCACCATTGGTTTCCTCTTCTGTGCTAGTGGTTATCATTTCTGCTGCTTGACTTTGCACACCATCTAGGAGTTCTGAAAATTATTCTTCGCATTTTTCCATTACTTCCTTCGGGGCAGTAAGCAATTTGCCTTGCTTGTCCTTTATAAATTTAATAGGGCACTGTTTTTCCTTCCTCGTATTCTTTAGAGTCTTATAGATCAATTTGTGGTTTTCTTGCGCATCGTTTTCTAGCTTTTCTCCAAATTCTTCACAGGACTTCTGTTTTGTTGCTGGCACCTTGTTGTTTGTTTCTGTTTTGTTGCTGGCACCTTGTTCTTTGTTTCTGTTTTGTTGCTGGCACCTTGTTCTTTGTTTCTATTCTGAGTATCATTTATTCTCTATATTTGTCGGTTTTTCCTTTTGTGTTTTTGTTTCTCTCTTATTTTCTCATTAACCTCATCTGTCAACCAAGGTGTCCTCTTTCTTTTGTTCCCAAGTTGAACATCACCACATGTTTCTGCTGCAGCTGTTTTATGGTGTCCTTAAATTTCAGCCAGAGTGTTTCTAAGTCATGAGGTTGTTGTTCTGTGTTTCTCACTGCTGTAACAATAAGCTCTTGACATCTGATCTTCAATTCTGGTTCTCTCAGCTTGTAAGTCTTAATGCTCGTTTCCCCTTTTCGTTTACTTAGCCTATTGCATGATGTTAGGCAGTTCCTATGCCAAGCAACTCTTTCAGTCGATCTTTTAATTGTTAACAAGTAGTGGTCACTTCCAATCGCTGGCTCCTTCCACACGCTTGCATCATCGACATACTTGAATGAGCTCTTCCTAACTATGGCATAGTCAATCACTGACTTCTCATTTTGTGTTGGTTCACACCAAGTGAATACATGTATGCGCTTATGGGGAAACTTTGTGTTTGTAATGATCAGATTCTGCTCAAAGTCTGGTGGTCTCTCTCTTCGCAATTAGTACTTCACAAGGTAGGTGATGGAGCTTGCAATATATTCCAAAGGGCAAAGGGGACGGCAGCATTGGAAACCACCGCCATATACATGACACTATCAGAATCTAAGGAGTCGCTTTCCATTGTCATTAAGAGTATCTTCTCCATATCTTCCGAGAACTCCTTGTCCTTTTTTTTTCTTTGTTTCTGTTAAAACTAGGATTTCTAATTTGGCTTTCCTCATCTCTTCCACCAGCTCCTCTTCCTTCCCATTCATACTTCTTGTGTTCAATGTTCCATTACTCGTAGTCCGTAGTCCGTTCCAGTTCGTCGCTTTTAGAATCAGTCTGGTTTTCTCTCTTATGTTTCGCGTAATCTGGTTTTTAAGACAAACAGGAGACACCTGTTATGCCTTTGCATGATGGAAGGGCTAACTTCTTACGGCCTCCTCCTTTTTCAGCCGGGCTTGGGACCGGCCGAGGCGGAGTTGTGTAAGTTTCTAATTTGTTAATTGATCTGAGAGCAGAACCTAAACTTAACCATTAGTAGTTCTTGTGAGCTGCTTGTAGAATTTGACTTTTAGTTATAACTGAAAGTGTCTCATAATTATATGTCGAACTCAGACTTGTAGAGTCCTTGACAAAAGCAAGAACTTCCGAATTAAAATTTTTCAATCAACATGTGAGTGATGGTGAAGGTGAAGCTCTGACTTGTTGTGATCAGTCAATCCATTTAGTTTCATGATATCTTGTAGCAATTGTACAGTCAGACCGTAGTCGTCACTTAGTTGTCTAGCAACCGCATAGTCACAACCTTTTTATGTTCTGTTTGCAAAGTCAGCATAGGGTCTGTTCTCATTCTTCTAGCCTTAATCCGTCTACCAAGTAATTTGTTCCTTTCATTCTAATAACAAGAGATTTTTTGTAACTCTTGTAGTGATATCCTCAATACAATCGATAAATTAGATAAAACATTATAGAGTATAAAGTCAAAATAAGGTAGAAATAAAATATTGGGTTGCGATTGGCTTCTTCGCCCCGCCTGCAAACATATCGCTTTCAATAGGCCTTACTGTAGAGAAAATAAACGTAACATGTTTGAAACAAATCGAGGAGTAATTTTTGTTCTAGACGGAATAAGAAACACGGAGAGGAAAGGAGCGACAGAAGAATGCCATCGACACGCGTTGTTTGGAATCAAAAATTGTAACGAACGCGCGATATTGCCTTTGGCAGATTTGAAAATACGACACTAGGCCAATACATGTATCGTTCTATAGTCACGCAGTTGAAAGTGTATAACCACACACACAGCTCTCATTTCCTGTTAGTGGTGTATTTTTATGACGAAACACAGACATTGTCATTTTAGTTTTAAAAAAGCGTTAGAGAGAGGGAAAAAGATGGTAGTTTTCTAGATTTAAATAATATTGACGACTAACATGGAAAAAATATGGAATTACAAACCAAAAGGAATATGGCCATAAAACTTAGATTTAGAAATGTAATTTGGTCTCCTGATCAATAATATCGTTTAAATCACAGGATAGTCCAACTAATGACCAAGATATTGCAATAATACTATATATTCTAGGACAGCCTGACGAACACACTCATGCCTGCTTATTTTAGCCATAACATTTTTTGAACGCATTTTTGAATTGAGGCAGAAGACGATACATGTAATGTGATTGGGTGAAGTTATAAAGAGGGAGAGAGATTATTGGTTAGCCCAAAACTAAATATATTTTTGCAGAGTAACACATAGTTGTTTGGAATTTTGTTTTTTCAAATTGCGATTCAAAATTTTATAGACGCCGATTTCTATTGGCCAGCGTAGGGGATATTGAAAAAAAAAATTGGAAGGCTGGACGCCATTTTAAGAAAAACGTTCCCTTAAACAGATCGATTGATAGACCAGAAGTTTGACTTTCTTCACCATATAATGAAGACATAAATAAAGAAAAGCAGTCATAGTCTAGCAGCAGCACAGCTAAATTTGTGCCAAATTATCGTACCTGTGTGTATTTCATTGAATTTGTGGTAAGAACGAATTTATTAATATTTTATTAAAAAAATTTGAGTGTGAGATACTGCCATATGAAAATTGTTTTACGACTGTAAGTACATAGGTCCCTAGCAGACTTATGCAGGGCCTAGATGTTGATCCACCATATTAACAAACTACCAGAGATGTAGAACCAAAAGATTACATAGGTTGTTAGCAGGGATCATATCACCTACCTTATTTTATGGAAAAAATCAATGATACTGGCAGAGGTGTTGTAGCCATTAGAGGAGAGGAATGTGAAAACTGGTACAAGTTGTTCCATCAATCTAGATTGGATGAGCTGGGTTGGTCAGAGAGATCTGACCCTGTTCTTTTATTTTGAATGCCTTATTAATTGTGAATTTGGTGGATTAGATATTATGTTAAGACAAACCATAATCTTCATGTTGCAGGGTTTGTTACTGGCACTATGCTAGTGCCAGCTTCCTGAATATAAGAAACAGTGTAAAAGTGGAGGTTGCTGTAGTGGTACAAGCTCTCTACCACTGGAATTGTAGTCTTGGTACAAGCTCTCTACCAAGATTGCCCCAGGAAGTTGAGATAGTGGCCGTTGGCCGGAAAGACAACTATTATCTCCCTTCACGTGCCAGATAAGTACATAAGACCTGGCACGGAACGATTCATCAACTATCTACCCTATAATAATATAACTGTATAAAACTAAAACCATTTCCACCCAATAAAGTGAACAGAACATTTGTGAATAAAGACAGGGGATGATGTACCACCCCCAACCCGCCATCTAGTACCAGTTAAACAGTAGTAGAGATATATTAACACTATTCTCAAATTTTAAATTATGTGTTTGGACAGATTGTCCCTTTTTGTTTAAGTGAATTGCATAAATACAAATAATTTGATTTCATTTGATTTTGATAGTCCTGACCAAAATAATATTCGGTTCAGGACTAAATAAATTGTAAAAAAATTGTTCAATACCAAAATTTAAAACACGGTGTTAGTTGAGTTGATCATAGAATTTAATATGTGTATGTGTGTTTGTGTATTGGGTTACCATCACAACACACTTACAATACCCTAGACATTTAGACGTAGTCATCATTTATTCTAAGTGTAAAATATAAATCTGAGTGAGATCTTAGGGTGGTAGCAGAAACGTGCCCTGAGAAAACACCCATCAGTTGTTAGACTCAGGGGCCTTAACATCTTGACGTCACTCAGTTACAAATGAAATACAACACCAACATTCATAACATCAAAACCCACCACATATATTGGGGGCTCGTCCGGGATTTGAATTTTTTAATTTTATAGAATTCAATATTGTATCACTATTGTCCCTAGAGGTTAAAGATATCCTATAATAAAGATAAAAGTACTTTAAGGTGGAAATTAACAGTTGATGAGTTGTCACGACCAGTAGTTAATTTATTAATCATAGTTGGTACTTTGGTTATTAGAGTTTAAAATTGTGTTAGAACATTCTTAAAGTTGCTTAAGACAGAATGGCAGACTTGGCCAAGTTTAGATCTGCTGCTGTGCAGACTGCAAGAGATATGGGTATGGATGGGCCAGAACTGGTCCAGTATGTAACCTCAGAGTGTGACAAATTTATAGATAGGGAAGATAGGAAGTTAGCCGCAGAAAGGAAATTAGAGTTGGATAAATTAGCTGAAGAAAGAAAATTTGAGGCTGACAGATTAGCTGAGGAGATAAGAATTTTATTAGAAGATGCTAGGGAGACTAAGAAATTAGAGGCTGAGAGGGAGGCTGAGATCAAGAGGCTGCAGTTGGAGGAGAAGAAATTAGAGGCAGAGAAAGAGAAAGAAGAAAAGAAATTGGAGGCTGAGGAAAGAAGACAACTTGCAGAAAGAGAAGATAAAAGGCTACAGCGGGAGCATGAGTTACGACTAAGGGAGTTGGAGTTACAAGGCCATGCTCCTGAAAATAGTACTAGCCCATCCACTTCCGACTCTCCTGCAAGCCAGGTAGCCTCCTCATCAGCCATGGGTTCCATTTAGATCATTTTGTTGAGAAGGATGATGACATAGAGTCCTTCTTAAGCAGATTTGAGGTTTTAGCCACCTTTTACGGGTTAGAAAAAGAAAGGTAGAGTCTAAAGTTATCCCAGGGTCTTAAGGAAACATCTTATGAAGTGTTTGCAAAGATCAGCAGGGATGACCAAGACAATTATGACATGTTAAAGGAGGCTTTGTTGTTAATATATAAGAAGAATGGTGAATTTTATCGTAAGAAGTTTAGAAATGCCAAACTTGTGTCTGGGGAGACATACCCCCAATTCTCTGCCAGATTGGAAACCTATTTGGAGAAATGGACTGCTCTGAGGAAGACCCAAGATCTTAAGGAGATGATCATGATAGATCAATTAAGAGAGTCCATGGCTCCAGACCTGAGAAAGTTTCTTATGGAACAAGGTGCAGAGAGGTTGGGTGAGGTATTAAATGTCGCTGAGAGGTATCAGGCAGCCCAGGCAGAAGTGGCTGGCACTAATAAGAAGCATTTAGACAATTATAAGGCCCCACAAAACTCTAATAAATTTGAAAATAAAGATCAAGGAAACCGAGGTAAACCCAACTTTGATAGATCCGATTATCGAGATAAAAACCCACATTTCAATGACCGAAAATATAATGAAAGAAAACCTTTCCCTCAAGAAAAGCAATGGTGTAGATGGTGTAAAAGGGACACCCATGACACCAAAGTCTGTAACAAGAAACCTTCTACCTTCGCTGCAATGAAAACGGGGAACAAGGGATTAAAGGACATTCCCGCTGGACAGCAGGAACCTTATCAACCCCCAGTTTGTGAGGATGTTGTATGTAATGGGGTCACCATAAAGTGCCTTTATGATACAGGTTTAGATTTTGATTCAGTTGTGAGTACTCTCCTAGTGAACCCAGATCAGTATACCACAGAAACAGTGGAGATACAAGGGGCGACTAAGGACGTAGCAACCATGACACTTCCCATCGCCAGGACAACTGTGAAAACTCGCTATGTGGAAGGAGTAATCAAGGCAGCAGTGATAAACGAACCCATCTACCCTCTGATATTGGGGTGTCGTTATGTCTTCTTGGGGGATCCCAAGAGACCTGTGATCATGGCAACAGTGCAGACCAGATCACAGTCACAGAAGGAGGAGGATAATCCTATAAATACTCATCCGGAGGAGATGAGGAAGGCACAGGCGGAGGACAGATCACTCAAGCCGTGATTTAAGAAACTGCCTAAATGCCATACACCTCCAACTAAAGGAGACTACTATATGAAGAATAAATTGATCTATAGGAAGGCTGGAACTGGATCCAATGGTCACAGACAGCTGGTACTTTCCACTTCGTATAGGGAGAAAGTGATGGAATTAGGGCATGCGATTCCCTTCAGTGGTCATATGGGGATCAGCGCAACAGGACAGCGTATAGCTTGTCATTACTTCTGGCCAGGGATAACGGAAGATATAAAGAGATATGTAAAATCCTGTTCAGAATGCCAACGGGTAGCTCCAAAACATTGGACTGCTCCTGCAACTCTAGGGGAGATGCCCATAGTGGGAACCCCTTTTGAGAGGGTTGCAGTGGATATTGTGGGACCTCTCGCTCGGACCAAGAGGAGGAACAGTTACATCCTTACTCTGGTGGACACTTGTTCTATGTGGGGAGAGGTGGTAGCCCTGTCGTCAATCGATTCGAAGCATGTGGCAGAGGCATTACTTACAATATTCACGAGGTTAGGATTCCCGCATCAAATCTTGACTGATAACGGTTCAAGGGGAAACTAACGGAAGAAGTTTTCAGGATCTTCCAAGCCAAGCACTTTCATTGTAGTCCGTATCACCCCCAAGGGAACGGCCAGGTAGAGAGGTTCAATGGGACTCTCATTTCTATCCTGCGACAGCTGGCACATGAAAAACCTGATACATGGGATCAGTACTTGCCCGCCGCACTCTTTGCGTACCGAGAAGTACCCCATAATTCGACAGGAATGGCACCGGCCACATTGTTGTTCAGTAGGCCAATTAAAGGTCCAATGGAAGCCTTATTGAGGACGTGGACAGATGAGAAGGCAGAAGAGACTGTTTCCTCATCCTATGAGTATGTAAACGAACTGACCACTCGTTTAAAAACTGGTTGGAAAATTGCAAATGATAACCTGAGACAAGCCAGGAAGAAACATGCTGCATATTATAATAAGAAAGCGAAGGATAGGGAACTAGCTGTGGGAGAGAAGGTGCTTCTTCTACTACCTGGCAGCAGTAACAAATTGCAAATTGGATGGCAAGGTCCATATACAGTTCTAGAGAAGGTATCTAGAACTTATTATAAGATAGATAAGAAGTGGAAAGAGAAAATCTATCATGTGAACCTTCTAAAGAAATATCTGGACAGACAAATCCAGGAAGGAACACACTTGATGACCTTGTCTATCGCAACGGAGATGAAAAACGAACCACTCGCCTCTCACGAATACCCCTTAACGACCTGTGAGACACCAGCACAGGTGAAAGTCAGTAAACACTTGACGAAAAATCAGAGGGAGCGGGTTCAAAAGGTTCTGGATGATCATACAGACGTGTTAACGGACAAACCGGGGCACACTAATTTGTTGGAATATGATATGAAACTACTAGACCCAACACCCATCTGTATGAGAGCCTATTCTATCCCATTCGCAAAAGAAAAAGCTCTGAAAGAGGAGATGATTATTTGTTACAAGAAGGGATTATTTCTCACAGTGAATCTCCTTATAGCTCTTGTGTGGTTTTGTTGAGGAAACCATCTGGAGAACATAGACTGTGCATAGATTACAGGAAACTGAATGCTGTCACAGAAGGTCAGGTGGATTCATTACCTGATACAAATCAATTAATTGCCAGGCTGAACAAGGCAAAATATTTTTCAAAGGTGGGTCTGAGCAAAGGCTATTATCAAATTCCAGTAAAGCCTGAGGTTCGACCTTATTTAGCTTTTAGCACCTCGGAAGGACATTATGAGTTCAACATGTCGCCGTTTGGGTTGAAAAATGCTCCGAGTGTGTTTTCTAGGATGATGCGAAAATTATTGGATCCCCTGAATAATCCATGTATTACGAATTTCATGGATGATATCCTCATCGCTACTGAAACATTTGAGGAACACGTTGACTCGTTGAATATGTTATTTGATAGACTCAGAGAGGCAAACCTGACTGCTAGACCAACCAAATGTTGTATTGGTTGTAAAGAGTTGGAGTTCTTGGGACATACAGTACATCAGGGTAGCATGACCCCTGACCCCAAGAACCTAAAGAAATTGCAGAGAGCACCGAAGCCACAGACAAAGAAAGGTGTGCGATCTTTTGTGTCATTGTGTGGTTTTTACCAAAAGTACATTACAAATTTTAACTTTATATGTGCTCCTCTGACGGATTTAACTCGTAAGGGAAATCCTGATAAACATACTTTGTCAGCGCAGTGTGAATTGGCATACCAGGAGTTAAAAGAAAAACCCACAAGCAAGCCTATATTGAAATTGCCTGACTTGAGTCAAGAATTTGTTGTGAGAACGGATGCAAGTAACGTGGGATTAGGGGCCACATTGTTACAGAGGTCCACCGCACAAGATGGGGAACTGAACCCAGTCGCTTATGCTAGCCGCAAGTTGAACAAAGCGGAACAAAACTATTCAACAAGTGAGAAAGAGTGTTTAGCTTTAATCTGAGCTATAAAAAAGTTCCAGATCTATCTCTATGGTAGAACATTTGTGGTCCAAACGGATCATCAGCCGCTCGTATTTCTGTCACAGGCAAAGCATGAAAATGCTCGGTTATTACGATGGTCGTTGCTCATACAGCCTTATTCATTCACTATTGAATACATTCCCGGGTCGCAAAATGTTGGTGCAGACTTCTTGAGTAGGCACCCTTTTGACGAAAATCAGAGTATTCAAAAGGCCTAAGAAACAAATTTGATCTATGTGTATTTCGGATTATGAACTTGCATCAGAAAGCATGTTCTTAAGTGGGGAGATGTGTAGTGATATCCTCAATACAATCGATAAATTAGATAAAACATTATAGAGTATAAAGTCAAAATAAGGTAGAAATAAAATATTGGGTTGCGATTGGCTTCTTCGCCCCGCCTGCAAACATATCGCTTTCAATAGGCCTTACTGTAGAGAAAATAAACGTAACATGTTTGAAACAAATCGAGGCGTAATTTTTGTTCTAGACGAAAGGAGAAACACGAAGGAGAGGAAAGGAGCGACAGAAGAATGCCATCGACACGCGTTGTTTGGAATCAAAAATTGTAACGAACGCGCGATATTGCCTTTGGCAGATTTGAAAATACGACACAAGGCCAATACATATATCGTTCTATAGTCACGCAGTTGAAAGTGTATAACCACACACACAGCTCTCATTTCCTGTTAGTGGCGTATTTTAATGACGAAACACAGACATTTTCGTTTTAGTTTGAAAAAAGCGTTAGAGAGAGGGAAAAAGATGGTAGTTTTCTAGATTTAAATAATATTGACGACTAACATGGAAAAAATATGGAATTACATACTAAAAGGAATATGGCCATAAAACTTAGATATATAAATGTAATTTGGTCTCCTGATCAATAATATCGTTTAAATCACAGGATAGTCCAACTAATGACCAAGATATTGCAATAATACTATATATTCTAGGACAGACTGACGAACACACTCATGCCTGCTTATTTTAGCCATAACATTTTTTGAACGCATTTTTGAATTGAGGCAGAAGAGGATACATGTAATGTGATTGGGTGTAGTTAGAAAGAGGGAGAGAGATTATTGGTTAGCCCAAAACTAAATATATTTTTGCAGAGTAACACATAGTTGTTTGGAATTTTGTTTTTTTTAATTGCGATTCAAAATGTGATAGACGCCGATTTCTATTGGCCAGCGTAGGGGATATTGAGAAAACAATTGGAAGGCTGGACGCCATTTGAAGAAACACGTTCCCTTAAACAGATCGATTGATAGACCAGAAGTTTGACTTGCTTCACCATATAACGAAGACATAACTAAAGAAAAGCAGTCATAGTCTAGCAGCAGCACAGCTAAATTTGTGCCAAATTATCGTACCTGTGTGTATTTCATTGAATTTGTGGTAAGAACGAATTTATTAATATTTTATTTAAAAAATTTGAGTGTGAGATACTGCCATATGAAAATTATTTTACGACTGTAAGTACATACGTCCCTAGCAGACTTATGCAGGGCCTAGATGTTGATCCACCATATTAACAAACTATCAGAGATGTAGAACCAAAAGATTACATAGGTTGTAAGCAGTGATCATATCACCTACCTTATTTTATGGGAAAAGATCAATGATAATGGCAGAGGTGTTGTAGCCATTAGAGGAGAGGAATGTGAAAACTGGTACAAGTTGTTCCATCAATCTAGATTGGATGAGCTGGGTTGGTCAGAGAGATCTGACCCTGTTCTTTTATTTTGAATGCCTTATTAATTGTGAATTTGGTGGATTAGATATTATGTTAAGACAAACCATAATATTCATGTTGCAGGGTTTGTTCCTGGCACTATGCTAGTGCCAGCTTCCTGAATATAAGAAACAATGTAAAAGTGGAGTTTGCTGTAGTGGTACAAGCTCTCTACCACTGGAATTGTATTCTTGGTACACTTCTTCACAATTGTGGTCTCCAAAGATGAGCTGTTTTCTTCTATTAGTAAGTCTTGTATAGGTGCTGGCGACAGTACTTAATATTTCTTGTGATTCAGGTGTGCTGTGACTACTAGAGTTCACGTGATAATGAGAGCTGGAAGTTGTAGATCGAAATGTTTACTGGAATATTCCATACATCGTCTGCAGGGAATTCCGAAGTGTCGAGGGCGTTATCTTCATTTCGACTAAATTCACGAAGTGTCCTTTATTGCTGTTACAGAACTGTACGTTCTCTTTTCCTGATCTTCTCTTCTCTCCGCCATTATAAGTTTACCTCTCAAACTACGTGCTAAATAAATTCTACCATTCATTGTTTGCTCTTTCTTCCTTCAGTTTCTTGCCATGCCTTGTCCTAATATTTAATTCCTCATCACTATTATCTTGATCGATGACATGTTATGAAACATGTTAACTCCCATATGTGTTGGTGTGACGATATTTGTGTGCGTCCTTCTACATTCTTAGTTCTCTCCTGCATTACCGATTTATATCCCTTTTTTCACACTTTTCGTCCTATTATTTGGCATATTTTATACCCCTACGTTTGTTGCCTAACAGCTTCCAGACTGCTTTACGTCACACCATGTAAATCGTAGTGTGCAAGGCTAATTAAACAGGTAAGCGGATAATACGTTTATTACTTAAGTCGTCTACCCACCTTTGATAGAGATGGACATAGTTGACACAAGGTGATCTCGCACGATCGAATTAAAGAAAGCCAAATGATCAGTCTGGGAAACATGTCTAGGAGATGTACATGAATATAGATGATAATGTGTAATCGCTTCTGATGGCCCAGCTCTGTATCAATAATACAGATAACATGTCTGGGGAGAATATGTTGGGAAAGGTATTAGCCAGGAAATAAGCTCACCGATATGTTTGTGAGTTTGCACAAATGCAATCAGAAGTATTCCTGGAATATTTGATAGAGGTCACGAGTTTAAATTTTAAAATTGATATTTTAAAACACGCGGGAGATAGTAATGAATTACCTTCCCAACCCACATAGTTCTAAAGAGACAGGATTGGTCTAAATCGAGAGCTTAACATAAACTTTAGCCCTCATTCGCACGTTTGTCTAAAATACCATCTGTGACTTGGACTGAAAAATGGAAATATACCATTGCTAAAAACTTCCCAAAAGGTGCCGGATCAGATATAAGTTAATATTGCTCTGCCCTATGCAGCATTATTCTTGACTTCTGAATTATCTTGTGAAAACTCCCTTCAGATAGAATCATCATTATCCTTCTATCTACAACTCTGCCAAGAGTAATCTTGTGCGAAGGATGACACTTTTGAAGACCCATTTTAGATACCATAGAGTTTTGGCCACTGGCGGACCACTACTGCAGAACAAAACAGAGGAAAATCCCGTGACACTTGAAAGACTCGTCTTGGGTTAAAAAACCTGAAGGTTAGTTAACCTAGAATTCTGACAAGAAATTTAAGATTGACTGAAAAAATATTATTAGTTATTTGTATAGATAGATCTGATCATACATGATGCCATAAAATAATAAATAAATAAGAAAGTAAAATATTTTAAGAGAACAAAGTCAATAATTGACAAAACTTAAATCTTCTATAAAATAATTGAAAGGTTAAAAAAGCTGTCCATTGCTGAAGCCTAATTTTTGTTTATGTTGGTGTTGTGGATTTGATAATTTTAGTCAGCTAGTATTTTGAACTTACAGCGGCTAATTTTATCTTAGTTGATTAGCAATTGCAATTGTCTTGCAAGCCTGTAAACAGTCTCCTTGCACCCCATGGCCGATCCACAAAACCTCTACACTTTTTACCTAAATATTGCTAAAGAGATGGGCTTATCGGAAAAAGATTTATCTGATTTTGTAGCCACTTCGGTGAAAGAGAGCAAAGACAGGATAGAAGCAGAGAAAGCCGCGGCCCAAGAAGAGAGGAAGTTAGATTGATAAGAGAAGGCAAAGCAACGGGCACACGAAGCAGAAGAGAAGAAAAAGCATAGAGCTTTCGAAGAGCAGAAGGCTGAAAAGCAGAGAGCTTTTAATGAGCAGAAGGCTAAACATGCAAAGAGCTTTTAAGAAGCAGAAGGTTGAAAAAGATATGGCATTTGCAAAGGAACAAGCCGAATATTTTTAAAAAAAAACCTCTAAATTCACCTTCATACGTATTTATTTAAATTTGTTAAAGGCAAATTGATTATTAAATTTGTTATAAAATATTTTTTTTATCTTTTCATACTCCCCATGGACGATGTCATCAAGGCATGTAAGGAGAGAACAAGAAAGTATTCAGTGGGGTACTGGAAGATGAGACAGGTCTGTATTTCAGAGCTAGCATTTGCTGATGATGTTGCCGTGATTGCTTAATCAGAGGCACATCTCCAATCCAACCTGCAAGTCTGGAAGAAAGAGCTTGAGAAGAGAGGGGTGGTCAAAAGAAAATCTAAAACAAAAACAATTGTGATATCATGAGAAGAAAGAAGGCCTCAGATTAAGCTGTGAGAACAGATCCTGGAGCAGGAAAACCACTTTAAATAGCTTGTAGCAGTCATAGACCGGAAGGGAGGCATCAAAGAAGAGCTGTTTTCTCAAAGAGCAACAGATGAGATACTTTTGCAGCTATTAATCGATGATTCCTCAGCAAAAAATAAGTTGGTAACTAGACGAAGAAGGCTGTATACCGCTCCACAAATGTCCTAGTCTTGACGTATGGATGTTTAGTCATGGGCAATGTCTACAATCCACAAAAGACAGACCCATACCTAAGAAATTAAGTATCTGAGGAAGGTGGTTGAAGTAAGAAGAAGAGATATGGTCCGCAACCAGACGATACGCCAAGGCCTAAAAACTCAACCCCTGCAGACCCAAGGAGAACAGTCCCAACTAAGAGGGCTTGGCCATGTCTGCAGAATAGATCGGCTACCACAACAAGCATGGGAAACTACGAGCCAGGGTTCCAGACCTCCAGGACGACCCAGAGTCCGCTAGGAGGACAACAATACACAACCTTTGAATGAGCGAAGACTAGAATAGAACAAGACCATGAGGAAGACAGCAGATGGGGTAGTTTGGCACTCTCTTCCACACGACTATATAGTAAATAAGTTTCATGAGAATGTTATACATGTGAGACGAGGGTGGCGGTAATAAGGCCCCTACCAATGTCAAACCTTGCTTGTGGTTGGATCGAATGAGAAATGGACAAATATATAATTTTTTTGGCACCTTGTCACGAAATAGCAAAGTCGATGTGAGGTCCGAATGTTGCTTAAATTCAAACACAATCTGAGTCTGTGGTACTGCTAATTCAACTCGTCAAGAAGACAGTTCAGACAAGACAGGATAAAGAATGGAAAAGAGATTCTAACGTAAAGTATCGAACAATGTATTTGAGATCTTCTGGACATAGACTGTAAGGAAACTCTAACTTTTCAAATACGAAAAAGCTCGGAATCCTAACCTTCTTAACGCTGGAGGCGGCAATTGCCGACTGAGCTTTCCTATGTTCTCCCAGCTGCAGGCGGTTTATCTCGACACTCGGATATCGTCGGCTAACCTGTTTAGAATTTGTTTGCACGTGATCTTAACCCCGGATGTTAAAATTGACTCTTCTGTGAAAGAGATTTCACTTTCTCTTCCGGTTTTTATTTTAGTGATGGCTATCCGCGTTTATTTTCTGTGAATTTTTTAAATCGAAGTGAATCGGCATCGAACACGCGGCCATTTTCGCTCTAATTCTAATGGATTCTGACTCAGATGCGATGGCGAGGAGATTGTTGTCTTTATTAGCGCTGATATCGGTTCTCAGAATATGGGGGATGGCAGAGATGGAAACGAAAGTAGAATGTCATTGCTAGTATGTGTAATGTTAGGAGTTAGGATTAGGTTTATGGAAAAGGTTTAGGGTTACGGCCGAAAGTCACTGCTGACGAGGGCGTTTGTTGCTTTGCAACTGATGATGGTTGTAATGAAAAGATCGTCATTTGATTTGTATTGGTCAAATGACTTTCATTGAGATGCAAGGGATAAGGACTATTCGTTAGTTGGTTTTTTTTTTTTAATTTAAAAAAAATAATTTTAAATATACAAAAATATTTTTTATTTTTTTTTTAATTGTTTTATCGTTGTTTTCATCTTTCCATTCCTCTCTTTCTTTCTCATCTAACATGTACACAAATAAAATTTACATCACCAGATTCATCATTCATTTATTTCTATACAGTCCAAAAATTATAGCAATTGACCAAAAAACAAAAAAAAAAACTATAAAATTTACAAGTCATCCACTATAAAACAGAAAAAGAATGCAGCTGCAGGGCACATTTTCGGGAAAAGAATGCAGCGCTAAGAACCTAAATACAAACTCATAGTTGGACTCTATGTAAGAGTAATACCCCAGACCACGTAAAAGTCATCTTAAGCAAGTTGCCGAACTATGTACCCGAGCAAGACGTTCGTATCTCCCAAATACATTTTTGGGGTAAGTTGTACAATTTTATAATTCTACATTTTGCAATAATAACATGTGAAGTTTGCTGGTGGATGTCCAAGTTCATATGAGGATGGCAAGCTCAGCATATGGAATGATGGTTTCATGCACTATCACTGCAGAGCAGGGGAAGAAATCTCGTTACAGAAGTTATTGACTCAACTTCGAGTTTGGCTAAGACGAGATGTGGTTTCTATTCTCTTGCCCGTGGCTGCATGTGTATATCCGTCCCCGTGTTTAATGAAATGGGCAAGTCTGAGATTGAAAGTTATAAAACGTTGTTTAAAATTACCCTACATACTAAGTTAGTAGAGCTGCCATTGTGTAACACTCATTGGGCGATGTTATGTTATGAAGTGACGGAAATTAGTAACGTTAAAAAAATTTGATGTCTTACCTTCAGTTGGATGTGTTACTGGTGGAGCACTGGAAATAATGAAGCAGTAGCAGATAGAACATGCTTATGTCAGAACCACCTAATTATGACATTCTCAAAATTACTGTAAATATATACCACATACATATATGCCATTGACACAGGCTAGTTCCCACCGAACTATTTCATGAGGCATAAAATGATTACACAAGCACAAACAAAGCTGTATGTCTTAAGTGTTAGACTCGCTTTCATTACAGTAACATCGAGACGCACAACTAATAATCCCACATTATGAGTGCGAGTCAATCTACAGATAATTTAATACGCCAAAACGTTACACCACTACACTCACATCAAAATACAAAAGACCTTGTGGTCTGGTATGATGGTGAATGTAAGAATGACTCTATATTTTCTAGAGCATTTATCTGCTCAGGAAGGTAATGACTCAACTTCCAGTTTGGCTAAGAAGAGATGTGGTTTCCATTCTTTCTTCCATGGCTGCATGTGTATATCCTTCCCCGTGTTTAATTAAATGCACAGGTCTGAGATTTAATACTTTAAAACAAGGTTTAAAATTAACGTGCATACTAAGTTAGCGGAGCTGCCATTGCGAAACACTCATTGGGTGATGTTATGGTAAGAAGTGTTGAAAATTGTTAATGTTAAAACAAATGTAATGTCTTATGTCACGGCGACATGTTCGCCGACATACCAGGTTGGTTACCCTGTGAGTGACAACATTGATATAAACTTAATATCCGCCCGGTCAGGTGACTGCGGACGGGAAGTGGACACAAATTTAGGCGCAAAGTCAGTTTACTTCTGGCCAGCGTCGGAGGTAGGTCGCCCTTTTGTTCCCTGTCAGCATTTTTGCTGGGAAGTGTTGTGCCAAGATTATCTAGTTATAGTACTTGTCATTTCTTCATGCGGTGTGGATTTATTTTGCATAATTCTAGAGTGACGGTGTATTATCTAGTGGAATTTCCTTAGGCCGTCGAAGTTGAGTTATTGGTGATTAAGTATTGCTTCATCATAGTTCAGGTTTCGCCGGTGAGCGAGAGTCATTGTAATGTTCATTGAATAGAGACATGTCAGTGGGTATGAAATTATTAGATTGAGTTGTTATTTGGCAAGTGATATTGGCAAGTGATATTTACATGCGTTTCATATGTATTGATAGCCGTGTGTGGCTCCACTGTGTGCATTCGTTATTAAAAGGGAACTTACCTGTTAAAAGGTGTTAAATTGATTTATTGTCAACCATCTTGTGCTGTGGTATCGTATCTTTAGATAATGAACCTAAGATTATATATTTATCATGTGTTGAAATCCACAGTATACGTTAGATCTGACATCTGGAGGTCTCGTCCGATTTTGTGGTGGGCTTAGAGGCCGTGGGTCCGGTATTTTACAGTATTATATGATATTTGACTACTGGGAGCTCTTGTCCGATTTGTAAAGGTCGTAGTGCCTTTGTTTTCATTATACAGGCCAGAAGTTAGGATGCACACAGGGTGTTAGAAGGTTTTAGTCGCAGTGTGTTAACGCCTTCACGATAGTGAATTATTTTCGGTTGTCCAGTGTCAAGTCAGTGTGTTGGTCAGTCTGTAATCGTGAACTGTTTACAGTCGAGTGCCCTCGATAACGCAGTGACCTAGTTAGGCAACAGTTGTATTTTTTCAGGTTTAGAGATTGTTGGACAGTGTGTGGCAACGTGTTGCTAGTGTAGTGTGGTGTTATAGTGGCAGTTGTTAGGAGAATTTTTGTGTCCAATGAATAGATCCAAGTGATAGCTTGCATCTGGCGTGTCAGTTTGTCATACTGCAAGGTTGTGTTGTGGCGCAAAGATAGCGATCCAGTCGGAGCAGCGGAGGTTGTAGTGACAGATTGTAATAGATTGGCCCGAGTGACTGACTGTGTGTGTCGTCAGGAGGGAATCGGTTGGCCTCTTGTGGTTGTTAACAGGTTGGCCCGAGTGACTGTGTGTGTCGTCAGGAGGGATCGGTTGGTCTATTGTGGCTGTTAATAGGTTGGCCCTAGTGACTGGCTGTGTGTGTCGTCAGGAGGGATCGGTTGGTCAATAGTAATGGTGGTATCTCAGGATGTGTGTAACTCCTCGTATCTGGATGATGATCTGGATCTATGCAACCAGAGTAGGTTGGGACTTGATATCGTGTTCTGGTAGCCTATCCGCAGTAGTTTCATCTCACATACTGCTCTACCCACCTGGGTATGTTACCTCTCGTGAGTTTTGCCAAGTGCTGTCGGGTTCAAGACTTGCTGATGCCATTCTTCTGATGTGACCTTACTACACTGATGTGCCCGGCCAGTGGGTGAATACCTATGAGCAGTGAAGCCTGATGACCAGAGTGGTTCTGGAGTACCTTACCTTGAAGTCGATTGGTCTCCTGAAGCGTTGTGACGAAACGAACTGGGCTTATGTTCATCTATCAGATAGACAGACAAGATTAACTGCTTTTAGAGACTTTCATTCCAGGATACAGTCGGTGGTCTATTTTGGACAGTGCTGTGTTAGCACCGAATAGAACAGTGCATACGTGTCGATATTAGTTGCAGTATCGTGCCAAAGGACAGTAGTGTTTATGCTGGCACACAGACTTGTGTAGAAGTCTAGGTTTCTGGATCAGTATTTTCGGTTGAATGTTTTCAAGTGTGGAGACTTGTTTGTGCCGTTTTCATCACTCATAACCGGTGCTGAGGAAGCTTCGTGGACAAGCATCGCTGAGGAGCTTCAGTTAAGTTTTTGTTTGTATTTTTGTATAATATGCAATATTGATGTTTCTTGTTTTTTTTCCTCTAAATTCTAAATTTTCTTTTCTGTCTTTCTTTCGGATATTATTTATCGTAAAGTTTGATTTTTTAGTGTAGGAGGTTAGGTCTATTTCTTCAATCTGCTTATTGAAGCTTGCTACTTGGTTTGTTGTTGTTTTTTCTTTCCTTATGTTGCGTTCTTTTTCTTTGTTTTTTTTTAGAACTTAGCCTGTATGTTTGTATAGGGATAGTTACTTAGGTGGGAGCTTTCACTGTATTTCCTAGTACTTACTTACTTACTTAGTCGTTCCCCTTCTACCGTGAGGTGTAGAGGTTTGGAAGAGAGAACGCCAGACTATTCTATCAGCTGTCTTCTTCCTGGCCTGGTTGCATTCTAGTCCTCGGTCCTTCAAAGATTGTCTAATGTTGTCCTCCCAGCGGACTCTTGGTCGTCCTCAGGGTCCGGGTCTCTGGCTCTTTGTTTCCCATGCTTGTCGTGGTAGCCGATCTTCTCCCATTCTGCAGACATGGCCAAATCATCTTAGTTGGGACTGTTCTACTTGGGTCTGCAGCGGGTGACATTTTAGGCCTTGACGTATCGTCTGGTTGCGGATCATGTCTTTTTTGTTACTTCAACCACCTTCCTCAGATACCTCATTTCTGAGGTTTGGATCTGGCTTTTGTAGGTTTTAGTCATTGCCCATGACTCGCATCCATATGTCAAGACTGGGACATAAGTGGAGCGGTATACAGCAATCTTCGTTTTCTTACCACCCTCTTTCTTGCTGAGGAATCCTCAATTTATGGCCTGAAAAAGTCTCCCAGCCGCTGCTTTTCGAGTGGCTAACTCTTCTTTGATGCCTCCCTTTCGGTCTATATTAGCTCCGAGATATTTAAAGTGGTCAACCTGCTCCAGGACCTGTTCTCCCAGCTTAATCTGATGTCTTCTTTCTTCTCGTAATATCACCATTGATTTTGTTTAAGAGCTGCTTATGACCATCCCTCTCTTCTCACGTTCTTTCTTCCAGACTTGCAGGTTGGATTGGAGAAGTGTCTCTGATTTAGCAATCAGGACAACATCTTCAGCAAATGCTAGCACTGAAATACAGACCTGTCTCATCTTCCAGTACCCCACTGAATACTTTCTCGTTCTCTTCTTACATGCCTTGATGACATCGTCCATGAGGATTATGAAAAGATATTTCCTAGTACTTGGGGGTATTTATATTATATATTTTGATATGTTATATGGTTAATCTTGCTTATAGGTTATTTAGTTTTTTTGACTGGAGTGATTTGTTAGTGCCTAGCAAAAGAGATAGCTTTCATCACTCCATTGTTGACTGTAGTTGTTGTTTAGTCTATTGTGTTATATTATATTTGTGTTTTCAAGGGTGGAAGGGTGGCGAGCTTAATTCATTCTTGGCTACTTGTGGGAAAAGATTGGATTAGACTGATTTCTTTATACGGGATGGCTGCGTATGTTTAGTGGTTGAGTAAGGCAGACGGTTTTCCTGCGACTGTCCTACTTAACATTACAAGCCCTGTTGGTGTTAGGCGTATTCGTGTAGTTTGTATTTACATTGTCGTGCACATTCAGTAATTCTTTTGTCGTGTTTAAGTGGTGTGTTCTCTCGTTCCATCTTGCTATCTTGTAAATACGTTACAGGTATCCCTTGTTTTCGTTCGTGTGCAGTCACGCAGTGTATATACTAATCTACCTCTGCTCTACTTGGTCTATCATCGTATTCCTTGTGACTGGGATTCTTGTTGTCGTATTGTGGGGTGTGTGTCTTTTCATCTGTGTAGTGCTCATTTCGCCATTTGAGAAGATAGAATTGATTTAGTTTTGCCAATGTAAACATTTATATAAGATAAAATATCGAGAACTAAATTAGTATCTGAGTATAGCACCAGTGTGGGTGCCGGTAACAGACTTTGAAGTAAAAGCTGATTGAGTGTCAAGTTGGTATATTGGTGTCATAGTACCAGGAAGTGTCAATAGCTGTCGCTTTACAGCAGTCGACTATTGTAAGTGTCTGTTAGGGTATTATAAAGACTAAATGGTTAGAATGACCAAATCTACAGAGTAAGGAGACAGCAGCCAAGTGGCAAAGTAAGACTATAGCTGTACAAGAAGAGGTGAAACAGAGTGTGTATAGACAGTGAGGGGTGAGATGATATATGCTTACATGCACATATTTGTGTAAATTGGAGAAGTGATATCAATATTTACTATCATTACTACATACTTAGTAAGCAGAGACTTATCTGTTGATAAAAGTTAAGTGTTTACAGTACATACAATTGGGTAATTGCATAATGTAAATTTATAGCAAGAGATAATAGTGAGTATTCTGACTGTACACCATGGACCTACAGAGTTTCATTCAGATAGGTAAAGAATGTAGGTACACTGGCAAAGAACTAAATGACTATGCCAAGGCTGAATTTTATTCAGTTGAGAATCAGAATGCCTTAAGAGATGCTCGAGCTGAACAGCTAGAGATAAAAATAAGAGAATTTGAATTGCAAGAAAAAAAATTAGAGAAGATAGAGAATTTGAAGAAAAGAAGATAGAGAAAGAATCGCAAGAAAAGAAGATAGAGAGAGAATTGCAAGAAAATAAGATAGAGAGAGAATTGCAAGAAGAGAAGATTAGAGAAGATAGAAAATTTGAAGAAAAGAAGATTAGAGCAGATAGAGAATTTGAAGAAAAAATATTAGAGAACACAGAGAATTTGAAGAAAAGAAGATAGAGAGAGAATTTGAAGAAAAGAAGAAGGGGAGAGAGGTAGAAGTAGAATTAGAGAAGGAGAGAATGAGGATTGATATGGAAATACGATTAAAGAGACTGAAAGTTGGTGCGAGGGGTAGGGGTCCGAAGTCGACTCATGGGGGTCTCATCGTCCCTGCCTAATTTTAATAATAAAATTGACAGTTTAAATATTTTTCCTTGAGAGATTCGAGGCCGAATGCGTGGCCTGGAAGGCAGACAGAGATCAGTTGCCATCTCTGTTATCTACATTGCTAGTGGGGCCTGCGATGGAGACTTTTTATAGCCTCCCGCTAGAGGAAAGGGCCGATTACGACAAAGTAAAGGAAAGGCTGCTCCGGAAGTTCCGTCTGACTACTGACGGCTGCAGGACGCATTGTAAAAACGCGATGCCAAGCGCAGACCAAGACTTCGAGGACTTTATCTCAAAAATAAAGCTCCTGCTGAATAGATGGATCGAAATGGAGGGGATTAGTAAGGACTTTAATGGCTTGCTAGACTTGGTGCTACTGGATAAAGTGTTGTCCTCGTGTTCCAGTGAGATGGTTGCATTTTTTCAGGAACGTCAAACGAAGGACATTGAGTCCATGGCCCAATTGGGGCACCATAATGTTCTTGTCCATCCGAGCAAACCCATTGAGAAGTCAGGTCTGACAGACGCCTTAGTTGCAGGCGTCGGCAAAGTGCAACGCCAACCGTGGCAAAATCAGTCAGGCGATGCGAATAGGGGCCAAGAGCGGCATGACGGGAGGTCCTCCAGTCCCTATCAGCCACGTAGAGGGAAGTATTGGAACTTCCGATACCATCTGAATGGTTGGCCGGGTTGGCAGAACCGACAATGTAGAAGCGATAATGACGCAGGAGAGCGCCAAACGCGTAAACAGGTACATTTCGAGGACTCTCGGGACGAAGACCGGTTTTGGTATAAAACCAAACATCACAAGCAGAGGGGTGGTTCCTCAGAGAATCGATCGTCAGACTCTGATGCGCGGTCTTCGTCATCTAAAGGTTCTAGCAAGAGTTCACGCAATGAGTCGAAGAGGGAACGCTTGTGTATCGATTGTGGTGGAAATAATCATGGCGCTGACAGGTGTCCCATCCCTATTGAACACGCGAATTCCGCGTTTGGGTTGGACACAATGAACAGCGAGGACTGTGCGGGGTGTCGCCCTCTGTTCCATGCGAACGAGAGATTAGTGCTTCAATGTGGGCATGCGGTACCATGTCTATCGGCAGTCCATGAGACTGGTAAGGTGGATCTCCACAAAGGTATGGTGGAGATGAAACCAGTCTCCGTGTTGAGGGACACAGGATGTACCACAATTGGGGTGCGTCGATCGTGTAGCGACGACTTCTGCCTTACAGGCAAAACTGTAAAGTGCACCACGTTCGGGGGGAAAGTGGAGTCCTACCCCCAGGCATTATCAATGTGGACACCCTGTTCCTGTCGGGGAGAGTGAATGCGTTCGTCCTCGAGGACCCAATTGCCGATTTGATCGTCGGCAATGTACGGGGAGTGCATAATGCCAGAGGTGTGGCTGGAGCAGAGGCTCAGCATCACCAAACTACCAAGGGGGGTGAGCAGAATGTACATCGTAGACGTGGGTCGCGGCAAGTACAAAGTTACATGATTGGGAGCAGTAGGAACTTATACGAGGGTCCGATAGCTGGTGATCGCACAGTTTGGGTGCGCAATGTTCCCCTGAGTGCAAGTTGGCGCACACTCAGACGAGTGTTTAATGAAGTTGCGCCAGTGAAGTTCGTAAAGGTATTGTCTTTGCGGGATAATACCAAAGTTGCACGAGTGACTGTTACGAAGAGGAGAGGTGCGCGTGATGCAGTAAGGTGGAAGCACATGCCGTTGCTCCATAATCACCTGCTGATAATCCAGCAATAGCAGGGTTAGGTTTCGGGTTCGTGTTCAGTAAGGTGTTTTGGTTGACGCGAACCGAACTTGAGAGTCTGACCCACGCCCCCAGTCCTATTCTGATAGGAATATGTTGGTTTTGTAATCTTTAAAAATCATGTTTGTATTATGCTATGTCTTGCTTTGTAATTTATGTGTCATTGTGCCATAAAGGCAATTTGTTATAGAGGTGTATTGAATGTAGAGTTAAACCATATTATGTATGATTGTATATGTTATGCGATTATTTACTATTGTTGATTCTTAGATAGGAATAACTCTAGAGTGACGGTGTATTATCTAGTGGAATTTCCTTAGGCCGCCGAAGTTGAGTTATTGGTTATTAAGTATTGCTTCATCATAGTTCAGGTTTTCGCCGGTGAGCGAGAGTCATTGTAATGTTCATTGAATAGAGACATGTCAGTGAGTATGAAACTGATAGATTAAGTTGTTATTTGGCAAGTGATATTGGCAATTATATATTTACATGCGTTTCTTATGTATTAATAGTTGTGTGGCTCGATCTTAACAGGCTCTTAGAACTACCTACTAAAGACATTCTTAAAATAGCTGTAAATATATACCAAATACATACATGCCACCACATTCTAACCCAACGTTTTAAAACAAATACATCAACAAAAATAACCTCACTGAAAGAAAAAGCCCCATTGCCTAGTGGACTAACAGTTGCTCGGAAATGAAATAAATAAAATGAATTAAAAAAAACATTTTTTGAGAATAGCACCGAAAAACCCCCAAAACGAGTATATAAATAGGGAATTAATCATGTAGAACTAAATATATTCCACGCCAACGAAACAAACTGGAAACAATTGTTCCCATCTCTTAATTAAGCCCAGCGCTCATATGAAAGGCGTGTGGACGATACTAAACACAATCAAAGATAACAAACACAAAATAAGGAATCGTTCATTCATTCTTTAACCTTCAGCAGCCGAGAACATTCATTATATTTATGCCGAATCTTCCTGTCCTGTGCCAACCGCTCAAGACCTTCCATGACTTCTTAATACCCTCTATTTTTATCACGACATTTCTTCTCCATGTGATTTTCTGTCTCTCTACCTCTCTCCCAAATCATTTTCTAATGTCTTGTGTATTTTGTAAGGATTATTCTGCCTATTTCATTTTTGATTATGATAAAGTCCTGTAAATGTGTGTAACTGTTATACTTTGTTTTATTGTATTTAATTTGTTTTTTTTTTATTTTAAAAAATATTATTGAAAAAGCATGTGTAGGATAAATGAATTCAGTATGGGAGACGAGAGAAATGATGGGCAGAATGTGTGCCCAATTCTAAACCATTTAAAGATAGTTCATACGTTCGTTCCTTCGTTCTATCTGATTCTGCTCTTGAGTTAGGGAGAGCAAAGAAAAACACGGAGTTCCTGGTCACACAATAGCAAATTGTTCAAATATTTCAGGAGTTCTGATTCTATACTACCCTAATGTGATCATTCACAAATTATTATCTAGTTTACTGTATAAATGTTTTGGATTTGTTTATTTGTTTGTTTGTTTGTTCGTTTGTTTCTTAGTTTATTTGCTTTCGTTGCATTTGTTGTTCTCTTCTTATTTTCATTACGTTCTTATTTGTTTAAAAACAACATATACTTTATTTTGATTATGATTAGGTAATGTCATTTTATGCTGTTATATAACCTTTATTATGCTGTATGCCTTTAATTTAATGCTTAAAGTAACTTGTGGGAACGAAAGGGTATAGTATGCAAGATAAGCGATTGTGGAAGGGCGGAATATTAGACGAGCCTGCGCGTCCAATTCTTAACCCTTTGAAAGAAAAGTTCGTTCGTTCGTTCGCTCTAGGTATTACAGAACTAGGACTACCTTATAATGCAATCATCAAATTTCTACACTAGGTGAAATATCAACACCCGGTGTCTTCTTCTCATTCTGGTTCCATTAGCACATGTCTGGGTCTTGTTACCAGTTTCACATTGATGATCGTAGTAAAACATTTCAATCTGGCAATTGTCTGGGTCTTGTCATCAGTTTCACATTGATGATCGTGGTAAAACTTTTCAATCTGGCAATTGTCTGGGTCTTGTCATCAGTTTCACATTGATGATCGTGGTAAAACATTTCAATCTGGCAATTGTCTGGGACTTGTCATCAGTTCCACATTGATGATCGTGGTAAAACATCTCAATCTGGCAATTGTGTGGGTCTTGTCATCAGTTCCACATTGATGATCATGGTAAAATATTTCAATCTGGCAATTGTCTGGGTCTTGTCATCAGTTTCACATTGATGATCGTGGTAAAACATTTCAATCTGGCAATTGTCTGGGTCTTGTCATCAGTTTCACATTGATGATCGTGGTATTCTTTGTTCTTTTGCTGCACTGCAGCATGCTTTCCAGAAGGCTATGAATTGACACTACAACTGATAAAGCTGATAAAGAAAGAGAAAACTGCGAAAGGTACTCAAAACGTCAAGAAAACAAAGGTATCAGCAGATGATGCTTATGCACCTTTACAACGATTTTAATTCTCGAACCCTTCTGACGGGGACAGACACAATTAGGAAAATCAAGACTTAATGGGTTGGCATCTTGATAAGAAGATCTGGTCCTCTGAATTCCAATGATGGAATATCTGCAGCAAATCTCTGATGTGTACAGCCTCTAGTCGACAGAACAATGTAGGTAAGGGAAGTGTAACTGTCTTTTTCTCTTGTTGAGGTGATCACTGGCCCAAGACAGTATACATGTTGTTAGATGTGTAGTGCTGGCGTATGATGAACTGAGTGTGGGTGCGAATGAAGGCGCGAATGTGTTTAGGCTCGTATATATGTAGACACTGCAACCCCTACACTCACATGCAGTGGACCGGTGAGTTGCAGTTCACCGACTAGGTAATCTTCTAACATGTTCTGCCACCGAAAGCGTAATAATGGAAAAAGTCGGTATTACCTGTAACCGAGTCCACAGAACCTAACAAGAAACTCTGCTGTCATTCCAATGCACAGAGATTCACTGGGGAAAACTGCCATCGCAGTCACTTCGAAGATTCTCCCCGAAAAACACAATGGACCCTTGGTCCCTTCAGAAAAACCAGGACACTTCACGGCTTGCCGGAAGTCTAACTCAACTCCCGCTTAAAAAACCCTGCCTATGGGCATACGCCAGAACTGTCTACCTTTGACCCTAAAAGTCAAACACAATGAATGAATAAACAAGGGAAGACAACCCCTAATCAACCTGACATCGCAGGTAAAGACACAATTATTCTTATGATAAAAACATAAGCAAATAACTTGACAGATGACTCCGTCAAAAATGACAGCAACATATTACTACAACCCCCCTGTAAAAAAAAAATGAAATTTTTTTTTTAATATGTCCATGAGCAAGATTGCACAAGTATCACTTATGTGCTCATGAAAAAATGAACCTAATATCAGGTACAATAGACGCATAAACAAAGCGTCTGAAGAGGATACAAATCATCTCCCAACATAGGAGAAAATATTTCCTTTAAGCCAAACAAACTAAGGGGGTACCATTAAAGAAACCTAAGTTGCTGGCAATACCAATCATATATCAAACATTACTAAATACTATAATTATAGCAATATACAAATGTCATGAATTACAATGCTATATTAGCAACATATCACTGATGGATGGACAAAATCAAATTTGTTAAATTCTTTATACATTATCCAAATACATTTGTATTACAATACCTTAGGATATTAAGAACAGACAAAAGTCTGAAAGTGTATCAGGAGATCTAGGACACAAGATTTAAATGGAATCATGTGGGCATCTGGACAATATGTCCGCCATCACATTATCCGAACCACGGATAGCTCGCACCGTGAAATGGAAAGGCTGAAGAGCAATAGCATAACGAGTAGATCTCGAGCTCTTCAAATCCTTACTTTGCATAGCCGTAAGAGCTTTTTGGTCGGTTTCCATAAAGAAATGCGCGCCCAGAAGGAACCTTTATAGCTTAAGAATGGACCAAACCATAGCCAACAATTCACGGTCTAAAACCGAGTAATTCCTTTCTGCCGCATTTAGCTTCCTAGAAATATACATTACAGGATGCAGAGTTCCTGAATATTCCTGCATTAGTGCCGCTCCAATCCCAGTGGAAGAGGCATCAGCACGAAGAACAAAAGTCGGTTCTTGTGCGTTTATTCACCGGTTAAATCAAATTCTGGAAATTAATTACCAAAACTGAGAACCGTACTTTTTCTTGACTGAAAAATGTTGATTTCACATTGTGATTTGGGAGGCAAGTTAAAAAAAAAAGCGTTTCTCTTGCATTCATAGTTGACACGCTTACGACAGACCCGCCCTCAACCCCCCTCCCTCCCTCCGTTTTTTTTTTAAAAGTTTATAAACCAATAGAACGGAATGGAATCAGTTCTACAAGTTAACGGTACACCGGAAACAAGGGAAATCGCTGCCGTTGCCTTCTCTACCTCAAGATCAGAGTGAGGTACCCATTTACAGCTGGTTTGACTGATGCGTGACACCTGTTCCCTTCCTCGCTGCCGTTGCCTTCTCTAACTCAGGATCAGAGTCAGGTACCCATTTACAGCTGGTTATGGAATGTTAGAGACTTCACCATACTAGGTCCAGCATCGAGAGGTGGGGAGACCAGTTTCCTTCCTCGCTTCTTTTCCTTCCCTAACTCAAAGTTAAGTACCCATTTATAGCTAGGTAGGCCCCATCTCTCGAAAATGACTGCTTCTGTACGCAAACAGTTAAGATCAAAGTAATAAAGAGTCACACTAAGTCAACATGTTATGCTATTTCTCTCACAATTTCGTGACATCAAATGAAAAGGCGCTAAAGATGGCATACATCACAAGATCATTGGTTCAACGCTCGTATTAGAAGATGACCAAAAAATGATGTACATATTTATTGGTGCGGGGCCCTAAAAGAAAGGGGCTCGTAGCATATGCTACTTTTGCTACTACGTTAATCCGGCTCTGATTAGGTAAATATTTGACAAGGATCAGTGTATAGTGAGGGAGGGGACCAACTCCCCACCCAGCCCTCCACACCCAGCGGTGAAAACAAATAAAGGATTTCTTGCCAGGGTACAGTTTTGTTGGTTTTGGGGGCCCTAAACAGGACCGTGGTCCAGTTTTGTGGACCCTGTAAAAAAACCGTGGTGGGTAAATTTTTGTGGGTTTTGTGGGCCCTGAATAGGACCGTTGTAGGCGCGGTTTTGTGGGCCCTGAAAAGGACCGTGGTGGGTATAGTTTTGTGGGTTTTGTGGGCCCTGAATAGGACCGTGGTAGGTGCAATTTTGTCGGCCCTGAAAAGGACCGTGAGGGGAACAGATTACCAAAGATCGCTGAAGCTTGGCACATATCAGGACATACACATGTTCGTTCGTAGCTGCATAATTTACAGAGGAGGCCAAAATTCTGCAATGTCAAGCAGTAAACTGTCGAACGGGTCTGACTGACGAACTTTATTCCGATGTCGCCACAAAAATTCACACATGTAAGAATCTAACATGTGTCTGTGTGTTCCGTTCTGACGTTTGTTGCGTTCTTTTGCAGATTTCCACAATCTCTCTATTCGTTGTGTATTTGCCCCTGTATTTGGGTCGACATAATTTGCAGAATGATTCACCGTTTGGTGAGTTAAACCTGGCAAATTCTGAATGGTACTATATGCGAGCCATTGATCAGAAACAACTGTCGTACCAGGACGAATGTTGGCTATGATAAGGGGCATAAGTGTAGCCGCTGAGCGGTTAAGGAAAAAAAATTTAAGAAAAAAAAAAATTCTACACTACGGGGGATAGGGGAGAGCTCACAATGTGAAATGTCACGTTTTCAGTCAAGAAAGAGTACGGTGATCGGTTTGGGTAATAAATTTGCAAAATAATTATTACCCGGTGAATTAACGCACAAGTACCCAAAAGTCTTATCAATCGTTGGTAGTCTTAAGATAGGATGAGATGAGAACAAATTCTTAACCTGATCCAATGAAGATTGGCATTCCTGTGACCAACGCACCATATTAGGAGAACCTTTTTTCAATAACGATGAAAGTGGTGCCATAATGGAGGACAGATTCTCAATGAATCTTCCATAGAATTGTATCAATCCCAAGAGACTACGCACTTGCTTTTTTGTCTTCGGAACCGAGATATTTAATATCTTCGAAATGTTTTGGTCCTCTGTCTTCAACAGACCATGACCAACTCGATGACCTAGGAAGGAAATTTCACTAAACCCAACAAAAGCTTTAGAGGGTTTTGCAGTCAAACTATGCTCACGTAGAGTAGATAGCAATTGCTTTAGACCCAAATAGTGTTCTTCCCAAGTATCGCTGAAAAGACAGATGTCGTCTAAATATGCGATGACATCTGCACGATCTGATAGAATTCGTCGCATCATGCGCACGAAAGGCGCTGGGGCGTTCATAAGCCCGAAAGGCATAAAATTCCATTGAAACAGACCCCTAGGTGTCGAAAAAGCAGTGAGAGGTTTGGCGTGTTCCGTCAGTGGGACTTGCCAATAACCTTTCGACAAGTCTAGTTTAGTAAAGAATTTAGCTTTAGAAAGTCTAATAAGTAGATCATCTAATAATGGCATAGGTTCAGCATCGAACTTCGTAACTTGATTTAATTTGCGATAGTCAACGCAAAGACGTATGTTATTGTCTTTCTTTCGAACAATAACTATCGACGAAGAATAAGCTGAAGTGGATGGTTCAATTATTTGCAGTTGAATCATTTCATCCAATTCCTTCTCGACTTGTGCTTGAAAATGAATAGGTATTGGGTATGGTCTTACTCTGATCGGATTACGATCAGTAAGTATGATGTCATGTTCTATGACATCTGTGTGTCCAGGAATGTCGGTAAGGACATCCTGATATGATTGTAGCGTAGAGGATACTTGACGTTGCTCCTCAAAAGACAAGTTCGATGAGATTGTAACGTCCCTCCACGATTCCGTTGAATTCAGTGGAATCGCAGGAAGAGGTAAGTTAACGTCAGAAAAAATAGTTTCCTCATCCTGTATAACGGACAGGGATGAGATGTGACCATGTTGGACTGGAGAGTCGTCCATCGCCTGGAAAATAGGCTGCAAATAGTCCGGACGTTCAATAAACTCTGTTAGCATATTTATATGGAAGGTTTTATGCCTTCCATCCACATCGACAATATAGTCGACATCGGAAATTTTGGAGACTATAGTGTATGGACCTTTCCATGAAATGAGAAGTCTATTCTCTCTTGAGGGAAGTAAGACATACATGGATTTTGTTGTTTCCAAGAAAAACTATTATCAGGTTGGTAACTTTTATTAAAGTTCCTATAGTCACTGGGATCAACATGTTGAGGACAATTAAATTCCCTCCAATTCTTTAAAGAAGAACCATCACGTGATGGACGCGTTTGGCAATGTCCACAATCACGGTTATTCCTCTTAATAAAGTTGCTTCTATTTTTTCCTGTAGCAATATGCTTAACAGGTACATCGTACTGACTGAGCTGAGTACAATGGGTACTAACAGTTTTGTTTTCTTTTACCCCCTTATCAGGAATCTGGGAATTAAATGCACGGTTTCCCTGAGGAATCTTAACATGATACTTATCAAAGTCCTCACCGTGATCCAAACTTGATTTACCTTTGTTGGCCTGATGCCAACTCCCATTAGAGGCGGTATTGTTATTCCGTGGGAAACTATATTTTCCACAAAAATTTTTGTTCCCATATTGCTTAATGTTACCATGAGCATTAAGTGCATGGATGTTTTTTTCCTCCCAAATAGAAATTTGTTGCGGTGTGCATTCCCTAACCCCATGAATACGACCGATTATAAGATCCGCAATAGGATTAGGAAGAAGACATGCATGGACATCTCCTGTGAAGAAGGGAGTGTCAATCCTAATAATAGCAGTAGGATATTCTTCTATGGTCCCATCAAATGTAACACATTTGACCACTTTTCCAGTGGCACAGCAAGGATCTATCAGAGACTGCCTAACCCCGACGGTAGTACATCCCGAATCGAAAAGTACTGAGACTAGCCTATCATTTATTAGACCTTTATGTAAGATGAGAGATCCTCTCCCATCATGCGCAACTGTAGCAGGTAGAGCAGGAAGAGGGTGACCACAACTTAGAGTAGATACAGTCGATGAGTCGAACAATGTTAAGCATTGGGGCATTCAGTTGCTCTCCCAAAATCGAAAGCACAACCAGTGATAGCCCTAGAGTTACCACTATCATTTACTGTATTACAGGCTCCATCAAACTCTTGTTGTGCAGAGTTTGCCTGTTGGAAAGGTCTTTTTTTGTTAAATCTAGGTCTGCCTCGATTATCATTTCCCCTGTAATTATTTCGACTATCATTTCCCCTGTAATTGTTATCATATTGCCTATTGTAATCATCATTCCGGTTTGAATCCCGGTTTCTAAATTCACCATCGTCATAATCTTGACGTCGAGAATGATTACCTCGAAAGTTCGAATAGTTATTATTTGGATAGCCTTTGCGAAAGTGTCTCAAATTATTACCACTAAAATTACGAGAACTACCATCTTGTCTCCAATTCATAGACGAAGAACCATCATGTGTTGGATTACTCCGCTTATAAGTGTAATTCTGATTACTTTCCCTATTCCAGTTTTGTTGAGCACCCTGAAATTTTTTTTTGAAATTAGGGCCATATGGTGTTGCCGAAGCAGCTGGCAACCCTTCTTTCACTTTAGAATTGCTAACTGTAGCATGGGGATGCGCGGTGGCATACTGACAACAGTATTCCTCCATATCTTTTAAGTTTTTAGGCTTACGCTCATGAAGGAATGCAAGAAAAGAATCATTAACAGATGACAAAACCTTATCTTCGCAATAATAAGTCCATTAGACCTTCATGTGTTTTCTCAGTCTGAGACAACTCAACCCATCGTGTAAATGTACGACGTATTTTTGTAACAAAATCAGAGAAATCTACTCCATTTTCTGGCAACATTGTCCTAAAACGAAGACGATAGTCTTCTTCTTTTAGTTGGTATTTTTTTTTAGCAATGCTGCTCTGACAACATCATAATTAGTCCTGTCATGTTCGTCTATTGTCATAAGAGTAGTCACTGTGTCACCTGTAAAAAATTCCATCAGTTGTTCAACATATTTTTCCTTTTTTATGTTATGCGTATCGCATAAAAATTGGAATCTATCTAGATAATCTGCTACGTCATCCTTTAAAGGATTGAAATGAGGCAATTTAATCCTATTAACAAACTCCTTTGTCGTACTCGAAGTTGTTTGCTGAGCACCCGTACTCGCCAATTTCAATTTCTCTAACTCCAAAGTTGCGAGTCTTTCATCAAGTTCCATTTTCTGTTTTCTTTCCTCATGTTCCATTTTTCTAATTTCAGCCTCAGCTTGAATTTTTTTCTTCTCTGCAGCAGCTCGAAGTTTTTTGTCTTCCATTTCCATCTGAAATTTTCTTTCATCAGCTTGAGCTTTTCTCTCCTCAGCAGCAGCTTGAGCTTTTCTCTCCTCAACAGCAGCTTGAGCTTTTCTCTCCTCAGCAGCAGCTTGAGCTTTTCTCTCCTCAGCAGCAGCTTCTCTTTGATACCTTTTCTCTTCAAGTTCTAATCTTCTATTCTCAGCATCTAGCTTCTTTAGTTCAGCTTCTGCTCTCCTTTGTTCAGCTTCTGCTTTCAATTTAATTTCCTCTTTTTGTTTCTTTTCTTCTGACTTTAATGCAATGGCGAATAGAGCAGATGAATATTCTTCCAATTCTTTACCAGACTTACCAAGGGTTAACCCTTGCTGGATGAAGAAATCCAATGTAGACATTCTGTCTAATGAGATCAGAAACCTGAAAAAATTAACTAATTACCTTTATATCCCAATCATTGGGAGACAAGTCTGAAATGCTAGACTTGTATACTCACTTCACTTTATTTCACTCTCTTAGTCTTAGACAAAGACCTTGTATGGTCCTCTTGTTTATAATGTAACAAAAAATCACTTGAGTACCTGTGGAAAATAATTCCTTTATATCCCACTCACTATGGGCACAAGTCTTTTTTTTATAAAGAATTTGAATATGTATTTCACCTTTTCTCAATCTTTGTGGATAACAAGTCTTTTATCAAAGAACTTGTATAAATATCTTATATAATAATATTTTATTAACAATCTCTATATGAAGAGTATACCTTATCAATAGTAATAATACATGACCAAGTGTATGTATGTAGACTGTGTATGACAATAATGTAGAACAATCATAAATACAAAGACAAAGATACAGAACAATGACCGAAAACGTTCGCGGAAGTAAATTAAACAATACAGCAAAAAGTAAAAAAAAATGTTACACAAATGTGTAATGATAACCGCGAAAAATAAACAAGACAAATGGCAACACTGTTATAAACAAAAAGGTGTAAAGAAATAAACAAAAGAAAAGAAAGACCTACAGATACAAACAAATGAAATCAAAACTGAAAAAACAGAAAAAAAAAAATATTACAAAAAAAAAACAACGATAAGTACAGTTTCAGCACAGCTAAACTTAAATAGCAACGATTGTCGCTAGCAAATTCCAATTAAGGAAATTTGCAGTCCCTAACGACACGCTCTCAATAGATAACCTCTATTACGTGGCATTTATCTAAAGGAGTCACCTTTACCCAACCAGCCCGCAAAAGAACACAAGAAAAATACACAACAATAGTACAATTAACATAAATAGCAATCAATTCAATGTGTTGCAAAATAAAGCTTAGTCACACATGATATTACAGTAACTAACTTGCTCCTTGCGAACACAGAAACAAAATGTCAAGCGCGCACTGAATGTCAAATCCACTGTAGCATAAAGTGGTATTCACGAACAAAAGTTACTATGACCTTCTCGACTTAGGACTTGCACATTGAATGTTTACAATTTCCACGTACTGTTTACAAACACTTGACCTCGAACAATGTCACTTGAATGCTCGGACATAGAAAAGTATGTTGTTGACTGCAACGTGTAACAACCAGGAGTACTGTTTTTTTTAAGGTAGACAATAGGGACTCGCCTTTTATGCAGCTATGGTCCACGTAGCAAACGCCTCGATGTTAACTTCAGTACTTGTCCTGTTGTGGTTTATGTAGCATTATAACATAAATGCTCGCACTGTTTATCTGGGTCAACAGTTGATGACCTATTTCTGTCCTGTGTAGACAAAACTTGAAAGCATAGAGTATGTGTGTTATTCTCAGTTGTCCACTTTGTTCCTCATGACATGTAGCACATGTAGAAATGCAAATTTTCTGGACAAACATGTAGCACTGGAGGCATAATAAATGTAGCATAAGTCCACGGAAATGTTAATTTCTCGCTCTGTCCAGCTTAAACCCACAAATGTAAGGTGTACTTGTCCTTCTCACGAAAATAGCCCCATCATCCAGAAGTGTAAGTAGCCTGGTGGGGTGTCTGTTTAAGGCTGGCGTACCAGAAATGTATCAGAAGAGCCCACGTAACTGGCCCACCAGAAATGTAATGTGTCTTTTTCTCTTGTTGAGGTGATCACTGGCCCAAGACAGTATACATGTTGTTAGATGTGTAGTGCTGGCGTATGATGAACTGAGTGTGGGTGCGAATGAAGGCGCGAATGTGTTTAGGCTCGTATATATGTAGACACTGCAACCCCTACACTCACATGCAGTAGTCAAGGATGCTTGAACACTGCAGGCACGTTTCAAAACATTTATTGACGATAACACACATAGTAGCATCAACAGGAACAGTCATTGTAAACAAGGTCATGCTGACCGGAAATCGATAATAATACATCAGGCGTTCAAAAGGGCTGGTAAACATTCCAATATTCGTGCATGGTCAATAATAATGTTATTCAATGACAGTTCAAAATGCCGCCTGATCTCTCTGACTAAACGCGTCAGATACCTTAATCACCTTGACACATAGGTACAACTTGGCATTCCCCGCCAATTGCACATTATCAGGCTGTAGTATAATAGCCGAAAACACAGGCCTCGTTCTGACGTCAGCTGTGTACTTCTGATAAGCAGGTTACCATCAACCCTGCAGTAATGCGTATGTGGACATAAATATGCCGCCAATCTGCGGCTCCCACAATATATCTTCGTCACTGGATTTCTGGATGGTATGAAGACTAATAGTCTTGGATGGCTACCTTGAGCACAGCATATATGTTCTGTAATGGAGGACCGGTGAGTTGCAGTTCACCGACTAGGTAATCTTCTAACATGTTCTGCCACCGAAAGCGTAATAATGGAAACAGTCGGTATTACCTGTAACCGAGTCCACAGAACCTAACAAGGAACTCTGCTGTCATTCCAACGCACAGAGATTCACTGGGGAAAACTGCCATCGCAGTCACTTCGAAGATTCTCCCCGAAAAACACAATGGACCCTTGGTCCCTTCAGAAAAACCAGGACACTTCACGGCTTGCCGGAAGTCTAACTCAACTCCCGCTTAAAAAACCCTGCCTATGGGCATACGCCAGAACTGTCTACCTTTGACCCTAAAGGTCAAACACAATGAATGAATAAACAAGGGAAGACAACCCCTAATCAACCTGACATCGCAGGTAAAGACACAATTATTCTTATGATAAAAACATAAGCAAATAACTTGACAGATGACTCCGTCAAAAATGACAGCAACAGGAAGTCGGCAAATTTGATCCGTAACTTCGGGAAAAGGGTTAGTTCTGAGAGCCGGGTCATTCGGGCCGAAGTGTAAAGCGTGTCTGAGATGGGCTGGGGCTGTGTAAGGCCGCCGACGCTATCTGGCGCGCCTGCTGTGCTCTGGACGCGGCTGGAACATTCTCGAGGACAACAACCGCTATGCGGCGTCGCTTCTCGGTGGGGCCCGCATCGGCTGGCATTTAACAGCTCATTCAGAACTGGTACAAAAAAGGAGAATCCGACTGTCGCTCGTAGACCGTCCTTTCCGCCTAGCGGATCGTTTTGTCGGCAGGCAGCCAGTTGTTTTCGTCTGAATGCAAGAAAAATCGTCGAGGCCGCAGTGATCCGTACTGCACAGGGCGCTGTCTCCCTCCCCGCGTGACTGAGCTCGAGATAGACGCAGTCTGCTCCAACAGTTACCTTGTTGATCCTGCCAGTAATCACATGCTTCTCTCAAATATGAAGCCATGTATAAGTAAACACTGTTTCAAGGTGAAACTATGAATGTCTGATTAAATAAGTCGAGGTTCCTTAGATGAGACGATCGTACTTGGATTAGGCCTTGGCGAACTGTCCCTCACAAGGCTGTGCGTGTTGTTTCCGAAAACGAGGCCTCCCATCACAAGTGACGATGCAGAGATGCGCGTTCCGCTTGGATAATGCTTTTGAGCAGCCGATACTTTCATCTTTAAACTGTCTAAGGACATGAGAAATAGCATACATAATGATAAAAGGTGTAGCATATATATGTGCCATTTTGTAAGCCACCTACTCTAGTGTACACTAGTGTTTACTGGTTGCAGGAAACCCACAATTCCTCTCCACGAACAAGTAATAACAATAGCAATAACAATGCTAATAAAACCATTATTTACATGGTAGATCTAGCCTTGACCTTAGGCTTGTCTGCCATTACAAAACTTGTTGTGTTGGAGTCATGAGTGCCAGTTTCTTTCACGGGTATTCTGTCCTGACTCTGGACAACATTTAATGGATACTCACATCTAGTTTCATGGTGGAAGGATTGGGATGTGGAGCACTGCGCATTCTCCACCATTGATTTCTACGCTCCAAGTGTTCAGAGCTGAAATTCTGTACTCTAGTTCAGGGCTTTCACAAAGACTAGTCAGCCCTGCCAAAAGCCACTTCCCTCCAGTTCCTCGTCTGTTAATTATTTATTGTTCTGCTATCTATATCATTTAGTGCACTGGCTTCCAAGCTCAGTGGTCCATGGTTCGATCCCCAGTTGAGGTGGGATTTTTAGAACGTAAACGACTCTGGGGTCGACCCAGCCTCATGGATTGGGTACCAAAGCAACTATGGGAAGGTTAAGGCGGCTGGCGTGATGCTGACCACATCACCCCTAGTGTGCCAATGGTCAAGAAAATATGGGCCTAACACCATATACCTAATATGCATCAACGCGGGTGTAACGGGAGCCTTTTCATTTTCTTTTTATCTGTATCGTTCAAAGGGGTCAACTATAAGGATCTGATCACAGACATGTGACACGACGGGTTCACTTCAAAGGTCATTTCTGTTGAGGTGGGTGCAAGAGGTCTCGTGGATGTCTCTGTATATTATCTACTGATACGGTTAGGTTTGAAAGGACAGTCAAGAACAATGGCAACAAACAAAATAGGAGGCTGACTCTTTGGAGTCATGATCCAATTGAGCCCGCCCCCTTTAGAGTGTAAAGTAAATTATGGAGCCGAAACATTTAATCGACGGGGGACCACTTATGATGATCAGATTGCCTCATGTTGTATCGATCTGTACAGAGTTTCCTTCCTGTCATAATTGCATGATCAGACCAATGGCGATCGGGAAAACACCTATGGACTTCTGGGAAAATCAAATGACACTGGGAAATACTAGAAACCAGCTGACCAGGTTGGCGCCCTGTTAGCAATAAACAATCGATATAGGATCCACAAATGATAAATTTCCCTTGGATTCACCGAAAGAGGCATCTCATACCTAAGGATCTTTTATATTTGAACATGCCCCCTAATATAACCGACTAGGTTGAACGGGACGCGCCTCGCTAAAACGAAGCAAAACTTTATTTTTAAAAATAAATAAAAAAATTTAAAAAAAAAAGAAGGAAAAAAACCGAGTAATAAATTCACAGCTGAAGGGCAATGGTAATATTGTGGCGGGAAATCTCGTCAAGTAAAATCAACTACTACCAAAATCACCACTGAAAGAGCATGTGAATGTTTTGTACAGGTTTCCTGGAAGGGCGGCCATCTGTAGCTCCATAGGTAGCTCAACCTTATATTAGTCCTCTTGTACCACGTGACGAAACGTCGCATTTGTTCATTCATTTCTGCCCATCCTTTTATTATCTTTCTTTTCGCCTCATTTACTGGTAATTATCTTTTCATCGGATGTAAGCTCCCTTTAGATAACAACCAGATTTCAGGGAGCGGTACAGTCTCGCATCGTATCTACTACTTGAGAAATATTAGCGCTAAGCGAGGCATCGACAATAAACTAGAAGATTTAAACACAGCGATCACCTAGCCTCTTATCGTGAGCAATACACGTTGTACGGGTGTGTATTGCAAGATAATATTTTAACCTGCCTGGGCAAACCCTAGAATTACTTAATTTGTTTGCACCCAGCTGAAAAGATGAGATGGGAAATATTGTAAAATTAGGACAATGTAGATGTACCAAACTCGCCGCAGATGTGTAACGCAATCATTTCCTGAATTACATGTCGATTATCGAAGTTATTTCACCCCTTTCAATTAACAGCCCTTCCCTGGTAATAAATAAATATCGACTGAGTGATATAAAATTAAGACACACTTTCAGTGGTAACTAGTTTGGTCAATAAACTACGCCCTGAAATGAAATTTAAGGAATGGCAAGTCTTCCATTTATATGCTTTTGCAACCAGATTTCAGGGAGCAGTACAGTCTCGCATCTTATCTACTACTTGAGAAATATTAGCGCTCAGCGAGGCATCGACAATAAACTAGAAGATTTAAACACAGCGATCACCTGGTATCTTATCGTGAGCAATACACGTTGTACGGGTTTGTGTTGCAAGATAATATTTTAATCTGCCTGGGCAAACCCTAGAAGTACTTAAAAAATTATTCACTGAGTGATACAAATTAAGACAAACTTACAATGGTAATTCGTTTGGTCAATAAACTAAGTCTTGAAATGAAATTTCGTGTTGTCGGTCGAACTTTTCTGATATAAAGATTGGTGTGATAAAGACCTAGCACTTTCCACTTGCACCACTTAGAGAGAGGAAGACACCAGAGAGGAAATATGAGAGATTCCAATAATAGGACATAATAAATACTACAAGTAGCTTTGTAAAATTAAAAGTGTTAAACTTCAGACAAAAGTAAATATATAGTCACTGTTCTAAGTGCTTATGCTAGGATTTGTAGATTAACGATTATCATTCGCTTCGCCTTGGGAAGATTGCGTCTCAACTGCTACAGTAACCACTATCGACCACGCTGTGAAAAACCGTTTGATTCCCTTTAAAAAAAGGTGCGTCTTATACGTTTATTTTCACATTCTTGTATAAGTATTTAACATGCATAAATATGTTTTTTTTTTTGGGGGGGGGGGAAGTTATGTGTATGAGGCCGGCAACCTTATCATGTAAAATCTACATAAACTATCACTGTAAGAGCTGATGACTGCTTCCAGTGGTACAGGTAGCCACATGCTCCATTGGAAACAGATAGTTAAGTTCACATAGATAAAATGTATATTATATTATGACGCATTTGCACTCCTTCACTCTCCTAAGTAACTATTTCCGTTTCCGCCCAAAAATGTCTGTCGCATTTTTTTGTTATATGAATTTTTTAGGTTGCATTGATGCGTTTTTTCACTGTTATTGACGTGGTGCAAACCAGAATGTTCATAGGAGGAGGAGTCTTCCTTCTTGTAAAACAATCGATGTCTGTCATTTATGAATGTGTTTAAATGGGGGTATGTTTATGAAAAGTTCAGCACAAAGACACTATCAACCATTGCGGGTATGCAGTTTCAGTACACAAAAAAGATGACTTAAAATTTGTACACATATTTTCAAAATAATGGAGCAGTCAAGAAATTATATTCACATTCAGTTTTTGGATGGGTTTGAAAAAAAAAATCGAAAAAAGGTGATTCGTCTTACGAGGACAAAAGACAAAGAAAATAGTCTACGTTACGGCCACAAGGCCTTCGTCAGGAAAGGAAAGAAAGTGAAGGCTAGAAAGGACACATAAGAACTTAAATAAATATAAAAATAAAACCTAGGTACTTCCCTGAAGGCAAGGCATCGAAATCCTATCACTATTTGCTGTCCGCTGATGAACAGCGTGGCTGAAAAGGAAGTGACTTCCGCCACCGGATGTACACAATACATACTAAGAAACTAAAAACTAAAAAACCAAACTGAACAATAAACTACCCAAACGTAATAAAAGTGGGGACTGCAAATAGAAGAGGACAGAATGAGTGGGAGATAAATAAGTATGAAATAAAAAAATTAAGACAAATTAGAAACAGTGTATATTCATACATATTATGGAGGATGGCATAGAAAATAGAAGAATAGGATAAGAGTGGAAAGAGTCAAAATAGAGCAAGAGAGGAAAGGGTAGGTGACCTCAGACAAAGGTGTGTAAAGTGTTGAGACCGGCTGGTTTTAGACACCCCATGCGGTGGGTAAGACAGTTCTCACGCTGTTCTCGGCTGGCAGTGTCAGAGGAGCAGGATCGGATCGCTGTGACCTGGATGTCGATGGGACCATGGTGGTCAGGACCATTGAAGTGTATGGCAACTGGTGTGGACTTTTGCTGAGAGATGTCATTTAAGTGCTGGCTGAATCTGTCCCCAAGTCGTTTGCTTGTTTGGTCAATATAGGTTTTGCAGCAACGTTTACATATAATCGTATAAATGACATTGCGCGATTCACACGTGAAGCTACTAGTTATGGTGTACGTAGCCTTAGGAAAGGACACCTTCTGGGTTGAGATGACATACTTACACGTGTTGCATCGTTTCTGACCACAGGGTAGTGTGCCAAAGTGAGTGGCATTCTCCTTTGGGAGACGGCTGTGAACAAGAAGATCCTTCAAGTTCTTGTCACGTCTATATGCCACCAAAGGTGCTTCACCAAATACTTCTTGGGTCACAGGCTCTGCTTGGAGGATAGAGAGGTGGCGGAAAAGGATCTGTTTAATAGCAGTACTGTGAGGGTGATGGGTCAAGATTAATTTGACTCTATCCGAAGTGGATTTATAGTGAGGTTTGAGGGCCTCCTGACGAGAGATGGGGAGCACACGTTGGAGAGCAGAGGTGAGAACATGTTCCGGTTAAAGTCTGCTACGGAAGGAATCCAACATCTCATTTGCTCGGAAGTGGAAGTCATCGTCGTCTTGGCACAACCGGCGGAGGCGGAGAAGTTGTGAAAAAGGAAGGGAGTCACGACAGGCCCGAGGATGAGAAGAGGTATACAGGAGGTAGCTGTGGGCATCTGTCGGCTTGTAGTATACTGAGGTATTAAGGCCGGAGGGCGTGATAGAAAAAGTAATGTCAAGGAAGTTGACAGATACTGTGGAGACGAGGGAGGTGAACTTGATGGTGGGGTGAAAGTGGTTGACAAAGTCGATGAAGCGGTATAAATCAGTCTCAGACATATCTGTGAGACCTATGCCATCATCGATATATCTGCGGTAAAACCCGGGGAAAGGACCGGAGTATTGTTGCCATATCTGATGCTCCAAGTGGCCCATGAACAGGCAGGCATAGCTAGGACCCATCTTCGTTCTCATGGCAACTCCACTAATTTGGTAAAAAAAACTGACCATTGAATTCAAAGGAATTCAGTTGAAAGACCAGTTCAGCAAGACGGAGAAGAGTGACAGTGGATATAGAAGGGCAAGTGCGCTGGCCAAGAAAAAACCAAAGAGCTCGGAGACCATCAGAGTGGGGAATAGAGGTATACAGAGAACAGACGTCTAACAAGAAAAGACGGTAGGGGCGGTCTGCTGGGAGTCGGATAGAGGAGAAAGTTGTAAGAGCATGATTGGTGTCTTTGACAAAGGAGGGAAGATTCTCAACGATAGGCTGGAAAATGCTATCGAGGAAGTCAGAAATGTGTTCAGTAGGACAAGAACAGGCTGAGACAATAGGTCTTCCAGGGTTGTCGATCTTATGAATTTTGGAGAGCATGTAGAATACAGGCTTGCCCAAAGAGCTGTCATGAATCCTAAGACGAGAAGCTTCGGGAGGAAGAGCATTACTAGGGATGAGCTGTTTAATAATGTTGTGTACAATGCGATTGTTAGAGACAGTCGCATCGCTGGTCCTGGGCCTGTAAAAAAGAGCCATTGGTCAACTGGTTGTTACCTTCACTTAGGTTCTAAGTCCTTCTGCCAGACGACAATGGCTCCTCCCTTGTCAGCCGGTTTGATGACAATGTCGTCTCTACGGCGAAGAAGGGAGAGAGCACGGAACTCAGGCGAAGTGAGATTGGAATAATGCAATCTACGAGGGCGGAGCTGCTGAATGTCATGGATAGTGTTCGTGATATACAGGTCCAGGGCATGAGAGGCCCCAGGTTTGGGTGTAAAGGGAGGTTTCGTAGAGTCAGAAAAGCGTGCGAAGATGTCGGATTCAGCCTGAGACTGCGGAGTGCTGTCTTCCTCTCTAAAATAGAACTTCAGCCTCATGCGACGGTGAAACTGATGAGCATCCTGGAGGAGATTTTATTGGTCCAGGGTTGGACGAAGAGGAACAAATTTTAGGCCCTTACTAAGAACAGAGCGCTCTCCCTCAGAGAGGGGTAGATCTGGGGGGATGCAGACTACCTGATTGCATGAGGAGTGGAGGATGGAGGGGTAGCTTTGGGGGTAGGGATGAGACGGGATAGTTTATGGTGTTTAGACGTGGAAAGGGACTCATGCAGCTGTCGGTTCAGTGTGTGGATAGTGGTGCGTATCGTAGAATAGAAAGGGAAGTTGTTGGAGGTGAGACAACGTAAGTGAAGCAGAAGCTGGGACTGTTGGGCACTGAGGTCTGATAAAAGGCGGGAGTGACTGGCGGCCACTACGCGCATACGTTGAAAGCCACATCTGGTCTCAATTCGTTGTAGGAGACGTTGTTCCCTAGGATTGAGTGTACCATCAGATGGATGAAAACTGGAAGAGAATCCATTAGGAAGAATTTTGTGGTGGAGACAGGTGTGAATAAAGTGGAGAAGAGAGGTGAATCTAGTTTTCTTGAAAGTAACGAACGCAAAGTCAATAGCGGCACGGGATATATCAGGAGGTAGGGAGCTAAAGCTGGTGGTGACCGACACACGAAGAGAATTGATAAAACATTTAAGAGAGGGCATAGTGGGGAAAAGTAAAACGTCCAGAAAATAAAAAACGTAAAATATAAAATAAATAATAAATAAAATATAAAACGCTAAATGAAAATAGAGATTAATGAAACAATAAATAAATAGGGTAGAGTGCGGTAATATAAGGTATGAAGGAAGAGTAGGGAAATACGAAAATAAATAGGATATAAAATAATATGCAATACCGAAAAAGAAGAGATAGAATAGGATCAGGGAGATAAGCAGGATAGGTAGATAGAGATACGAGATAACAGAGACACGGTGCAGTCAAAAAAAATATATGTATAAAATTCAGTTTTTATGTAGTGCTGACTAAGAATTGTATTAGCATCATAGTCATTAGTTAATGACCCAGGTCTAAAGTGATCCAATGGCCGAGAGATTTGATGGTTATTGCGAAAGTGGTCTTAACATTGGTTGTCTGGGGTACGAGGGGTGGCATCAAGCAGATGAACTTCCAAAGAAACATCCTTTGTATCTTTGCTGGTATAAGAAATACAAGAAAGAAAACGAACAGACTTCTATAACATATATGCGTAAAGGGTACTGGAATTGTCGAAGCGCCTACCAACGGGCAGCCATTATACAAACAATCATCTATGATTTGCATATAGTCATGATCTAGGAGACCAATTTAAAAACAAATTCTGTTGTCAATTGCCCAGGTCTTCAAATTTTACACAAAACCATATGGGCCTGGTAGATGAGGGCAAGCAATGTAAGTGAAAAAGAAACTATCTCATGCGTGGCTAGATGCAAGTTTCCACTTTAAGACAATGTGAAATTACAGGGGATTGCACTGCGATAAGCTGTCAGGAATGGCAAGTCTTCCATTTATATAGTCTTGCAGATCATTTTCCGGAAATGGGTTAGAGTCCCTGACAAAATTGTCAGAAGAAATTAACTAAAAATATCCAATTACCGGTGATTGTAATGCTAGGTCTAAGAAGTGGGGGAAAATCATGGGAAATAGACAGGGTATTGCCTTGGGTCATGTTTTACTCAGCACAAACCTATCCATTTTAAACGATGTACGCCCAACAAGGGGATACTGATAGTGTCATAGATATGGTGGTGTTTTCCAATGCTTCCGTCCCTTTGCCCTTTGGAATATATTGCAAGCTCAATCACCTACCTTGTGGAGTACTCTTTGCGAAGGGAGAGACCACCAGACACAGGAAACCGAAACAGACTTTCCACTATCATACAAGCCCACTGACAGTAGCAGCACTGTGCACAAATTGCGTCAAAATACGAAACAGAAAACATATCGAATACGTTTTACCTTACTATAGTGTGGGACTGACACAGTGAAGAAACAATGGATGGAAAACGGAAGCGCGTCAAAGCCATAGCGGAAAGCACGAAAGAGAATGGCGATGAATGATGAAGAGGTGGATTTTTTATAGAAGGATTAATTTTTTTTTTCGAAAGTTGAATAAAAAAGAAAAAGAGCCACAATGACTTCAAGGGATTGGCAAGAGAAGACAAGGACGTAGTGTGGGAGGACCTTGTGACACTGGTTGGCACTGAAAAGAAAACAAAGAAATTCTGGTCCTTATATCGAAGGATGAATAGGAATAGTACAAGATAAGCAATTTCTAATGTTGAATTATTGGACAGGAATAAGCATGAAGTTCGATGCCTAAAAAGGGACATGCATTTCTGGCTTCATAGTTAACTTCAGCCACTTACTAAACCTGGTAAAGACCACACACTTCTCACCAGCTATAGAATTATCCCACTTCATAGTTAACTATGGCCACTTACTAAACCTGGTAAAGGCCCCTCACTTCTCAGTAGCTATAAAATTAACACAATGCAAAATCTTCTGTTTCTTCTTTTATCCTTACCCGTAGACTGTGGAAGCAGTTCAGTGACCATCAGTCCTGATTGCGTCTTGTAGTGCAGAGACAAACTGCTTCCATGTTGCACCGTCGGCGGAATATTGAGAAGCAAAACAGGCTAAGGTACCTTGGATTAAAATTTGATCGCGGACTATCATATAAGCACCATGTTGTTCACATCATATAGAAGTGCAGGGGCGGTCTGGCAGCCCTAAAAACAATGGCTGCAGTGCACTTGGGGCAGAAAATACTATTTCTCCTGTATCATTAAGAGATGCATATAGTCTTGGTCAGTACACGAGATACCTCCGTTGTGACGATGGGGCACATGCTTAGATTGCATATATACTCGTATATATATATATATCATCTGCACGGCAGTTTTTCTTTCACGCTAGTGATTGATTTAGGAAGGATACTGTGACTGTCTGAACAGGTAGAAAAGTAAAACAGTAAGTTCTGTTCATGTTTAGCTTTGATTGAACAAAACCAGAAAGAGCAGTGAGATAAAAATCTAGGTGATTTGTTCATCTTGTTGTTGTGATAATCAGCACTGAAGGTTTCCATTCAAACATGTTTTTGTAGTATGCTGGCGTTCATTTGGGATTTGGTTAATGATGCCAATAATAAATTTGAAGTAGTTGTCGTAAATTTTATTTGAGATAGGTCTTAGAAATAGTGGTCCCGTTAGAGTGAAGAATGATGGTGAAGGCTCTATGATAGAAAGAGGTAAGAAATAGATAGTTGATTCAGAAGGGTGTTGGAAAGAGTAAGGACAGTCTCTGAAATCGGGTATTTTCTCCGATTCGCCTATCTTACGACAATTTCATTTATTGGTAGACTCCTAAATCTCTCCTGGCCAAACAATTGTTGCCAGTTTCCAAACACTCATGTACACACACCAATTTGGTGCTACAAACACACATACGTGAATACAAACTACATATAACAGATATGGGGTAATGGGTCGGCCAACACAGTATAAATAGGTTAGGGTGTTTATTATCATCTAAACAAAAATCATAACATTTAGCATAGTACAGTCAACAATCATAGTTATAGAAAAATACAAATAACAAGGTGGGGGGATGGTATGAAGAGTAGTATCCCAATATGCACATCCCGCTTGTGTAGAAAAAAAAAACACAGCCCAAAGGCAAATGTTATCAGATAGAGAAAATTTAACCCAAAAATAGATTAATTATTCTGACAGGGGGTTTTACAATAATTGGTATAGGGTGAATGAAACAAGTCCTAGTATTCTCCAAGTTATCCCTTGACTAAGCAGATTAGGTCGAGGGGAAATAAGCAAAGGTAAGCAATCCCACTTAAAAGAGAACAATACAAGGAATACAGTATAGGATATTTTCCAAGTAAAGAGAATTATAAGTTTAGCTAATAGGTCTCATTCATTCATGCACGCTAGCGATGGCCATCACACATTTTCTCACACTTACCGATCATAGAATCTGGCACTCCATAGAATAACACAAAAAGCAATTTAATTACTCAATAACAGGTATGAGTCTTTTCCTTCGATTTCCAGTCCCAGATTAGCGGGTTTTGCGTTTAACAAATTGTCCTGTAATCGCTGGAAGGTGAAGCCTTAGTGTTTCTTTTGGTTTTATCTAACGTTTCTATGGGATGGCACTGTCACAGGTATAGGTATGAAGAGGTAGTGGTCTCCTGGATTTTCACCGCTGGTGGTTTAAAACTTCTATAGCGTGATGTCAACTAATGAACAGCGAGTTATGTGTTTCTTCGGGGTTTTAAAATCTAGTGGAAAACAACAGGACTGTCAGTGTACATATATGATATATTCTGTTCCACATCAGACCAGTAAACATTAAATATATCGCTCTGGCAATTGTTCTTCTCCAGTTAATCTTTACAGACGTTATTGATTTATAATTTAAATGTTCTTGGGTTTGCTTTCTCTCAAGTAAATTTAGACAGCGAGACCGCACCGGGTCGCCACAAGATTATATTTAAATGTTCAAAAATTCTGGATATTGAAGAACCGAGTCTGGAGGACTCTATAATTTTTTTGCTGGGACGCACAGGTGTATGATCATTCTATGTGAAAAAATAGAAAACATGAAATCATATGCTCAATACGTATCATATTCTGACGTGCGATAAATTTACAGTTAAGACTAATTTATACACTCGCGTATTCAATTACATACATTAAAAAAACTCTCCGCGAGTCTAATGGTTAAAACACACACACACACACACACACACACACACACACACACACACACACACACACACACACACACACACACATATATATATATATATATATATATATATACAGAACTAAACTGTATTAATTGGTTATAAATCCCTTAACGGCTTCAAAATTAATTTAAGCATCAATTATATTGGGAAATAACGTAAAGATATATCATTTAATTTACATCTGGAAACTATTGAGATGGGTTTATTTAATAGGTTTAAATTAACACAAAATCCAGCGAAATAAAATGAAGGAACTAGATCACTGATCACTTGAAACTAATATATTACCACTGGCCAAACAGAATGACTTTAAGACTCCAATATAGAAGAATATGCACAGGAAATCTTGTTCTATACAGCTAGTACTTTGTTCAAACTCTCTGGCGCAAATGATAAACGCATTCTTCAGTGGTTTCAATATATAATTAAAGAATTGAAGGATCAGGGGGACACGCGAAAGTTTACAAATTTTTTTGAAATCAGGGAACTTTGGCGATTCTGCGCCGCCAGTCCCCGCTCTATTACTCAACTCTCTGACCGCTCGTCTTTCCCGTTCGTCTCAGTCTTGCGAGCGAATTGTGGTTCACACTGAGATGTTAAGAAAGAAAGGTGAAGGAGGTAGTTGGTTTAGATCGCTCTAAGGTAAGGCAGAAGGCGTGGCTTAACCTCCCCTTTAAGACAAAGCGATATCCTGGATGCACGCATGATAAACTGTCTACATATTAATTAGCCCACGTTGTATAATTCAACGTTGCTATGGTGCATGCTAATGAGAAAACGTGGGACCCACGTTGGCGATTAAATTTGCAATATTAATGAATGAGGGCTCTCATGCTCCCCCAGGGTCTACCATACCATCTAACAGTTCAGGGACGCTGAAATTCGCCTGTCACGGTAGTCGAGACTGTCTCAAAATATACAGCGCTAACTTTATATGTTTCATGTAGCACTAGGTTGTACATGTATGAAAGAGGGTCTGACATTCTTGTTGTCTGATGGTGGTATTATGGCTGTACCACCTCTATACTTAAGTGCATAATCAAGCGTCTCTAATGTACTTGATATTTAAGAACAGTTGGATATATGGTTAGAAGTGCCGAAAGCTGTGGTGACAAAGGTGATAGGGGTCTCTGTTTACATTGTGTTTTTTTTTTTTTGGTTGGGACTGTTCTACTTGGATCTGCATGGGTTGTATTTTTAGGCCTTGACGTATGGTCTGGTTGCGGAAATTGTCTCTTCTTGTTACTTCAACAACCTTTCGCAGATACCTCATTTCTGAGGTTTGGATCAGGCTTTTGTGGGTTGTAGTCATTGCGGATGACTCACATCCATACGTCAAGTCCGGGACATAGGTGGAGCGGTATACAACCGTCTTCTTACCAACTTCTCTTTTGCTGAGGAATCCTCGATTAATGGCTTAAAAAATTCTTCCAGCTGCTGCTCTTCGGGTAGCTAACTTTACTTTGATGCCTCCCTTCCGGTGTATGACAGCTCCAAGGTAGTTAAAGTGGTCGACCTGCTCCAGCAGCGGTTTTCATAGCTTGATGAAATGTTCTTCCTTGCCAAACAGTCCCAGAGTTTGTTCCAGGGGACCTTGCCAAATACCTTTTTCCAAATTTAAGAAGCAAAGATGGATCTCACTCATATACTCATGAGCCTTTTCACTCAGCTGTCTGAGTGTGAAGATTAGGTCTTGGGTACTTCGATTTGCTCGGAATCCGCACTAGACTTCATCCAATTGTGGCTCATCTAGACGTCGGAGTCTCTGCTCTAGGATTCTAGAGTAGATTTTACCAGGGACTCTGAGAAGGAATATGCCTCTATGGTTTCCACATTGTCGGTTGTCACCCTTTTTGAAAATGGGTGTTATGATGGCAATCTCCCAATCCTTTGGTATGGTCTTGTTGCACCATGCTGCCTGTAGGACCCTTAGGAGTAATACATTGCCTTCTGCTCCCATGTACTTTACCATTGCTGGTGTTATGCCATCATGTCCTGCTGCTTTGCCTATCTTGATTTTCTCCAGGGCTATCTTCAGTTCTTCCATGTTTGTGTCATTTTCCTCACCATTTGTTTCCTCTTCTGTGCCAGTGGTTATCATTTCTGATGCATGACTTTGCACAACATGCAGGAGTTCTGAAAATTATTCTTTGCATTTTCCAGTACTTCCTTTGAGGCAGTAAGCAATTTGCCTTGCTTGTGCATTATAAATTTAAGAGGGCACTGTTTTTCCTTCCTCATATTCTTTGGGGTCTAAAAGATCAATTTCTGGTTTTCTTGCGCTTCGTTTTCTGGCTTTTCTCCAAATTCTTACCTTGACTTATGTTTTGCTGCTAGAACCTTGTTCTTTGCGAATGTTCTGAGCATCATTTATTCTTTATATTTCTTTGTTATTCCTGCTGTGTTTTTAGCTCCTAAGTATTGTTTCCATGCCTTTTTCTTCTCTCTTTTATTTTCTCTTTAACCTCATCTGTTCACCAAGGTGTCCTCTTTCTCCTGTTCTCAAGTCGAACTTCTCCATATGCTTCTGCTGCAGCTGTTTTATAATGTCCTTAAATTTCAGCCAGAGTGTTTCCAGGTCATGATGTGGTGTATCTCACTCTGTAGCAATAAGCTCCTGACATCTGGTCTTCATTTCTGGTTCTCTCAGCTTGTAAGTCTTAATGCTCGTTTCCTCTGTTCGTTTACTTAACCTATTGCATAATGTTAGGCAGTTCCTAAGCCGAGCAACTCTTTCAGTTGTTCTTATAATTGTTAACAAGTAGTGGTCACTTCCAGTCTCTGGCCCTTTCCACACTCTTGCATCCTGGACATACTTGAATAAGCTCTTCCTAACTATGGCATAGTCGATCACTGACTTTTCACTTGTTGTTGGTTCACACCAACTGTATACATGTATGCGCTTACAGGGGAACAATGCAGAGTCTAAGGAGACGCTTTCCATTGTCATTAAGAGTAGCTTCTCCATATCTTCCGATAACTCCACCCCATCTAGCATGGTCATTTCCAACTCTGGCATTGAAATCTCCTAGCTTGATAATTTCATCTAGGCAGTCGTCCAATGTCCTTTGAAGCAGCTCGAAGAATCCCTCCTTGACCTCTGCACGATCATTTTCATTTGGCCCATACACAATGACAAGGTTGACTATGGTTTCTCCATTTAGTTTTAGGAACATACTGCGTTCCGAGACACAGTTCCATCCCTTGATACTTTCCAGTCGGTTTTTAGCCACAATATAGGCCCCCTTTAGCTCTTTCAGATGTGGGGACACCACTGTAGAGCAGCGTGTCGCCATCGAGATCTATAATTCCTTGTCCTTTTTAATTTGTTTTCCTCATCTCTTCCACCAGCTCCTCTTCCTTCCCATTTATACTTCTTGTGTTCCATGTTCCATAAGTCGTAGACCGTAGTCCGTTCCAGTTCGTCACTTTTAGAATCAGTCTGGTTTTCTCTCTTATGTGTCGCGTAATCTGGTTTTTAAGACAAACATGAGATTGGCCTGTTGTGCCTTTGCATAATGGAGGGGCTGCCTTCTTACGGCGGAGTTGTATAAGTTTCTAATTTGTTAATTGGTCTGAGGGCAGAACCTTAACTTAACCTTTAGTAGTTCTTGCGAGCTGCTTGTAGAATTTGACTTTTAGTTATATCTGAAAGTGTCTCATAATTATATGTCGAACTCAGACAAATTGAAGCGCCCTTGACAAAATCAAGAACTTCTGAATTAAGCTCATCACTTAAAATTTTCAATCAAGATGTGAGTGATTGTGAAGGTGAAGCTCTGACATTTCGTGATCAGTCAATCGATATACTTTCATGATATCTTGTAGCAATTATACAGTCAGACCGTAGTCGTCACTTAATTTTCTGACAACCGCGTCGTCACAATCTTTTTACGTTCTGTTTGCAAAGTCAGCATAGGGTTTGTTCTCATTCTTCTAGCGCTAATCCGTCTACCAAGTAATTTGTTCCTTTCATTCTTATAACAAGAATTTATTTTTACTCTAAAAGCTGCTCATAGCTGGTTCTAGCCAAGTCTAAGCATGATTGACAGTATATACTCTAACTAGCCTGTAAAAGTCGATGTCCCATTTAAGGGACTAGAAGTTTAACTTCCATACTCACGTATTTTTACTTGTCTATTCCACGAAGAATATTACTCTTAGTCGTTAGAGTGGATGGTATGACAACGTAGCTCAAGCCTTGGGCCACTAATCTTCTTGTCCGTATGATGAAAATCAAAACAAGTAGTTTTGTCCAGTTCTGTGACCAATCTCCCCAGGGTGCTGAAACTTCGAAGTGTCGAGGGTGATATCTTCATTTCGACTAAATTCACGATGTGTCCTATATTGCTGTTACAGAACTGTACGTTCTCTTTTCCTGATCGTCTCTTCTCTCCGCCATTATAACTACGTGCTAAATAAATTCTACCAGTCATTGTTTGTTCTTTCTTCCTTCAGTTTCTTGCCATGCCTTATCCTAATATTTAATTCCTTATCACTGTTATCTTGATCGATGACATGTTATGAAACACGTTAACTCCCATATGTGTTGGATGTAACGATATTAGTGTACGTCCTTCTACATTCTTAGTTCTCTCTTACAATACCGATTTATATCCGTTTTTTCACACTCATCGTCCTATTATTTGGTATATTTTATACACCTACATTTTTTTTGCCTAGCCGCTTCCAGTCTTCTTTACGTTTCACCATGTGAATCGTAGTGTGACAAGGCTAATAAGACAGGTTAGCAGATAATACTTTTATCACTTAAGTCATCTAGCCACCTTTGATAGATATGTTCATTGTTGACACAAGGTGATCTCGCACGATCGAAGGAAAGAAAGCCAAATGGTCAGTCTGGGAAACACGTCTAGGAGATATACGTGAACATTGATGATAATGTGTAATCGCTTCTGATGGCCCAGCTCTCTATCAATAATACAGATAACCCGTCTGCGGAGATTATGTTGGGAAACGTATTAGCCAGAAAATAAGCTCACCGATGTGCTTGTGAGTTAGCACAAATGCAATCGGAAGTATTACTGCCATATTTGAAAGAGGTCACCAGTTTAAATTTTAAAATTGATAATTTAAAACACGCGGGGGATAGTAATGATTTAACACCCCAACCCACATAGTTCTAAAGGGACAGGATTGGTCTAAATCGAGAGCGTAACATAAACTTTAGCCCTCATTCGCACGTTTGTCTAAAATACCATCTGGGACTTGGACTGAGAAATGGAAAAATACCATTGCTAAAAACTTCACAAAAGGTGCCGGATCAGATATAAGTTAATATTGCTCTGTCCTGTGCAGCACTGTTCTTGACTTCTAAATTATGTTGTGAAAACTCCCTTGAGATAGAAGCATCATTATCTTTCTATCTACAACTCTGCCAAGAGTTATCCTGTATAAAGGATGACTCTTTCAAAGACCCATTTTAGATACCCTGGAGTTTTGGCTACTGGTGGACCACTACTGCAGAAGAAAAGGGAGGCAAATCCCTAGAAACTTGGAAGACTCGTCTCGTGTTAAGAAATCTGAAGGTTAGTTACCTTAGAAATCTGACAAGAAATTTTAGACTGACTGAAAAAATATTGTTAGTTATTTGTATAGACAGATCTGATCATACACGGTGCCATAAAATAATACATAAATAAGAAGATGAAATATTTCAAGAGAACAAAGTCATTAACTGACTAAACTTAAATTTTCTATAAAATAATTGAAAGGTGGAAAAACTGTCCATTGCTGAAGCCTAATTTATGTTTTGTTGTTGTTGTGGATTTGATAATTTTAGTCAGCTAGTATTTTGAACTTACAGCTGCTAATTTAATTTTAGTTGATTAGCAATTGCAATTTTCTTGTAAGCCTGTAAACAATCTCCTTGCACAGCATGGCGGAACCACAAAACTTCTACACTTTTTACCTAAGTATTGCTAAAGAGATGGGCTTATCGAGAAAAGATTTACCTTCGGTGAAAGAGGGCAAAGACAGGATAGAAGCCAAGAAAGCCACGGCCCGAGAAGAGAGGAAGTTAGATTGAGAAGAGAAGGCGAAGCAACGGGCGCACGAAGCAGAAGAGAAGAAAAAGCATAGCGCTTTCGAAGAGCAGAAGGCATAAAAAGCAGAAAGCTTTTAAGAAGCAGAAGGCTGAAAACGCAAAGAGCTTTTAAGGAGCAGAAGGTTGAAAAAGAGAGGGCATTCGCAAAGGAACAGGCCGACTTTTAAAAAAAAACGTCTAAATTCACCTTCATTCAAATTTATTTAAATTTGTTAAAGACTAATTGATTATTAAATTTGTTGTGTAATATTTTACAAAATCATAGTTGATTCAGTTCTTATGGATAAGACATGTATGATTTAAAATCTTTAATACAAATACATTTAGTTACAGCCATAGAGCCTAAAAAACTTACATCATGAATTTCGCTAGATTAAACCAGCTGGTGGCTCGAACCCGCAATACCATTGCTTAAAACTGCACAAAAGGTGCCGGATCAGATTTAAGTTAATAGTGCTCTGCCCTATGCAGCATTGTTTTTGACTTCTGAATTATCTTGTGAATACCCCCTTGAGATAGAAGCAGCATTATTTTTCATCTACAACTCTGCTAAGAGTAATCTTGTGACGCCGGATACATATTTTACTGGAGATACAACAGTGCATTTACATTCGAATATAGTCCAGCAGAGGATCCGGACACTAGCGGCCGGTTCATCAAGAACCGTACCGAACCCCTATCTAGAATCTTGCTGAGAACTTATAAACTTAGTATCGTGTTGAAATACTTAATAAAATGAGCCATGACTTGGCTAATGCTATCACTTCACCCTGGAAGGTAGCCTAACATTGAATACTTAAATCTTCCCGTAATAAGGGACTACTAGAACAGAAGAACGTCTGTCTTCATTCACCGGCATTTTGGATCTCTCCGCGTCAATGCTGTTTGGCAACAAAGCAAACACTCTCGCACCAAGTTGTGCTCTTTAGTGCAACCATTGACACGTAACTAGTTAAACATATATTTACTCAGATGCGCACACATAGTGCATCTGTCACTGTTAGACATGCATCTAGCTATGTTAAGTCTCGCACACATAGCTCCTATGCGAAAAAGGACTTAACAGTTTACATCGACCCCCGGAGGAAAAAAAAAAAAAAGCGTAGCTTTTATTTTTTATTTTTATTTTTTTTAATTATCGCGGAGAGGTCAATCAAATTATGTGAAACAACACATAAATATAATTAAAGCATGATTAAGCAAATAATAATTTTGATGGGAGAAGTTAAATGCTTAATTCCAATAAAATAAATAATGAACAAAATGGTTACAAAAAACACCAATTAAGATGTGTCAAATGAAATAACAGTAGTGAAGAATGAGAAGAATAGGTGAATAATGGCGATAGTAATCAACCAAAAATGCGAAAAGAAGAATATCAATAAATGAACTCAACTGAATTGCATAATGTAGGCACGGAACATTAAAAGTGGGGGAGTGAGGAACAATTAAATAAAATCAATGAACAAAATATCATGCTGGAGGAAAGAACAATGTCTAACGAGTGTGTAGAAATAATCAGCTACACATACGTACATAGTCTTCTTCTTCTTCCGTCCTTAGCCAACGACCGTCAAAGCAGTCAGTGGCCATTACGCCTAGTGGCGTCTTAGGGCAACAGCAGATAGGTTTTCTTTGCCATTGTTTCCCATCACGCCTAGTGGCGTCTTTAGGGCAACGGCAAATCAACCCATTTGCCGTTGTTTCCGTAATCGAAGTGACTGGCAAACGGGTGATCAGCCCGTTGGTACGTACATAGTACATACGCTAATATTGCTACATGAATTATGTCATGTCTAAAATGAAATGTTCAATTTGAGTTTCAATTTATTTCTAGACCGAAATATAGTAAATACACCGTCATTTTAAAATTAAAGCAATGAGTAATGACGTTTAAAATTAGTAATGACGCAGAAAGTAATGCACTTCAATAATAAGATGAAGCATGAAATTTTGCTAATTGGCATGTGCTATCAAAAATTGCACCGCAACCGGCCAAATAATACGGCTGCCCTAAACCATTGAAACGGAGCGTGTTAGTAACTTGCGTTATAAACAGCGAATTGTGATCGAATTTCTCGTTGCAGAGAAGGAAACTGTTGTGAATATTCACAAGCGTCTATGTGATGTGTATGGAAGTTTTGCAGTCGAAAGGAGTACAGTCAGTCGCTGGGTTCAGAGAATCAAAGAATCAGGAAGTGGAGATACGGAGCTGCTTGATTGGCCGCGCTGTAGACGTCCTGCCACAGCCACCAACGCAGAAATGTTGAAATGCGCTGAGGGCATTATTCTTACTGATAGGCGAATCACTACTCAACAATTGGCCTTACAGCTGTCAGTCAGCATTGGTAGTGCAAATGCAGTTATAAAAACTCTCGATTTTCTAAGGTTTGCGCAAGATGGGTTCCACGAAGTCTCACAAATGACCACCGATTGCAAAGGAAAGCAATTTCATCTGAATTGTTGGAGCGTGTCAATGCTGATGGAGAGAACATTTTGGCTAAGATCGTTACAGGTGACGAAACCTGGGCACATCATTTTGAATCTGAGACAAAAAGACAGTCAATGGAGTGGCATCATCCGCAATCACCACGAAGAAAAAAATTCAAGACAATTTCTTCAGCTGGAAAGGTCATGATCACTGTCTTTTGGGACATTGAAGGTGTGATTCTTGTGAACGTTATGCCAAGAGGAGAGATAATCAATTCGCAAGCTTACATTAAGACATTGAAAAAAACTCAATCAACGTTTTCGCAGAGTTCAGCAGCACAAGAATCCAGCAGACCTGCTTCTCCTTCACGACAATGCGCGCCCTCACACAAGTCTGGCAACACGGGAAGCAATAACCAAATTGGGTTTGACTGTACTACCCCAAACACCCTATAGTCCCGATTTGGCACCCTCTGATTTTCATCTATTTGGTCCACTTAAAGATGCACTCCGTGGGACAAGGTTTGACTGGCTAGGAATACATGCACTTGTTTCGCGCTGGCATAAAGCGGTACAAGTTGATGGGGATTATGTTCAATAATACCGATGTTTACATGACATATTCATGTATATTGTGTATAAATTTCATGCTTTTTGAATAAACAGCTCCTGAGAAAAACGATGTGGTGCATTACTCTCTGAACGCCCCTCGTAATATGAGAAGATCACGTGTTCATAAGCAGCAATCTACAATTGTTCACTTGGTAGTGTAGATGTGTCACACTCTGTAAGGTGTGGCGGCATAGTTGATTCTTGATTGAAGCGTGACAGAACATCAGCTAGAACATTTTCTAACCCAGGTATCGAACGTATAGTGAAATGGTATGGCTGCAAAGAGATTGCATACCTCGTAGATCTGGACGACTTTAAGTCTTTCTTTTGGAGCGCTGTTAGTGCACGCTGGTCAGTTTGGACAAAAAAGTGCGCGCCCGGAAGGAAGCGTTGAAGCTTGATAAATAACCATACCATCGCCAGTAATTCCTTGTCAAGTACCGAGTAATTGCGTTCTTTCGGTGTAAGGGTTCTTGAGACTATATCACCGGATGAAGTGTTCCTGAGTAAGACGGTAGCAAAACACCACCAATTCCAAAATTAGAAGCGTCGCTGCGGAGAACAAATGGTAGATCTGCGTTTGGTAAATGTAAAATTGGTGCAGATGAAAAAAGTGTTTTAATAATATCTAACGTGGTTTGATGTTCTTGCGACCACCGAATCATGTTAGCTGAACCTTTCTTTAACAAACTAGAGAGAGGTGCAGTGATAGTAGACAACAAAAAAGGAAATGCAGTTGACAATGTCATAGTTCTTAAAGGCAGAACTGAAGTTATAGCGTATATAAAAGTAAAGCAGTGCGACAAAAGTCGTAGACTAAGAAAATACTGAGCTAATCGGCCCAATAAAAATTAAAAAAAATAGATACAATCAAGCGAATAAATTCTGAACCGACATAATACTGAAAAATAAAGAAATGACAATAAGTAAGACATAGATGAAGTCAAGTATCAAGTATGATCTGTAATAGAAGAAAAGATAAGTTGAAAACACCCGGAAAGAATGAAAAATAACGCACCAGCAAAAGCAGCTATAAAGTGCGTGGTGCAGTGTTTTGTACAAGTCGCACGTCCAGACGATTGTGCGCAAAAAGTGACCCATGTATGAATTGAATAGCTCTGTGAGCAACGCAATAGTTATTAAAGCGCACAAAATCAAGTTGCTGGAAAGAATTTGGAAGTTCGAACATGCGAACAAATTTAACATTACCTATTTTATTAAAAAATTTCGCTGTGTATACCAAGTGGTATGAAACTGAATGTTGCGCACCAGAACATTGCGATTTAGTGACAAATGATATCGGCCAGATCGCAACTGAGCACGAGTATCATTGAAATGATTTTATGTCGCGCGTGCTAAGCGTGAAGAAGAATGAAGACCCTTATTACTTTTTTCCCTGCGTGGAACAACAGTAAGAAAATTCAATTTATCAATATTAAACCTATGCTGAGCAGTATCATCCCCCACTGCCGAATAGGTAGATTCAGTTGTGGTGACACAATAAGCTTGTGTGTCAGACACAACAGAGGAGTCTTCCTCTATAATAGAACCTAAAGAAGAATTATAATTTAAGTGATGACGAACTGAAGTACGTCGTAATTGGTTCAAATGAGCACCAACATTAGTATAATGAATAGTAGTATCATTAGTACTACAAGTTCCCACTACATTAGCTGAAAGAATCACGTTAGCAGAATGTAACAGGTGATGAAGTTTAGGCATAGTATTAACTGCATAAGCAGTATGAATGTGTTGCTTTTCCCAAATATCAATTTCTTATGGGTTACACTCTTTAAACCCATGGATACGACCAAGAATCAAATCAGCGATTGGTGACGGTAGCATACAAGTATGGATATACCCTGTAAAAAAAAGGGCGTATCAATATGTATGATGGCAGTTGGGAATGTCTCAACTGTACCTCCGAAAGTAACGCATTTAACACTTTTACCTGTAGCGCATGATGGGTTTACCAAGGAGTGTCTAATCCCGATCGTTGAACAGCCTGTGTCGAAAAAAAAACAGAAACAGGAATGTTATTAAAAAATCCCCTGTTCAAAGACAAATATTCTGTCCCGTCGTGTGTAGATGCAGACATGGCGGTAGACATCGCAGGAAGGCTTGGTAAGATATGGCCGCACCTCAATGTAGTGATCGTCTTGGGATTAAATAGTGTTTTACAATCTGGACAATTAGCAGCCTGGTCAAAACCGATAGAACATACTGATGCATTATGTACATTAACAGTTGCATTCTGATCAACATTAGGTTGAGGATCATGCTGAGCAGAATTACTATGGTGATACGACCTATCATTTAAAGATCTGTCCCCACCTCTGGAATGATTTTGACTATTATTCCTGAAATTGTTATAATTATTTTGTCTATTGGGATCACCATTTTGCTTTGAAACCCAATTACCATGGTAACTATTATCCCTGTTACCATAATGTTTGTTTGGAGAATTATGTTGGTTGTGAGATAAATTGGATCGTGATTGTCGATCACTGTTATAATTATTTCCTCGATAATGTCCAGAATTATTCTTATTAAAATCAAATGACATATTAGATTGTCTCCAATTTTGTTGTGATGGAGAACAACCACGAAATGATTTTCTTTTAAAAGAAATAAAATTCTTATAATCTCCCTTTCTATAGTTTCTATCATGACTGGGAGAGCGATTTCGGAAGTGATTTCCGTGTTGCATGGCAGATGCAACAGGTAATCCTTCTCTGATCTGAGAATTGCTAACCACTATGTTGGGGTGTGCTGTACAATATTGTCTACAGTTTTGTTCCATGTCAGTTAAATTTGCTGGCTGACGTTCATGCAAGAACGAAAGAAATGACGAATTGACCGAAGATATGACCTTATCACGTATTATAAGATCGACAAAAGCATCATAGGAATGTTCAGTCTTAGACAATTCAACCCATATGTCAAATGTGAGACGTATTAATGATATAAAATCACTGAAATCTTTACCAGATTCAGCCAACAGTGATTTGAAACGAAGGCGATATCCGTCCTCATCTAATTGAAATTTCCTAAGTAAAGCAGCTCTGACAGCGTCATAATTATTTTTGTCAGTTTTTTTCAACATATTAACTGTTGTCATTGCTTCACCTGTGAGGAGTTGTAACAAATGTGCGCGATACTGAGATTTTTCAATCCTATGCGCCTCGCATTTTGTCTGAAATCTGTCTAAATAGAATAGTATGTCATCGGCAGGTGGGTTAAATCGTGGCAATTTGATACTGAAATACCTTGTATTTTCTTTGTTAGGCGAAGACTGGTTAATCTGAGCAGTGTGAGAATTACCTTCGTTCATTAATTTAATTTTCTCGAGCTCTAAAGACATCAACTTTTGCTCATGTAGTCTTCTATTCTCGTTTTCGGCCATCTCCATTTGAAATTTTATTTTATCAGCCTCTATCGTTTGCTTATCGGCTTCTGTCTGAAGTCGCTGCCTATCAGCTTCCATCTTCAATTTATCGGCTTCAATTTGGAGTTTGTGTGCTTCTTGTTTTTGAGCTTTGTTATACTCAACACATGCGAATTGTTTGGCTTCATCAGTGGTCATGCCAAGTGATTTAGCTTGTTTATGAGATAATCTAAGGTTGCCATTTTGACCAATGTTAATGAGCAATCTTACTTACTTCGTAAAATTATTTAGCTCATGTAATTAAAAAAAAATGTTTACCACTTAAAAAAAATGTGTCAAGTTCTTGTCCAGAGAACATGTACAATTAATTCATAATTATTACAGTTATAAATCAATCATAATAATATTCATCCTAACATTATAAGAGCATAGCAGATCAAATACTGAAGTAGACAATGCGGACAATAGTGACAAAGACAAGATGTCGAGGGACAGATGGTAACGATCACAGAAATCAACTAAATAAGAAAACAGAAATAAAGATGAAAACTATTGCAAAGCTTGCAATGACAGCTGCGAATAAGAACTAGACAAGTGACAACACAAGGTATAAACGTGAAGTTTGTATAAAAATTAACGATAGCAAGATTGAGGAAAACAATCATGAACAAAGTCAATCATAAAAATAAGGCACAGTGAAAGAAAAACATACAATAACAATGTTGAAAACGACACATCACGTCTAAACAAATATAGTTCACAGAGAACCAAACGCAGTGGATTGAAAAATCCTTCAGCTAACATAAGCTGGAACTTCCATTGTGGGAGGTCTGCCAAAAAAATTGTCCTTAAAGAACACTCACGAAGGCCCGATAGTGAATCTGGGATTTTTCCTTCGCAAGCCGCCAACCCAACCAACACGCGTTAAACATAGAACATATAGCATAAAGCATAAATGTGGACATATCAAAGATAGGCTCAACTATACATGCAACAGTAGAATAGAACAACAGTTCACTTATCTTCATTTTTTTTTATAGAAAATCTTTCCCGGCCCTCGCAGAGCTAGCGATCATGGTTCTCGGGTGTTGCATGATGAGATTTACAATAACGTGTTGAAGCAGAAACGTAACGCTGTTCCACGTTGACTCTGACGGTTGAAGTCCAAAGTTGACCTTGACATAGAACGTTATGGAGGACCACTTGAAGGTTAGTATGACCGATCGTTAGGTAAATCTCCAAAACACATGTTGTTGTCGATTTGAAAGTAACTGGACATTGTAATTGTAACGGATATATTGTATTGCTTCATAATTTTCAGGAATCGTGAGTTCTTGATAATTTCCCTTTGTCTGGTACACCAACTGTTGGAACGTTTATTTTAGTTGACAAGTCGTAAGCTGAGATAATACTTCAAGCTTGGATTATTGTCGCATAATTTCCACTGACTTAAACTTTGTCAGTATAGGTCGGGCTTACAGGTAGCCGACATAATTATCAACGCGAGTGATAGTGTGTGGTAGGGTCAAACAGTTAGACCCAGTGTCAAAATATGCCCAACGGCAATAACAGGGTCGTTGACCAACGTCTAAGTATCATATAGTTGATCCATTGACTGGTGTTTTAGGTTTCAATAACATTCTTTATTTCAACGGAGACGAAGACGAAAAAAACGTGTAGAGTAGACATACTTTGACATCGACAGTTGCATATTGAATCAAGCATGTAGAGCGTTAACAAAATATTAATGTCCAATTTGATTGGCCTCGTAAATAATCTTGTAGTTTATTGATTCCCTTCTTATAACATGTTCGAGACTCCGGATACATATTTTACTGGAGATACAACAGTGCATTTACATTCGAATATAGTCCAGCAGAGGATCCGGATAAAATAGCGACCGGCCATCAAGAACCGTACCGAAGCCCTACCTAGAATCTTGCTGAGAACTTATAATCTTAGTATCGTGTTGAGATACTAATAAAATGAGCCATGACTTGGCTAATGCTATCACTTCATCCTGGAAGGTAGCCTAACATTGAATACTTAAATCTTCCCGTAATAAGGGACTACTAGAATAGAAGAACGTCTGTCTTCATTCACCAGTATTTTGGATCTCCCCGCGTCAATGCTGTTTGGCAACAAAGCAAACACTCTAGCACCAAGTTGTGCTCTTTAGTGCAACCATTGACACGTAACTAATTAAACTTATATTTACTCAGATGCGCACACATAGTGCATCTGTCACTGTTAGACATGCATCTAGCTATGTTAAGTCTCGCACACATAGCTCCTATGTGAAAAAGGACTTAACAGATTGCATCGACCCCCGGAGAAAAAAAAAAGCGTAGCTTTTATTTTTTATTTTTATTTTTTTAAATTATCGCGGAGAGGTCAATATAATTATGAGAAACAACACATAAATATAATTAAAGCATGATTAAGCAAATAATAATTTTGATGGGAGAAGTTAAATGCTTAATTCCAATCAAATAAAAAATGAACAAAATGGTTACAAAAAACACCAATTAAGATGGTTCAAAAAGTTGTTTGTGTACTGTTACGTCAAAATGTTTGGTCTGAAGAACCGCGACAGATTAATTGATCAACTCTTTTGTTAAAGTACGCAGGTGGGGAAATATAAGTCAAGATGGTAAATTTCGTGATACCAAGTGATAACAGGAAGATAACGACAGTGAATTAGAGCATACAATATGGAGTGCCACATTGAGTGTGTCTTTTTCGCTAGCTCTAGACAGAGCTAGTAAAAGTTTACCCTGAGCGACACGGCTATTGTGAAGCCAGACTTTCTGTCTGAGTGGATACAAGATAACCAAGATGTCAGTTTGCAAATAACGTGTCGGAAAATATCAATCTCGTTACCTATTAAGACACGGGCAATGATGTAAAACCTCCCGCAGATTAAATTGGAATAGGCCGGTCCCAGGCCCAGCTGAGAAAGGAGGAGGGTGGCATGCATGTAGGCCGTAAGGCGGCAGCCCCTTCATAATGCAAAGGCACAACATCAAAATAGCCTGTTTGTTTTAAAAATAGCATGATTACACGAAATACAAGAGAGAAAACTGGACTGATTCTAACGGCGACGAACTGGAACGGACTTCGACATATGGAACATGGAGCCGAAGAAGTATAAATGGGAAGGACGAGGAGCTGGTGGAAGAGATGAGGAAAGCAAAGCTAGAAATCCTGGCTTTCACGGAAAGGAAGACAAAATAACAAGGAGTTATGGATCTCGATGGCGGCTCGCTGCTCTACTGTGATGTCCCCAAATCTGAAAGAGCTAAAGGGGGCGTGCGTTGTATTGTGAACACAAAAAGGATAGTATCAAGGGATAGAACTTTGTCTCGAAACGCATTATGGTCGTAAAACTAAAAGAAGGAGAAAGCATAGTCAACCTTGTCATTGTGTATAGGCCAAATGACGATGAGCCAGCAGAGGTCAAGGAGGAATTCTTCAAGCTGCTTCAGAGGACAGTTGGCGGCTGCATAGATGAAATTATTGTGCTCGGAGATTTCAATGCTACAAGATGGGGTGGAGTTATCGGCAGATATGCCGAAGACATTTTTAATAACAATGGAAAGTGACTTATTAGGTTCTGAACTGAGTAAAATCTGATAATTGAAAACACAAAGTTCCCGCATAAACACATAAATGCATACATTAGATGTGAACCGACAAAGAATGAGAAATCAGTGATCGACTTTGCCATAGTTAGGAATAGCTCGTTTAATTAGGTCCAGGATGCTAGAGTCACTTCCTGCTAACAACTGAAAGAACACCTGACACAGTTGCTAGACCTAGGAATTGCTTAACATAACGCAAGAAGCTAAGTAAACGAACAGGAGAAATGGGCATTAAGGCCTACAAGCTTAGAGAGCCAGAAGTTAAGACCAGATGTCACGGGCTTATTGCTACAGCAGTGAGAAACACAGAAGAACAACCTGATGACCTGGAAACCTTGTGGCTTAAATTCAAGGACATCATAAAGACAGATGCAGCAGAAGCATGTGGTGAAGTCCAACTTGGAAACAAGAGAAAGAGGACACAGCCGGAAAAAACTTAGGAGGTAAAAACACAGCCGGAAAAAAGAGACATATAGAGAATATGTGCCAGAACAGAAGCAAAGAACTAGTTGCTAGCAGCAAAACAGAAGTCCTGGGAAGAATTTGGAGAAAAGCGAAAAAAAAGATGCGCAAGAAAATTGGGAATTGATCTATAATACCCTAAAGAATATGTGGAAGGAAAACTAGTGCCCTTTTAAATTTATAAAGGACAGGCAAGGCAAATTGCTTTCTGTCCTGGAGGAAGTAATGGAAAGGTGGAAAGAATATTTCACAGAACTCCTGGATGGTGAGCTAAGTCTAACATCACAAATTATAACCACTAGAACAGAAGAGGACTCCAATGATGGTGAAGATGACATAAAGATGGAAGATCTGAAGGCAGCACTAAAGAAAATCAAGATGGGTGAAGCAGCAGGGCATGATGGTATAACACAAGAAATGGTTAAGTACATGGGAGTAGCAGGCGATCTATTACTCCTAAGGATCCTACAGGCAGATTGGTGCAACAAGACCATACCAAAGGATTGGGAGATTGACTACATAACACTGCTTTTCAAAAAGGGTGACAACCGACAATGTGGAAACCATAGAGGCATATCTCTTCTCAGTGTACCTGCCAAAATCAAGTCTTGGATCAGAGATTCAGATGCCTATCTGAGCCACAAATGGATGAGGTCCAGTGTGGTTTCCGAGCAAACCGAAGTACTCAAGACCTTGGCAGCTAAACGGGATAAAATCAGTAAAAATCAAAACAAAGTAAAAATCAGAAAGACTGAATAAAAGTAGTAACAGTGCCAAAAATATGCACTTTTGAAAGACCTAATTTAAAGAATGTCAAATAAGTAAAAAAATATAACAATGTACCTTAAACAAAAAGTTGTGCAGCTTGCTACTAGATACAAGATACATCAAGTTGGAGGAAATCTGCTCCCCCACCTACTCGATATAAGATATAAAGAAGAGTTGGCTACACGAAGAGCAACAGCTGGGATACTTTTTCAGCTATACATCGAGGATTCCTCAGCAAAAGAGAAGTTGGTAACAAGACGAAGAAAGCTGTATACTGCTCCACCTATGTCCCAGTCTTGACGTATTGATGCGGTCATGGGCAACATCTACAACCCACAAAAGACAGACCATATCTCAGAAATTAGGTATCTGAGGAAGGTGGTTGAAATAACAAGAAGAGATATGGTCCACAACCAGACGATACGCCAAGGCCTATAAACTCAACCCCTGCAGACCCAAGGAGAACAGTCTCAGAAGAGGAACGACTAAGTAGAAAATAAGTTTCATGAGAATGTTATACATGTGACACGAGGGTGATGGAAATAAGGCCCTTACCAATGTCAAACCTTGCTTGCCGTTGGATCGGATGAGAAGGGCACAAATACATAATTTCTTTTTGGCACCTTGTCGTGAAATAGCAATGTCGATGCGAGAGCCGAATGTTGCTTAAAATTGACCTCATTCTGAGCCTGTGGTACTGCTAATTCAACTCGTCAAGAAGATAGTTCAGACAAGACAGGATAAAGAATAGAAAAGAGATTCTAACTTAACTCTTTAAGTCCCAATCGACTTTATAATGGCTCAGGGTTTAGACACATTTGACCCGGGAGCCATTTAAGTGGCTTCCGTATCTTTTGCTCCTATCCATTTTACCTTGGATAACTAATAATTTTTCAATGAAAGCTTTAATACTTGTAGCACAAGAGTAAAGTACATCCATTTACCTTCAGTTTCATATACAACAACATATTTGTTTATGCATATGAACATTTAAAAAAATTATTTCCAAACAACCACAAAAACGTTTGTTTGGGCCAAACCCACTTTTCTGCTTGGGACTGAAAGAGTTAAAGGATCGGACAACAGACGCTTCTATCTCCCAAATATATTTTGGGGTAAGTTGTACCATTTTATAATTCTACATTTTTGCAATAATGACCTGTGAAGTTTGCTGGTGGATGTCCAAGTTCATATGAAGCAGGCAACCTTAGCATATGGAATGATGGTTTCTTGCACTATCACTGCAGAGCAGGGGAAGAAATCTCGTTACAGAAGGTAGTGACTAAACTTCCAGCTTGGCAAAGACGAGACGTGGTTTCCATTCTTTTGTCCGTGGCTGCATCTGTATATCTGTCCCCATGTTTAATGAAATGGGCAGGTCTGAGATTGAAAGTTATAAAACGTTGTTTAAAATTAACCAGCATATTAAGTTAGCAGAGCTGCCGTTGTGTAACACTCATCGGGCGATGTTATGTCATGAAGTGACGGAAATTGGTAAAAATAAAAAAATGTAATGTCTTACCTTCATGTACAGGTGTTACTGGTGTATCACTGGAAATAATGAAGCAGTAGCAGATAATGCTTATGTCAGAACTACCTAATTAGGACATTCTAAAATTTGCTGTAAATAAATACCCCATACATATATGCTACTGGCACGGGCTGGTTCCCACCAAACTACATCATGAGACATAAAATGATTACACAAGCACAAACATAGCTGTATGCCTTAAGTGTTAGACTCGCTATCATTACAGTAACATCAAGACGCACAAGTAATAATCACACATTATAAGTACGAGTCAATCTCCAGATAATTTAATACGCCAAAACGTTACACTGATACATGGATAGCGTGGATTGCTTATCCAAATGGCATTGTACACAAATCACTGTTTCTCTAGCACAACTGTTACTATCAATATAGCCCACGGCTTCACTAATTTACATCTCACAACAAATACATCGTCGGCAGACTCTACACACTGCATTTCTTCTCGAGTCTCTCCATTACCTCGTCTCCCTTAATACATCCACTGGTAATGTCCTCACATTCTCACATATCTCGGCTTCATACACGAACAGCTCACAACAGCTCATGTAAACATCACCTGAGCTTCACACAAATTTACTCACAACCAAATACAAAAGACCTTTTGGTCTAGTATGACGGTGAATGTAACAATGACTCTTTATTGTCTAGAGTATTTATCGGCTCAGGAAGGTAATGACTCACCTTCCAGTTTGGCTAAGAAGAGATGTGGTGTCCATTATTTCGTCCAAGGCTGCATGTGTATATCCTTCCCCGTGTTTAATTAAATGGACAGGTCTGAGATTTAATACTTTAAAACAATGTTTAGTATTAACGTGCATACTAAGTTAGCGGAGCTGCCATTGCGTAACACTCATTGGGTGATGTTATGTTAAGAAATGTTGAAAATTGTTAATGTTAAAAAAATGTAATGTCTTACCTTCCAGAACAGGGGCTTCTGGTTGTCCTGTGTCCCCCCTCCGGTCGCCACGATTCTGGAAAAAATATATCTGTAGCAGTTAGAAAAAGCTGATCTTAACAGGCTCTCAGAACTTACTAAAGACATTCTTAAAATAGCTGTAAATATATACCAAATATATACATGCCACCACATTCAAACCCAACGTTTTAAAACAAATAAATCAACAAAAATAACCTCACTGAAAGAAAAAGCCCCATTGCGTAGTAGACTAACAGTTGCTCGGAAATGCAAAAAAGAATAAAAAAAGAATTAAAAAGTCCTAAACATTTTGTGAGAATAGCACTGAAAACCCCCAAAACGAGTATATAAATACGTAATTAATCATGTAGAACTAAATATATTCCGCGCCAACGAAACAACATGGAAACAATTGTTCCCATCACTTAGTTAAGCCCATCGCTCAAATGAAAGACGTGTGGAAGATACTAAACACAATCAAAGATATCAAACACAAAATAATGTTCTTTCATTCTTTAACCTTCAGCAGCCTAGAACATTCATTGTATTTATGCTGCGTCTTCCTGTCCTGTGCCATCCACTCAAGGCCTTCATTGACTTCTTAATACCCTTTATTTTTATCACGACCTTCCTTCTCAAGATAGTGACTGTGGAAGGGCAGAATATTAGACGGGAGTGCGCGCCCAATTCTTAACACTTTGAAAGTAAAGTTAGTTTGTTTGTTAGCTCTAGGCATTACAGAACTAGGACTACCTTATAATGCAATCATCAAATTTCTTCACTAGATGATATATCAACACCCTGCGTCTTCTTCTCATTCTCGTTCCACTGGCACATGTCTGGGTCTTGTCATCAATTCCACATTGGTGATCATGTTAAAACATTTCAATCAGGCAATTGTCTGGGTCTTGTCATCAGTTTCACATTGGTGATCATGTTAAAACATTTCAATCAGGCAATTGTCTGGGTCTTGTCATCAATTCCACATTGGTGATCATGTTAAAACATTTCAATCAGGCAATCGTCTGGGTCTTTTCATCAATTCCACATTGGTGATCATGTTAAAACATTTCAATCAGGCTATTGTCTGGGTCTTTTCATCAATTCCACATTGGTGATCATGTTAAAACATTTCAATCAGGCAATTGTCTGGGTCTTTTCATCAATTCCACATTGGTGATCATGTTAAAACATTTCAATCAGGCAATTGTCTAGGTCTTTTCATCAATTCCACATTGGTGATCATGTTAAAACATTTCAATCAGGCAATTGTCTGGGTCTTGTCATCAATTCCACATTGGTGATCATGTTAAAACATTTCAATCAGGCAATTGTCTGTGTCTTTTCATCAATTCCACATTGGTGATCATGGTAAAACATTTCAATCTGTCAATTTGTTGGGTCTTGCAATTAGTTCCACATTTGTGATCGTGTTAAACTAAAACCATGTTAATGATTATATTCTACACAATTATATATTTATGAAAGTCTGACATTTCTTGGTTCTTGTTATTTTTTGTCCTCCATGTTTCAGAGCCATAATTTACGGCTGACAGATTACACTGGTATACACACATTTTGGTGCCATAAATTTTATAGCTGTTCTTGGGTAATTTTGGGTTGCTGATTCCAAAAATGTAATCGGATTTTTTTCTATCAGCTCTAGTTTTGAGATAACTAAGAATGACCATATTAGTAGGGCAATTGTTATGTACAATCCTAGAGTTAGGTGCTATCAGTGGCATTTTGACTTTAGTCTGCATTCATATTATATGTAATTACTGTGCATATATTACCAAAAATGTAATAAAACTTTATCACTAGCACTTGTTTAGTCAACACGCAAAAAGGCTCTTTTCGAGGACTTCCTGGAATGTGATATGCCCGGACAGTCACGCTTAAGGGTCCAACAGTAATCTGCCATCATGTGGGCATCCCAAAGTCCCTGGTATCTCTTCCATTGTTTTTATATCTTGGTGAAATCTTTCACCTTGCTCCTCACTAAAGTCGCCAAGATTCTCCGGAAATAAATGTAAATGTTTATGGAGGTAGTGCAATTTTATGCTCATGTTGCATCCAAGTTCACAAAAACTCGACAGCATATTTCCAACTAATTCAGAATAATTGTCTGCTTTAAAGTTACCCAGAAAGTTTTGCACAACTAAAACAAATGATGACCAGGCTGTGGACTCTGTTTTGTTCATGGAATCAATAAAATTTGGATCGTTTATTAACTTTCTAATTTGAGGTCCATCAAAAATTCCAGCTTTAAATTTGTCTATGCTCAATTCTGGAAACTTTCTGCATAAGTAATTAAAACAGGTACCATCTTTGTTCAGTGCCTTAACAAATTGCTTCATCAAGCCAAGCTTTATATGTAATGGTGGCAGTAGAACTCTTTTTCGATTAATGAGAGGCTTATTGACAATATTTTTTTCTCCAACTTTAAATTCATCCCTCAACGGCCACTGTTTCTTTGTCCAGTGCGTATGTTTTGCCCTGCTATCCCACAAACATATAAAGCATGGATATTTGGTGAATCCCATTTGCTGGTCAAGCAAGAAGTTCATCATTTTAAGATCTACACAGACCATCCAGTTATGTTCTAAATACTTCAATTTTTCCAGAACTGTGCTTATTGTAGCATACTCCTCCTTCATTGTAGTAGAATGAGCAATTGGAATTGAGCCATATTTGTTACCATTGTGTAAGAGAAAACCCTTCAATCTTCTTTTAGAGCTGTCAATGAAAAGTCGCCACTCATCTGGTGTATAACTTACACCCATTTTGTTAACAAGACCTCCTACATTAGTACAAAACACAAGGTTGTTTTCTTTACTAAAGAATGGAATAAAACCTTGCTCTCTGCTGCGATAAAATGTAACCTTTGTTTCAGCAGTCAGTAATTTTTTTTCTTTCAATCTTGAAGCCAAAAGTTCTGAAGATTCCTTGGAGAGATATAGATCTCGGATTAGATCATTTAGTTCAAGTTGGTCGAAGCGTTGAGCATCTGAAAAATCATCTTCGAAATCACTATCACTGTCACTTGTCGTTCAACATGCCACTGCTGTCTCATCTTTTAGCAGAGAATCCGAAATCTGACTGAAAGTTGGAATTGGTATGTCATCTCTGTGTGGAACAGGTCGCCTAGCAGAATCTAAATCTGGATATTTCCACTTTTTGTATTTTTTTCCATTAATTCCCTTAATATTCACAACACAGAAATAACAGTCATCATTGTGGTTCTTGGGCGCTCTCCAAACCATTGGAATTCCAGATTTTAAACATTTTCTTTTCCCACAAGTCCACTGTCGCAGGTGTTCAACACATGTTTTGCAAACAATATGAGGAGCCCAAGACTTGTTTTGGTCACCTAGTTTTACTTTAAAGTAAGCAAAGTATGCCTCTTTCACAAAAACAACAATATGCTTCCTATGTTCTTCTTTGAAAGTGTACTCTCCACAAATATAACAAAATAAATGCGGTGAAAGAAAACATGCTCTTCTTAAAGATGATGCCATTCTCTGTTAGAAATGTAATAAAATAAGTAGCATACTAACATGCATGCAGTGGCTTAAAATCTAAAAAAAGGCAATTCTGGGAAGATTCTTGGAAAACTGAAACTGAGAGTAAACAAGCAGTTTTTTTTTTTTTTTTTTTTTGTAAAGGACTAGACAGCAATAGTTTTTTTTTTAAACATAGCCTTATATAGAAAATACTGTAATAATACAGGGTGATCAAAAAAAAAAAAAAAAAAACGGGCCCGCACGCGCACAAAAAGTGCGCGCACGGGCCCGTTTTTTTAAGTCACCCTGTATTAATGAAATACAAAAATGTCTGTATCTCAAAAACTAGACCGGGACCTCAAGATGCAGCAATAGTGAATGCAGTCAGCGACTCATAGCTTGACTGCCTGCGTCAGGACCAGCGAACCAGAGCTGGTCAAGACCGTACTCCACCTCCACGTGGTGGTCCTGGAAACAGTCTGCAGCAGTGCAGGCTGGCTGAGCGAGTGTGGATCGCAGTGGGAAGGCACACCCGGTCCTAAAAAATGCCGTGCAGAAGTCGGATGTGTCGACCGAAAGGTGCAGATATCACAGCTTAGGCGTAAACAGACACAACGCAACCACCGTCCTTTTCAGGACGAACGAAGAAGAAGAAAAAACTAGAGCTGCTACAAACAAGTAAATGTGATATTTGGATTGAGCAGGCCTCATTTATGTAAAATCAAGAGTAAAATGTTTGGCACCAAAAAAAATTTTTTTTTGGGTAGGGCTGTGTTATAATACTTGAAACTCTTGATTTGTTATTCTGGACTTGATTTATCTTTACTGTCATATATTTTCTAATGCAATAACAGCTTTTCTGGGTCTTCTGTATTCTTATTTTGATATCAGTCTGTTGTAGCAACTTTTTATTACAGCCCAGATATATGATGATTATAGATTTTAGATGTATGTGTGTATGTGTTTTGTTTTTTTTTTCAAAATAAATCGTGTTATCATCTGATGCATTTATTGTCATTTTCTTTGTGTATTTTCAGACTCATGTCTATAATCTCTCGTCTAGAATTTTCACTGGGTCTTGCATTTGGTTATGGTTATAGAACAGCAGAGGAAAGTCTTCAGCGAAATTTATATCTTCTCAGCATTTCACAAAATTTCAGTACTGATGGGTGGCGTCGAAGTTTTCATGCCAAATCTATAACATTGATAAATCGGCTCACAATTAAAAGTTTAGTCGTTTATACAGACCCATCCCAGAGCGACAGTGGACAGTTAGTTGCAGAAGTAGCTAAATCACACTTGGGAATTAACACAGATAACAGCAATACAGAGGGTGCCTCAATCTTTACCTCTTAAAAGCGCATTGTAACTGATTTCAGACAATCTCCTAAATAATGTTACTAAACGGATTCGATGACATTCCTACAGGTCATCGAAGGCCAACATGCACACAGCGTACTACACATCAGAGAAGTGATATTGTCAACGAATATAAACAAAAGATACTGTTACCGGTGGAGTTTTCTTCTTGCAGTCATAAGTTGAATAAGTGGAACATAGAACGAAGATCATCTAAGGTACATGCATCGTACTCATTATACGAATGGAGACGGGGGAAAACAGTCAAAAATCGTCTGCTGAGGGCTTCTCTGTGTGTTCTTCAAGGTGTTAGGACGCATTTCTGTAATGCTCCTGATTTATATATGTGTCCGCTTCAAGAATCGTGTATTATAGCATCCACACTATCGATGGGATGTCCATATTATTGGTTTGTGAAAGAGGAAAGTATATTATACGATTTATGATTCATATCAATATTCGTCAAGTCAAGTTAGACGGCTGAACTGCGGACTTGGGACGATCAGGCTAGATGTAGCATATTGTAGCAGAGGATATTATGGATATAGATTTCACACATCTACATTTTTCTTCCACCTATCTTTCATCGGCTTCCTTATGAGCCATGCACGGTTTGTTAACGTAAAACCCTCCTACACTCAGATATCTGTCTCTTTCTTAATTTAGCACGCCTATTTTCTTTTCTTTTCTCTATTTGCCTTAGGAATGTTTACCAACAGACCTATTGGTTAAACGCAGACCCCTTCACTTCTCTATATATGTCAAACTCTTAATTTGGCCACGCACATTTTCTTTTCTCTATGTCGCATAAACTACGAGGAATGTTTGCAATCAGACAGGTAGACGGAACTCGTAGAGAGGGGACGGGATGGTGGATTTGTAGAGAAGGGGGAGATAAGCTAAATGAAGAAAAACCGAAGGGGCGATAAGTTGAAATGTATTTTTCGGTAGACATTGGTCAGGGGGACTTAATCTGAAACCAAGGGCAGATAATCACAGTTACTCCCCCTGAATCCATTCGTTTGGAAGGTAATTAAACACGGGAGAATCGCAAGATCAAAGGACGGGTTTCGCTCGATTGCCAGAGTCTGCAAGCGGTAAAAGTGTGAATTTTTCATCTGATTCGCAGATCGACCGATTTGGAGTAGTTCAATTTCTGTGTTTGCGGTAAATATTATAATAGAAGTTTGAGTGATTTAATTGTTAAGTCCGTCATTTTATTTCACTAAGATCTTTCTGTGTAGAATGATTTAATGGCTAAGTCCATCATTTTATTTCACTGGGATTTTTTTTGGGTGCTAATTGACTAGCGAACTAAATATAATCTATAGCTAACCTGTTCCGGCTCTAGCGTTAATCTAACGAACCGATTTAACCAGTAAAAGATATTTAATCGACTAGTAAATGCACTGTTTATTTTCCCACTGAGTGCCTGATCATACCTTTGTGTGTTGTTTGTTTATTTATTTACTGTTTACAGGCCTCGGGTTTCCCCTCTTTATATGTTTATAAAATACCAGAAACCTACATTCTGTCCTTTACTTATTCTCATTTTCTTCTATCATTTACTAGACACAGTATTAAGGCCTTTGTCTTGTGTAATCTGGCCTATACTGTTTAATAGTGGAACTGCAGCAGTGATTGCGACTTTAATTAGTCTGGGTCGTCCTATGGTACATATCCGGGTCGCGTGGGAGTTCGTGCTAGACCTCTGTCGGTGAAGCATTATTTTTTGTAATGCTTAGCTGGCAGAGTGGATAGTGACGAATCGCTCCCGTGGCTAGGCGGTGGGTGCCGTTCGGAAAGTCCTGGTTTGATCCAGGTAATCCTTTCACTTCTGTTGTTTTTCTGTTGTCTGGTCTTCTACTTCTTTATTTTCCCGCTGAGTGCCTGATCATACCTTTGTGTGTCGTTTGTTTATTTATTTACTGTTTACAGGCCTCGGGTTTCCCCTCCTTATATGTTTATACGTTTATAAAATACCAGAAACCTACATTCTGTCCTTTACTTATTCTCATTCTTCTATCATTGACTAGACACAGTATTAAGGTCTTTGTCGTGTGTAATCTGGCCTATACTATTTAATAGTGGAACTGCAGCAGTCTTCTTCTTCTTCTTGCAATCGCATCTTTGATGTTTACACCGTCAGACGAGTTCTCATGATGAATTCGACTGTTGTTTGAAGTTTCTCTTTAGCTCCATATAGCTTTGAGTTTAGTGTTGAGTCATTGGGCCAGTATATCTTTCTTAACTGGTCATACAGAGAACAATCCTGTAGAACATGCTCAGCAGTTTGTTCGTTTAATCCACATGTGCACAGTGGTGAAACAGACAATCGTAGCTTGTGCATGTGTTTATTCAGTGTGTTATGCCCTGTCCTGAGGCGAAAAATAGTTATCTGTCCCTGCCGGTCAAGAGTGTGGTAGTCGTCTTTGGGTTGGTTCTGTTCTCTTCTGATAGTCTGGATAGCTCTCTTTTTCTCAAAGTATGTGACTTCATTATCTTCTTGTTTACATTCTCCTCCCTTTTTTGCTAGTTTATCTGCTTTTTCATTTCCGGGTACACCACAATGAGATGGTACCCACTGAAGTATGGTTCTCTTTCTGGCAGCTACCTTGTTTAGTTCATTTCTCAGATGCGGGAGTTTACCACCCTTGAGAGCTTGCAGGACAGACAGTGCATCTGTGAGGATGACTACCTGGTGGCAGTCAGAGTTGGTGTTATAAGTCATATTTGCAGCTTGCTCTAGAGCTTGAACCTCAGCTGTATAGTTGGAAAAGAATTTACCAGTGGGAATGTGCCTAGTCTCATAGTGGTTGTCGGGATATGAGATAAAGATACCGGCACCTCCATTCCTAACAGCATTAGTTGCTGATCCATCTACTGCAGCAGTGATTGCGACTATAATTACTCTCGGTCGTCCTATGGTACACATCCGGGTCGCTTGGGAGTTCGTGCTAGACCTCTGTCGGTGAAGCATTATTTTTTTGTAATGCTTTGCTGGCAGAGTGAATAGTGACGATTCGCTACCGTGGCTAGGCGGGAGGTGCCGTTCGGAAGGTCCTGGTTCGATCCCGGTAAGCCTATCACTTCTGTTGTTTTTCTGTTGTCTGGTCTTCTACTTCTTTATTTTCCCACTGAGTGCCTGATCATACCTTTGTGTGTTGTTTGTTTATTTATTTACTAATTTCAAAATATTCTGACATGGAATAATTTTGCGCGTGATACAAAAGTCACGTCTCCCATGTATGGCAATCAAACATCCGGTGCCTTGTGTACAAGCACAAAAACACATCGGTAAACTCTCTCAGAAATGTGTGTAAGATGTAACATCTTTTAACTTTATCTTAAGTAATCTTGTCAGTCCTGTTTGTCTGTAAGGTGTCTTCCCGTATTAAGGATGGGTTTGAAAAAAAATCGAAAAAAGGCGATTTGTCTTACGAGGACAAAAGACAAGAAAATAGTCTACGTTACGGCCACAAGGCCTTCGTTAGGAAAGGAAAGAAAGTGAAGGCTAGATAGGACACATAAGAACTTAAATAAATATAAAAATAAAACCTAGGTACTTCCCTGAAGGCAAGGCATCGAAATCCAATCACTATTTGCTGTCCGCTGATGGAAGCGTGGCTGAAAAGGAAGTGACTTCCGCCACCGGATGTACACAATACATACTAAGAAACTAAAAAACGAAACTGAACAATAAACTACTAAAACGTAATAAAAGTGGGGACTGGAAATAGAAGAGGACAGAATGAGTGGGAGATAAATAAATATGAAATAAAAAAATCAAGACAAATTAGAAACAGTGTAAATACATATATATATATATATATATATATATATATATATATATATATATATTTATATGTATTTATATATATATATATATATATATATATATATATATATATATATATAAATATATTATATATATATATATATATATATATATATATATATAATGGAGGATGGCATAAAAATAGAAGAATAGGATAAGAGTGGAAAGAGTCAAAATAGAGCAAGAGGGGAAAGGGTGACCTCAGACAAAGGTGTGTAAAGTGTTTAGACACCCCATGCGGTGGATAAGACGGTTCTCAAGCTGTTCTCGGCTGGCAGTGTCAGTTGAGCAGGATCGGATCGCTGTGACCTGGATGTCGATGGGACCATGGTGGTCAGGACCATTGAAGTGTATGGCAACTGGTGTGGACTTTTGCTGAGAGATGTCATTTCAGTGCTGGCTGAATCTGTCCCCAAGTCATTTGCCTGTTTGGCCAATATAGGTTTTGCAGCAACGTTTACATATGATCGTATAAATGACATTGCGCGATTCACATGTGAAGCTACTAGTGATGGTGTACGTAGCCTTAGGAAAGGACACCTTCTGGGTTGAGATGACATACTTGCACGTGTTGCATCGTTTCTGACCACAGGGTAGTGTACCAAAGTGAGTGGCATTCTCCTGTGGGAGACGGCTGTGAACAAGAAGATCCGTCAAGTTCATGTCGCGTCTACATGCCACCAAAGGTGCTTTACCGAATACTTCTTGGGTCACAGGCTCTGCTTGGAGGATAGGGAGGTGGCGGAAAAGGATCTGTTTGACAGCAGTACTGTGAGGGTGATGGGTCAAGATTAACTTGGACTCTATCCGAAATGGATTTATAGTGAGGTTTGAGGGCCTCCTGACGAGAGATGGGGAGCACACGTTGGAGAGCAGAGGTGAGAACATGTTCCGGATAAAGTCTGCTCCGGAAGAAATCCAACATCTCATTTGCTCGGAAGTGGAAGTCATCGTCGTCTTAGCACAACCGGCGGAGGCAGAGAAGTTGTGAAAAAGGAAGGGAGTCACGAAAGGCCCGAGGATGAGAAGAGGTATACAGGAGGTAGCTATGGGCATCTGTCGGCTTGTAGTATACTGAGGTATTAAGACCGGAGGGCGTGATAGAAAAAGTAATGTCAAGGAAGTTGACAGATACTGTGGAGACGAGGGAGGTGAACTTGATGGTGGGGTGAAAGTGGTTGACAAAGTCGATGAAGCGGTATAAATCAGTCTCAGAAATATTGGTGAGACCTATGCCATCATCGATATATCTGCGGTAAAACCCGTGGAAAGGACCGGAGTATTGTTGCCATATCTGATGCTCCAAGTGGCGCATGAACAGGCAGGCATAGCTAGGACTCATCTTCGTTCCCATGGCAACACCACTAATTTGGTAAAAAAAAAAAACTGACCATTGAATTCAAAGGGATTCAGTTGAAGGACCAGTTCAGCAAGACGGTGAAGAGTGTCCGTGGATATAGAAGAGCAAGTGCGCTGGTCAAGAAAAAACCGAGGAGCGCGGAGACCATCAGAGTTGGGAATAGAGGTATACAGAGAACAGACGTCTAACAAGAAAAGACGGTAGAAGTTATCTGCTGGGAGTCGGATAGAGGAGAATGTTGTGAGAGCATGATTAGTGTCTTTGACAAAGGAGGGAAGATTCTCAACGATAGGCTGGAAAATATTATCGAGGAAGTCAGAAATGTGTTCAGTAGGACAGGAACAGGCTGAGACAATAGGTCTGCCAGGGTTGTCGATCTTATGAATTTTGGAGATCACGTAGAATACAGGCTTGCCCAAAGAGCTGTCATGAATCCTAAGATGAGATGTATCGGGAGGAAGAGCATTACTAGGGATGAGCTGTTTAATAGTGTTGTGTACAATGCGATTGTTAGAGACAGTCGCATCGCTGGTCCTGGGCCTGTAAAAAGAGCCATTAGTCAACTGGTTTTTACCTTCACTTAGGTATAAGTCCTTCTGCCAGATGACCAGCTTTGCGATGAGCGCAGTCTGACCTTATCAGCAATTAAACACATTCGCTGGGCATTTTAGTGTTAAGCTGAAGTCTGATGTCAGCCGCTGACGATATTAACCAACATGGTTGTCGATAATATTATCTCAGCCGCTCCTTGCAAAGCAGGGAGAAATGGATAACAGACAGAACGCCTTATCCATGAGCGGAGTGTAAGACGGAAAATACCAAATATCTGCTACAAGGGACAGACAAAGAACGAAAGTGCAACCAGGAAAAAAATCGCAATAAAATCAGTAAAACAAATGTAAATGATTACTGCCGTGCTGAAAGAGAGATCGAGAAGAGGTCGCCCGAAAGTCCATTTTGTGACATCGAGACTGTCTCAAAATATGCAAAGCTAACTTTCTATGTTTCATGTAGCACTAGGTTCTACATCTTCTTCCTCGTTCGCCCTGAAAAGGACGGTGGTTGCGTTGTGTCTGTTTACGCCGTAGCTGTGATATCTGCACCTTTCGGTCGACACATCCGACTTCAGCACGGCATTTTTTTCGGACCGGGTTTGCCTTCCCTCTGCGATCCTTACTCGCTCAGCCAGACTGCACTGCTGCAGACTGTTTCCAGGACCACCACGTGGAGGTGGAGTACGGTCTTGACCAGCTCTGGTTCGCTGATCCTGATGCAAGCAGTCAAGCTATGAGTCGCTGACTGCATTCACTATTGCTGCATCTTTGGGTCCCTAGGTTGTACATGTATGATTGATGATTTGTCATTCTTGTTGATTGATGGTGGTATTATTGCTGTACGACCTCTAGACTTAAAGTGCATAATCGAATCGTCTCTCATGTACTTGATCATTAAGGGCAGTTAGATATGTGGTTAGAAGTGCCGAAAGCCGTGGTAACAAAGGTGATGAGTGTCTCTGGTTAGATTGGGTGTGTGTGTTTTTTTTTTTTTTGGGGAGGGGGGGGGGGCTTAGAATTAATAACCTCAACTGACGTGGGTTAAAGGGACAATACCGGATGACTATTGTCGCAGTCGCTGTTTATGCACGTATGTGCTTCACAGATGCCAAGATTAATATGCCTTTGTTACCAAACATGGGAATCGCTGTGTTCGGGGCCGATCATTATAGAGGTGGGAAGGTTATATAAGTACATTCCTTTGGCATGGTGGCGTGTGTAAGTTTCTAATTTGTTAATTGATCTGAGATCAGGTCCTAAACTTAACTATTAGTAGTTCTTGTGAGCTGCTTGTAGAATTTGAATTTTAGTTAATCTCAAAGTGTCTCATAATTATATAAGTCGAACTCAGACAACATGTAGCGTAATTGACAAAAGCAAGAACTTCTGAATTAAGCTCGTCACCAAAAAATAAAAGTTGAATACAAAAGAACCCGTTTTTTTTTAAGTTCATCAACACAGAACTGGGAGTTCTTATATTTTATTCACATGGATATAGTTCATCTTCCTTTGTTTACTACTTGTTTATTTAGCAAAGGTTTCCTTATTTTTCATTCAACATGTGAGTGAAGGTGAAGCTCTGACATGTCGTGATCAGTTAATCGATTTGGTTTCATGATATCTTGTAGCAATTATGCAGTCAGACCGTAGTCGTCAATTTTCTGACAACCGCGTAATCACAGCCTTGATACGTTCTGTTTGCAAAGTCAGCATAGGGTTTATTCTTCCAGACATAATCTGTCTACCAAGTAACTTGTTTAGTTCATTCTTATTATTTTGTTTTTTACTCTAAAAGCTGCTCATAGCTGGTTCTAGCCAGGTCTAAGCACGATTGATAGTATATACTCTAACTAGCCTGTAAAAGTCGATGTCCCATTTAAGGGACTAGAAGTATAACTTCCATACTCACGTATTTTTATTTTTCTATTCCACGAAGAATACAACTCTTAGTCGTTAGATTGGATGGTTTGACAACGTAGCGCACAGCCTTAGGCCGCTAATCTTCTTGTCCGTATGATGAAAATCAAAACATGTAGTTTTGTCCAGTTCTGTGCCCAACCTCCCCAGGGTGCTGAAACTTCTTACTCGGGCGGCTGCTGATGTGCATGTGGTCCATGGAGACCAAAACTACTGGTTCTTTGCAACAAACGCGTCATTTTCTTACGTTATTACCGATGCCACGCGAGTCCGATAGCAACGATGGTTGATATTTGGACACTAACCGCCTTTTCCGGCAAGGTGTATCGAGGCTACTACACAAAATTGCAGATGATGTCATACGGAGCGTTCAATATGTTAATATGCTACGACACAACTAATGAAAATTACATTTATGCAATAAAGGAACAAGGACTGGCATTAGCGTGTGATCTGGTGTTAGCATACAAGTGTGATTTCATTATCTTTAAGTTGCTGAGATAAATAGACATATGAGTACTGTTGAACAACGGTTTGGAGTGATCAGTAAGTTCTGTGTTTATGGCCATTGTTTGAAGTAAACAAGAATCAAGTATGTATTGTTTGTTAATTTTTTTTTTTTTTCGTACGCCCGCTAATACTCGAGGCGAAATCTCAGGTTATTATTAATGTCTAACCTGACATTGATTTTACATGAGTATCCCTTTTTTTCTTGTACAGTGTAGTGGTTTTTGATGTTATTGTATGGTTGATATGTTACCTAGTGTACTGGATGAGGTCAGCTGTGAAGGCTTCTGAGATAAAAGTTTATGTGAGTTACAGGAGGCCTTTCTGCTACCACTTACGACCTCAACAAGACCTATTCTACTATAATAAGTGTTAGCTACGTTAAAAGTCTAGGGTACTGAAATGTAATGTGTAGGTAATAAAATACACAGACACACACATGTAATTAATAAGTCTAATTATAATAATAAACTCTATAATACACTGAACTAACACTGGCTGTTAAAGTTTAAGTTTAAAATCTGTTTAAATTTATTAGTCCTGAACCAATTGTTTCTTTTGGTCAGAACATATGAAATAATAAGTATTTATCAATGAAATGCATATATATAGTGCATAATCAAATGTAATTTTTGTACATAGGTATATTATTACAATAGTTAATATTAATAATATCTACACTGTCTTGGGAAAACTAGCACTGGATGGTTAGTTGGGGTGGCGTCATCATGCCCAATCTATGGTTACAAAGTTTATTGTCCTTGACATATGGACTGATGTTAATGTTTATATAACAAGATTTATTTCTTTATTGATGGTGGAAATAGTTTATGAATCTCCCGCAGGCCAGGTTTGCACTTTACTGGCCTGTAACGATGTAGTACAAAATTCCTGTGGCCCACTCCTCTCAGTAGCTGGAGTAAAATGTTAGGCTGCACAGACACCCGCTCTTGTACTTCTACAAGAGTATCTGGCATTTTTGTAGTGTCAGATCAGAAACTCACAATTCAGAATTGAGAACACAGTTACTTAGTACTAGCAAAACCCAGCTGAGCTGCTGGCTAGATTATGGCGTCCCACTGATTTTTATTTATTAATTCCTGGAAATCACCTCTAGCAGTCAAGAACTGTGTTAATGGACAGTCTACTATCAAATGGTACAAGCGTGCGTCTCTTTCTCAATAATATGAATGTGTTTGTCCAATCACGGACTTCCCCTCTAACATTTTTTTAAATATTCAAACCAAAAGTCAAATTTCAGTCAAATCTCAGTCAAGTGTGTATTATTTTCTGTTGGTCCGTCTGTCTCTACTTGGCTTTTCACAAAAATACACTTGTTTTTTGGACTAACTACATGCAAAAGCTACACAAACCTGCCCCCCTAAGTTATTTTTAGCTTCTATCCTCCGACTTTGCCCCTCGTTCTTCTGCAGTTTGATTTTTGTATTTTTTGTCTCAAGGACGCCAAAAATGTAACTTTAGTGAAAGTATGTACAAAAAACTGTTCGCTAGTCTTATGGGAACAATACGGTCTTTCGTCAATGTCTTCCGTGTTATCTGTCCGTCTGTATAATTAAAAGTATATTATTTCTCTGCTCAAGATGGGCTATCAAACTAGCTAGGTTTTATTTTCATAACTTTATTATTAAAGAAAACCCTACTTTTCTCAAGGTTAGTTTTTGAAATTGGTTTTTGAACCTTCGTCCACTGCGTTTGCCGCTATATTCAAATAAAACAACCAATTACCGTAAAACGTCTAAGATACGACTGTTTCTAACAAGAGCTAAGGTCGATTTTCTACCAATCCCTTACATTGTGTCAACTAGTATCGTGATTTTTTGTCCTTAAACTACAAATTGCGTCTTTTTGCCTTTTAGATTCAAACACGTGTTCAGACCGTCACAATAATTCTTTTTTATCTCCGTGTCCCTCCCGTCTAAAGGGTAAACCGTTTTGTCTGCACGTTCCAACTAGTTAGTTTCAATGGCGGTGGAAAGCGCTGGCGTAGGCGAGAATGTATCCTCGTATCTTACGTATAATTTTATCCCTACATGTTATCTTACTCGTTATCTTTATAATTGGAGATATTTTAACGTTGTATCACTGTATTTTTCACCACACATCTCCCCACCTGAGAACATGCACTCATGCAAGTACCAAAACCAGTGATACACATAGATAAAATTACTCCTCACGCCTGCCAACTACTCTAATTTTGATCACAGGGGTGCCTACTGAGGAAATCTGCACCGACATTCTGTGACCCCGGGATATATTCAATAATAAACTGATACGGTTGCAACAATAAAGACCATCTTAACAATCTTGCATTTTCATGCTTGGCCTGAGATAAGAACACTAGGGGCTGGTGATCCGTCTGGACCACAAAAGTCCTACTATACAGATAGATTTGGAACTTTTTTATTGCCCAGATTAACGCTGAACATTCTTTTTCGCTTGTGGAATATCCTTGCTCCGCTTTATTCAACTTGCGGCTTGCATAAGCGACTGGGTTCAGTTCCCCATTGGGTGAAGAGGACCTTTGCAACAGAGCCGCCCCCAGGCCTACATTACTTGCATCTGTTCTCACCACAAAGTCCTGAGTCAAATCAGGCAATTTGAGAATAGGCTTGCTAGTGAGTTTTTCCTTTAACTCTTGAAAGGCCAATTCATATTGCGCAGACCAAACAATTTTATCTGGATCTGGATTTCCTTTGCGAGTCAGATCAGTCAGAGGAGCACATATAGAGTTAAAATTGTTGATATATTTTTGGTAAAACCCACATAACGACACGAATGATCGCACGCCTTTTTTTGTTTGTAATCTAGATGCTCTCTGCAGTTTTTCCAAGTTCTTGGGGTCAGGGGTAATGTTACCCTGATATACAGTATGTCCCAAGAATTCCAACTCTTTGCATCCAATACAACATTTTGTTGGTCTAGCAGTTAAGTTCGCTTCCCTAAGCCTATCAAATAACATATTCAGAGAGTTAATGTGTTCTTCAAATGTTTCTGTGGGGACAAGAATATCATCCATGAAATTCGTGATACATGGATTATTCAAGGGATCCAACAATTTGCGCATCATCCTGGAAAATACACTCGGAGCATTTTTCAGTCCGAATGGTAGCATGTTGAATTCATAATGTCCTTCCGAGGTGCTAAAAGCTAAATAAGGTCTAACTTCAGGATTCACTGGAATCTGGTAATAGCCTTTGCTAAGATCCACCTTCGAAAAGTATTTTGCCTTGTTCAATCTGGCAAATAACTGTTTTGTGTCTGGTAATGGATCCACTTGTCCTTCTGTGACAGCATTCAGTTTCCTGTAATCTATGCACAGTCTGTGTTCCCCAGACGGTTTCCTCAACAAAACTACACTGGAGCTAAAAGAAGATTCACTGTGTGAAATAATCCCTTCTTTCAACAAATAATCTATTTCCTCTTTCAATGCCTTCTCCTTCGCGAACGGAACAGAATAGGCTCTCATACAGATTGGGTTTGAGTCTACCAGCTTCTTGTCATACTGTAGCAAATTTGTATGTCCTGGTTTATCTGTTAATACATCTGTATGTTCCTCCAGAACCTGTTGAACTCTCTCCCTCTGATTTTTAGTCAGGTGCTTACTGACTTTTACTTGTGCTGCTGTTTCACAAGGATGTAATGGGTATTCATGTGAGGTGAGTGGTTCTTTTTTCATTTTAGTTGCGATAGCCAAGGTCAGTAAGGGGGTGCTTCCTGGAGTGGTCTGTCCAGATACTTCTTTAAAAGGTTTACATGATAAACTTTCTCCTTCCCCTTTTTGTCAATTTTATAGTTTGTTCTAGACACCTTCTCTAGAACCGTATATGGACCTTGCCATCCAATTTGTAATTTATTCTGGCTGCGGGGTAGTAGAAGAAGCACCTTCTCTCCCACAGCTAGTTCTCTTTCCTTTGCCTTCCTATTAAAATATGCTGCATGTTTCTTCCTGGCTTGTCTCAAATTATCATTTGCCAGTTTCCATCCAGCTTTCAGACGAGTGGTCAGCTCGTTCACATATTGATATGATGAGGTAACAGTCTCTTCTGCTTTCTCATCTGTCCAGGTCCTTAATAAGCTACATCTGGACTTTTAATTTTTCATACTTATTTTTCATGGCACCCGTCGGGTCCTTTTCATTAGAAGCCTTATAGTGAGGACTTTTCTTCCTAGAATCATCACTCACAAATCGACCACTACCAATTTTTTTCTTGGGTTTGTCTCCCCACTTTAGATTACTTATCAGAGATATTCGCTCTCTTTTAGGTTCCTCCAGTTTATATAAGGCTGACCGAGGGATTGTCAGCTTATTCTGGGGTAAAATTACTCTTTGTACTCGTCGCATAGTGGCCATGTTAATACATTCAAGTGAAGACTGGGTGTGAAAAGGGGCTCCCATTTCACTTTGTCTACTTTATGATAAGTATTTTTCCTTCCCTGCTTAAGTTTGCCCCGTGGCGTTTCTAGGTCCTGCACATTTTTTCCCTTTGTGGGTGTTCCCTCATGAAATACGCCACATGCTTCTACAAAGTTCTCAATGTCGACATTTACGTCGGGCCAATAGTATTTTCGAGCAACCTTTTGGCAGATGGTACCTACTTTCTCATGGTCACCATCTGTTCCAACATGTAAGCTCCTTATTAAATTTGCCCTATATACCTTGGGAAGAACCAACTGTCTGTGACCAGTGGATCTAGTTCCTGTCTTCATGTATAGCAATTTGTTTTTCAGATAGTACTCTCCCTTGCTTGGAGGTGTGTGGCATTTGGGCAATTTCTTGAAACATGGCTTGAGTGTCCTATCCTCAGCCTGCGCCTTCCTCATCTCTTCTGGATGAGCATTTATAGGTTCACCTTCTTCCTCCTTTTTCTGTGACCTGGTCTGCACTGTCGCCATGATCACAGGTCTCTCGGGATTCCCCAAGAAGACGTATCTACACCCCAATATCAGAGGGTAGATTGGTTCATCTATCACTGCTGCTCTGATTTCTCCTTCCACATAGTGAGTTTTCACCGTTATCCTTGCGATGGGAAGTGTCATGAGTGGTATGTCCTTAGTCGCCCCTTGTATTTCCACTGTTTCTGTGGTATACTGACTTGGGTCCACTAGGCTAGACTTCACAACTGAATCATAATCCAAACCTGTATCATATAGGCACCTTATGGTGACCCCATTACAAATAACATCCTCACAAACTGGGGGGTGATAAGGTTCCTGCTGTCCATTAGGATTAACCTTTAATCTTTGTTTCCCCGATTTCATTGCAGCAATGTTTGAAGGTTTCCTTTTTACAAAATTCGGTGTTATGGTTGTCTTTCTTACACCATTTGCACCATCTCTTTCCTTGGTTAAACGGTTTTCTTTCGTTATATTTTTGGTCATTGAACTGTGAGTTTCTATCACGATAATCATTTCGTGGCCTATCAAAGTTTGTCCTGCCTTTATTACCTTGTTCTCTGGTATCAAATTTACTAAATTGCTGTGGAGCTTTAAAATTTTCTATGTGCTACTTTTTAATGCCACTTACCTCTGCCTGGGCTGCCTGATACCTTTCAGCGACATTTAAAACCTCCCCCAACCTCTCTGCACCTTGTTCTATGAGAAATTTTCTCAGGTCTGGAGCCATGGACTCTCTTAATTGCTCTATCATGATATCTCTTTAAGATCTTGGGTCTTCCCCAGAGCAGTCCATTTCTCCAAATAGGTTTCCAGTCTGGCAGAGAATTGGTGGTATGTCTCCCCAGACAACAGTTTTTCATTTCTAAACTTCTTACGATAAAATTCACCATTCTTTTCATATCTCAATAACAAAGCCTGCTTTAGCATGTCATAATTGTCTTGGTCGTCTCTATGCATCTTAGCAAAAACTTCATAAGAAGTACCTCTAAGTCCTTGGGATAACTTAAGACTCCACCTCTCTCTCTCTAACCCATACGTAGTAGCTAATAGTTCGAATCTACTGAGGTATCCCTCTATGTCATCGTCTTTCTCAACAAAATGGTCTAAATGAAACCCCATAGCTGAGGTTGAGGCTCCCTGACTAGACGTGGTATCTGAGGGAAAGAGGCTGGCACCATTTTCAGGAGCATGGCCTTGTAATTCCAGCTCCCTTAGTCGTAACTCGTGCTCCCTTTGCAATCTTCTATCTTCTGCTTCCCTTTCGGCAGTCAATCTCTTTTCTTCTGCCTCCCTTTGCTGTCGTTTTTCTTCTGCCTCCAATGCCTAAGCCTCTTTGTCAGCCTCAATCTGCAGCCTCTTAAGTTTTTTATCAGCCTCAATTTGTAACCTCTTCTCTTCTGCTAACCTCCTATCTTCCCTTTTAATATACTTGTCACATTCAGAAGTTACATACTGAATTAAAACTTGACCATCCATGTTCATCTCCTTCGCCGTCAGCACAGCAGCCGATCTAAATTTTGCTAGATCTGCCATACTCTAACACAAAATTTAACAATGACTAAGGTAAATTCCAAGTATATAATTACCAAGGTAATATATTACTTAATTAATTAATTACCACTGGCTGTGAAGATTCAACAACTTTTATTTTCCACTTTTTATTTAAGGGACACTTTTAAATTTATTCCCTTATGCCCCCACTAGTTTAATTCCCAGACCAGGAGACCCTAATATCTGTGATAAACTTAATCCCCGGACGAGCCCCCAATATTTGTAGTGGTTTTTGATGTTATTGTATGGTTGATATGTTACCTAGTGTACTGGATGAGGTCAGCTGTGAAGGCTCCTGAGATAAAAGTTTATGTGAGTTACAGGAGGCCTTTCTGCTACCACTTACGACCTCAAACAGACTTATTCTACTATAATGAGTGTTAGCTACGTTAAAAGTCTAGGGTACTGAAATGTAATGTGTAGGTAATAAAATACACAGACACACACATGTAATTAATAAGTCTAATAATATTAATAATAAACTCTGTGATACACTGAACTAACACTGGCTGTTAAAGTTTAAGTTTGAAAATCTTTTAAATTTATTAGTCCTGAACCAATTGTTTCTATTGGTCAGAACATATAAAATGATATGTAATTTTCAATGAAATGCATATATATATTGCATAATCAAATGTAATTTTTGTACATAAGTATATTATTACAATGGTTAATATTAATAATGTCTAAAATGTCCTGGGAAAACTAGCACTGGATGGTTAGTTGGGGTGGCGTCATCATGCCCAATCTATGGCTACAAAGTTCAGTGTCCGTGACATATGGACTGATGTTAATGTTTATTTAACAAGATTTATTTCTTTATTGATGGTGGAAATAGTTTATGAATCTCCAGCAGGCCAGGTTTGCACTTTACTAGCCTGTAACGATGTAGTACAAAATTCTTGTGGCCCACTCCTCTCAGTAGCTGGAGTAAAATGTTAGGCTGCACAGACACCCGCTCTTGTACTTCTACAAGAGTATCTGGCACAATCGTAGTGCCAGATCAGAAACTCTGAAATAAAATTTGTGCCATGTGTCAGTACTCTATTTACTGCGCCACTCTTACACACAACACCACAAACAACATTACACAGATTGAGTCAGATCTCTCTGACCAACGTAACACATCTCACCCAGTTGTTATCAGTTAGTACCAGTTTCCCAAGACTGCATTGCATCCGACATATGTTCAATAGTTTCCTCTTCTATTCAATAAGGTGGGTAATATGTTCTCACTGATGTCAATAATAGATCCGCCTTCCATAGTCTTAGATAGGTTTTCATATATTATTAGTTTGTCTCAAGGCCCTGGACTGCTGCTGGGGACCTAGAGCAAGCACTCACTTGTCGTAATCATTTTTCATGATATGGCAGTATCAATCACTCAAAATATTAAAATAAACAAGATAAATGCTTTTTTCCTTACCACAATTCAGAATTGAGAACACAGTTACTTAGTACTAGCAAAACTCAGCTGAGCTGCTGGCTAGATTATGGCGTCCCACTGATTTTTATTTATTAATTCCTGGAAATCACCTCTAGCAGTCAAGAACTGTGTTAATGGACAGTCTACTATCAAATGACAAAAGTGTGCGTCCCTTTCTCAATAATATGAATGTGTTTGTCCAATCACGGACTTCCCCTCTAACTTTTTTTCAAATATTCAAACCAAAAGTCAAATTTCAGTCAAATCTCAGTCAAGTGTGTATTATTTCCTGTTGGTCCGTCTGTCTCTACTTGGTTTTTCACAAAAATACACTTGTTTTTTGGACTAACTACATGCAAAAGCTACACAAACCTGCCCCCCTAAGTTATTTTTAGCTTCTATCCTCCGACTTTGCCCCTCGTTCATCTGCAGTTTGATTTTCGCATTTTTTTTTCAAGGACGCCAAAATGTAACTTTAGTGAAAGTATGTACAAAAAACTGTTCGCTAGTCTGATGTGAACAATACAGTCTTTCGTCAATATCTTCCGTGTTATCTGTCCGTCTGTATAATTAAAAGTATATTATTTCTCTGCTCAAGATGGGCTATCAAACTAGCTAGGTTTTATTTTCATAACTTTATTATTAAAGAAAACCCTACTTTTCTCAAGGTTAGTTTTTGAAAGTTGTTTTTGAACCTTCGTCCACGCGTTTGCCGCTGTATTCAAATAAAACAACTAATTACGGTAAAACGTCTAAGATACGACTGTTTCGAATAAGAGCTAAGGTCCTTTTTCTACCAATTCCTTACATTGTGTCAACTAGTGGCGTGATTTTTGTTTTCTTTAAACTACAAATTGCGTCTTTTTGCCTTTTAGATTCAAACACGTGTTCAGACCGTTACAATAATTTTTTTCTTTTATCTCCGTTTCCCTCCCGTCTAAAAGGGTAAACCGTTTGTCTGCATGTCCCGACTAGTTAGTTTCAATGGCGGTAGAAAGCGCTGGCGTAGGCGAGAATGTATCCTTGTATCTTACGTATAATTTTATCCCTACATGTTATCTTACCCGTTATCTTTATAATTGGAGATATTTTAACGTTGTAACACTGTATTCACCACACCATAATACAAATTTATATTGGGACTCTATGTAAGAGTAATATCCCAGACCACGTAAAAGGCATCTTAAGCAAGTTTTCGAACTATGTACCCGAGCAATACTTTTGTATCTCCCAAAAATAATTTTGGGGTACATTGTACCATTTTATAAATCTACATTTTACAATAATAACGTGATGATTGCTGGTGGATTCTTCTTCTTCTTCCGTCCTTAGCCACGGACCGACAAAGCAGTTCATGGCCAGTACGCCTAGTGGCGTCTTAGGGCAACAAGAAATTAATTGTTGTTCCGTTACGCCTAATGGCGTTTATTGGTACAACAAAAAATCAATTGTTGTTTCCGTAATCAGAGCGGCTGGCAAGCGGGTGATCAGCCCACTGTGATTGCTGGTGGATGTCCAAGTTTATATGAGGCTGAGGAAGTTATCACGTTAACAAGGTAGTGACTCTACTTCCAGTTTGCTGAGAAGAGATGTGGTTTCCATTCTTTCGTCCATGGCTGCAAGAGTATATTCGTTCCCGTGTTTAATTAAATGGGCAGGTCTAAGATTGAAAGTTTTAAAATGTTGTTTACAATTAACTGGCATAGTAAGTTAGCTGAGCTGCCATTGCGTAACACTCATCGGGCGATGTTATGTTATGAAGTGACGAAAATTGATAATGTTTAAAAAAAAATCGAAATGTCTTACCTCCATTGCCTGGGGTCCATCTGGAAATAAGGAAGCAGTAGCAGATAGAAAATGCTGATCTTAGAACGACCTAATAATGACATTATGAAAATTGCTGCAAATATATACCACATACATATATGCCACTGACACGGGCTGGTTCTTACAGAACTATGGCATGAGGCATACAATGATTACACAAGTACAAACACAGCTGTATGCTTTCCGTGTCAGACTGGCTATCATTACAGTAACATCAAGACGCACAAGTAATAATCACACATTATAACTGCGAGTCAATCTCCAGATAATTTAATACACCAAAACGTTACACTAATACATGGATAGCGTGGATAGCTGATCCAAATGGTATTGTACACAAATCACTGTTTCTCTAGCACTACTGCTACTATCAATATAGCCCACTGCTTCACTAATTCACATCTCACAACAATACACCGTCGGCGGACTCTATACACTGCATTTCTTCTCGAGTCTCTTTCACAACTCCTAACTTTACTCTTCTCACTTTCTACATCCCGTGGCAATGTCCTCACATTCGATCACATTCTCACATATCTCGGCTTCATACACGAACAACTCATAACAACTCATGTAAACACCTTGTGAGGTTCACACAAATACACTCACTGTTAAACTGTGCGTGACAGTCACCACATTCAAAACCGAACGTTTCAAAACTCATATAACAACAAAAATAACCTCACTGAAAGAAAGAGCCATTTGCGTAGTGGACGGTTGCTCAGAAATGCAAGAAAAAAAATAAAGTCTAAAAAATTTATAAAAATAGAACTGAAAAACCCCTATCGCACAAATGAAAGACACATGAAAGACACTAAACACAATGAAAGATAACAAACAAAACATAACTAATCGTTCATTCATTCACTAACTCTATTCGTTTCTATCCTTATCTTCTTCTTCTTCTTCTTCCTCGTTCGTCCTGAAAAGGACGGTGGTTGCGTTGTGTCTGTTTACGCCTAAGCTGTGATATCTGCACCTTTCGTTCGACACATCCGACTTCTGCACGGCATTTTTGGGACCGGGTTTGCCTTCCCTCTTCGATCCGTACTCGCTCAGCCAGACTGCACTGCTGCAGACTGTTTCCAGGACCACCACGTGGAGGTGGAGTACGGTCTTGACCAGCTCTGGTTCGCTGATCCTGATGCAAGCAGTCAAGCTATGGGTCGCTGACTGCATTCATTATTGCTGCATCTTTGGGTCCCGTTTCTATCCTTATAAAACCCAACAAATTTGGCAGGTAAATTTCGAAGCCGCTGAAAGAACCTTAAAACATTTTTTTTTAAAAATTAATATCATTATTTTATAATAAAATACTGCATAAAATTTATTTAAAACGTAAAAACTTTCTTTTAGAAACAGGTTTTATAAGAAAATAATCAACGTTAAAAACGAGAGTGAAGAACGAAAAAACTCGACGCCATTTTTAAACTTGGTCTGAGTTCGATGTCTTTGTTTCCACACACACACAAAATTAAACATGAGTTACAGAGATGATTTACATTATGAATGCAGCACTGATTCTGCAGAGGATGATATCTGGGAGATTGAAACTTTGGAGTCAGACACGGATGTTGAAAATAGTGTCCTCGATGACCCACAGAAGTCCTGGGAAGAATTTAGAGAAAAGCTAGAAAAAGATGCGCAAGAAAACCAGAAATTGTTCTATAAGACCCTAAAGAACATGAGGAAGGAAAAACAATGCCCTCTTAAATTTATAAAGGACAAGCAAGGCAAATTGCTTACTGCCCCGAAGGAAGTAATGGAAAGATGGAAAGAATATTTATCAGAACTCCTTGATGGTGAGCAAGGTCAAACATCAGAAATGATAACCACTAGCACAGAAGAGAAAACCAATGGTAGTGAAGATGACATAAAGATGGAAGAACTGAAGGCAGCACTGGAGAAAATCAAGATGGGCAAAGCAGCAGGGCATGATGGTATAACACCAGAAATGGTTAAGTACATGGGAGCATCAGGCGACCTATTACTCCTAAGGGTCCTACAGGAAGCGTGGTGCAACAAGGCCATATCAAAGGATTGGGAGATTGCCATCATAACACCGATTTTCAAAAAGGGTGACAATCGACAATGTGGAAACCACAGAGGCATATCCCTTCTCAGTGTCCCTGGTAAAATCTACTCTAGAATCCTAGAGCAGAGACTCCGATGCCTAGCTGAGCCACAATTGGATGAAGCCCAGTGCGGATTCCGAGCAAACCGAAGTAATCAAGACCTAATCTTCACACTCAGGCAGCTGAGTGAAAAGGCCCGTGAGTACAAGAGTGAGATGCATCTTTGTTTCATAGATCTGGAAAAGGCGTTTGACAGGGTCCCCTGGAGCAAACTCTGGGACTGTTTGGCAAGAAAGAACATTCCAGCACCTCTGATTCATGCTATACAGAGCTTCTACAAGTCTTGCAGAAATTATGTGAGGACAGCAAACTATAAGTCAGAAGAGTTCAGGACCACCACTGGTGTAAGACAAGGCGATATCCTGTCACCTTGTCTTTTCATACTCCTCATGGACGATGTCATCAAGGCATGTAAGGAGAGAACAAGAAATTATTCAGTGGGGTACTGGAAGATGAGACAGGTTTTATTTCAGAGCTAGCATTTGCTGATGATGTTGTCCTGATTGCTAAATCAGAGACACATCTCCAATCCAACCTGCAAGTCTGGAAGGAAGAGCTGGAGAAGAGAGGGATGGTCATAAGCAGCTCTAAAACAAAATCCATGGTGATATCACGAGAAGAAAGAAAACATCAGATTAAGTTGGGAGAACAGGTCTTGGAGCAGGTCGACCACTTAAATATCTCGGAGCTATTATAGACCGAAAGGGAGACATCAAAGAAGAGTTCGCCACTCGAAAAGCAGCGGCTGGGAGACTTTTTCAGGCCATAAATCGAGGATTCCTCAGCAAGAAAGAGGTTGGTAAGAAAACGAAGATGGCTGTATATCGCTCCACCTATGTCCCAGTCTTGACATATGGATGCGAGTCATGGGCAATGACTACAACCCACAAAAGCCAGATCCAAACCTCAGAAATGAGGTATCTGAGGAAGGTGGTTGAAGTAACAAGAAGAGACACGGTCCGCAACCAGACGATACGTCAAGGCCTAAAATCCCACCCGCTGCAGACCCAAGTAAAACAGTCCCAACTAAGATGGTTTGGCCATGTCTGCAGAATGGGAGAAGATCGGCTACCACGACAAGCATGGGAAACAAAGAGCCAGGGATCCAGACCTCCAGAACGACCCAGAGTCCGCTGGGAGGACAACATTAGGCAATCTTTGAAGGACCGAGGACTAGAATGGAACCAGGCCAGGAGGAAGACAGCCGATAGGATAGTCTGGCGCTCTCTCTTCCAAACCTCTACACCTCACGGTAGAAGGGGAACGACTAAGTAAGTAAGTAAGTATATAGAGTTTAATCCAGCGTTACTTTAATCTCATCTCGTATTAGTTATTCTTATAGTAAAGTCTATTTATTGGGGAGCGAGTTACTTTATAATATGTTTAATTCTGAAAATAAAGTAAAGTTTGTGTGACCCGGGAAATCTGATAATTTTTAAGCAGGCTGCTAATTTTAATTCCACTAAGAGTGTAAACTTAAGACTGAGAGATATTTTATCTGCCATGTCTGCAGAATGGGAGAAGATCGGCTACAACGACAAGCATGAGAAACAAAGAGCCAGGGATCCAGACCTCCAGGACGACCCAGAGTCCGCTGGGAGGACAACATTAGACAATCTTTGAAGGACCGAGGACTAGAATGGAACCAGGCCAGGAAGAAGACAGCCGATAGGATAGTCTGGCGCTCTCTCTTCCAAACCTCTACACCTCACGGTAGAAGGGGAACGACTAAGTAAAGTAGATATTTTATCTGACAGAAGAGAGAGAGAGAGGGATTTTCAGAAAGACAGGAAAGGGGAGCAGGTGAATATTTTATTTGACCAATGTGTTTTCTTTTTCACATGTGTATAATTTTATTCTGTAACGATTTTCGCTATTTATTTGCTACAAGTGCATTAAACACGCCATGCAATTGTGTATCATATTTCTTCTTTTGGTGGGATAAAATTGGCCTTACGTTTTAGCCTGAGTTAGATTGCATGTGTTTGAAATAGAAAAGAGCGTAAGCAGTTTCACGCATCACCGGCTACCCGTGTTATGAATGAGCGCTAGGCGCCGTCCTGCAACCAGAGAATGGGGGAGAGCACGTAGTGTGTTTTGACGTTGCGTGTAATTGTTTGTGTGTGCGTGTGATGGAGCGAAGAGACGGTGTCGTTGGTTGTAAACATTTAGCGTTGAGTGTCCTAGCGGGGGTCGGGCGAAGTTTCCTTCGATGGAAGAAAACTACATTTTCTTTCTTAAGAAGGGGGGTGGAGAGTTGGATGTCACTGCGCTATTTCGCAGTGCACCTTATGTATTGTGTTCGGCGGAAAGCCAGCCGGGCACGGCCAAGGTTAGCCGAAGTGGTGGGTCAGGTGACTACCGGAAGTCGGGGGAAAAGGCGCAAAAATTGGTAGCCAGAACCTAGCCTCCGTCCAGGTAAGACGCATTTTTCCCTGTTTGCCAGCGGGATTGCTGAGTGATTCAAGTTGTGGATTATTAACTGAGTGCTTGCCTGTTTGATAATTACATTGCAATTCTAGAGCAGTGTAGGGTCTAGTTTGTAATTTCTACAGACCGTAGTTTAATAAGTTGTCAATGATCTGAGTGTGTCATTGTCTCAGTTTTTCCGCTCAGGTGAGCGATATTCATAGCAGTGTTTTTGATGTACGAGTAGTTTCTACCTTCATGTATGGAAGTGATAGATTAAGGTACTATAGCAAGTTTACAGTGGTTTTTCGTTATTGTTATTGATGCGTTTGTTGGCCGTGTGAGGCCGTATTGTGTGTATAAAGTAATAAAGGGAAGTTCCTGTTAAAGGTATTATTTCTTATGTCAGCCATTGTGGTGTTGTTGTACCCTTGGAAGAACGAGCCTTTATTTATTATTATAAATCCACATTGCACACGCGACAATTGGTTCCTGACAATGGTTAAGTTGTAAATGAACCACTTCAACCTAATTTCGAAGGCCTCATTCGGGCCAGGGGTAGCACAGACATTTTAAAAAGGTGTCGCCAAGATAACAGATAGAACATGGATTAAAATATATTCTTGAAAGATCATGTTTGTATAGTTTGGGACACAGTTTAGGAATTTAAAAAAATATATTTATAATTCTAGCAGCATCACTGACATATGAATTATCTACGCCTGCTAATGATTTTTCAATAACTCGTGTCGGTAGCGAAATCATCAACTTCAGAGTTTACATGCTTAAACGTTTTCACAAATCCTTTTCGCTTGAAATTATCAAAGTTGAAGTTTCCCAGTTGCTAATAGATCTCGAGAACTTATCCAAACTTTATCCATCATGTTCGAGAATTGGTCTAGCCTTCCTACTTTGGTCTTCAGATTGTGGTACGAAATTCTAGCTAGGACTGATTGCATATGGAAAACGGAAAACGTTGTAATTTGTAATCTGAATTTCTTGGATTGAAATGCGTTTGTTCAGTTGTATGGCTATTCGGCCAAACAATGTAAAAACTTGAATTCTTGTTGAACAATATTTAAATACTTTCATGGAGTTTAATCGTGTTGCAGAGGTAGCAACCATTGAACTGACCTAACATGAGACACTTTGGGTAATCAAATTTGATTATTAAAGCCATCACTTGTCAAGTTGACAGTCACTAATAATGTTGTTAATATGAGTGCTGTTAATGAGAAGGTCTCAGGGGATTTAACCATGATGGAGGATGCACTAGGATGTACATGTAAGAAAGATTGTCTGGCATTCTTTTTGTCTGATGGTGATATTATGGCAGTACGACCTCTAGACTTAAAGTGCATGCCAAGAGTCTCCGATGTACTTGATATTTAAGAACAGTTTGATTTGTGGTTAAAAGTGTCGAAAATAGTGATAATAGAGGTGATGAGGATCTCTGTTTAGTGTGAGTTTTTTAATAGTTTTTTGTTGTTGTCGGCTTAGCATTATTAACCTCAATAGACTTGTGTTCCGCAGGACCAACTAATGAAAAAAAATGTTTGCAATAAAGGAGCAAGGACTGGCATTAGCAAGTGATCTGGTGTTGGCCTGCAAGTGTGATTTCATTATCTGTTAGTTGCTTAGATAAATAGACATATGAGTACAGTTGAAAAAATTGTTAAGAGTGATCAGTAAGTTCTGTGTTTATGTCCAGTGTTTGAAGCAAACAATTTTTAGTGTTTGTTAAGGGGAGGTTTAACCCCCAAAAACGAAGAATTTCATTGAAAATATCAAATTTTAGATACATATTGCACTGGAAAGTACATTCATTTGCCCACATTTTTGTATGTTTATTTTCACTAAAACCTTTGTGGATGATTTTATATAAATTTTTAAAGTATGTCAGGTAAGTGTATTTTTACCTAATTATATATGTCAAATATACAAATTGGTATATTTGTGATGCTATATTGCTTCTAATGCATGGATTTTAATTTTCGGTACCATATTCATTTCCCTGAAGCAAACAGAATTCAAGTTTTTTAAACATAGTTTCATATGTAAAAATAATTTTGACTGGCTAATTTTTATTAACCATGGGGGGTCCTTTGATGGGTCATCGAAATAATAACGTGGTTGGAGGTATTCCAGTAGAGTGGTAGGGTACCTCCTTATACGCAAATAAAGCTGCAGATAAGAACGAATCACAGGATTCTGGTTTCTCATGTGCGAGCTTACATAAATTTGTAAGTAGAGTCCCGTTATATCTTTCCACTTGTCCAATCGATTGTGGATGATAAAATGTGCGGACGAGAATATTTTGAAAAATCCTAAAAACTTCCTCCATCAGTTTCACTCTAACTGTGAACCATTGTCAGTTAATATCTGATAAGGGTATCCTAATCTTGTGAATATTGAGAGCAAAGCCTCTCCTACATGTACTGAGTCTGCTGAGGGTAGAGCAATCGCTTCCCCCCACATAGTACATGTCTACCAGAGAAAGGATGTATTTTTTCGGAAACTGACGAAAAGCGCATACAGTCTGCTGAAATGAAGAATTTAATGAAAAGTAAGCTGCAAAGTATGACACAGAACATGGAATCAATAAAGGAAAATACCAGAGATGATTCCTACATAGCAGGGGGATACTGAGGTGAGTAAATTTTGTGTAAAAGTGTAATTCCTCCCTTTTTTCTTAATGTTCTCAAAACCTCAAACCTTTTTCTTCACAAATGTGGGCACGTTGCCCATGATTTTTCAAAAACTATTAGTGATACAGCAGTAAATTTTGGGCCACATGCTGTACACATAGTGCTCATTAAAATAAACTAAAATAAAGGATATATGTTAACAAACTACAAAACTGTTAAGAAATAGCTAAGATACCCCCCTTAAAAATTTCAACTTTTTTTTGATTGGTATGTTAAAATCCAAAAAAACTCAGATATCAAACCAATCAAAATTATTTTAGTATACAATCATTATCATATATTAACAAATGAAACAGCCAAATTTCATAACTCAAGTTGTACTCACATTTGAGATATCTTGGGCAACAAAATACCCCAAAAAGCTAAAATTTGCCTGTATTTTCACTGTTTTTTCGCCATAGATTGCAAGTTTTTAGTATATACCTCAATGTTTTGTATTTTTTTCAGTCATTTTGCTTGTATAAATGACCAGATATAGATATTAACTTATAATTCTGTGTTTTTCATTTTGGGGGTTTAACCTCCCCTTAATAATTTTGGCTTTTATAGCTGCTTCACATTTTGGTCTCCAAATGTGAGGGGATTTCTTTTCTTGGTAAGCTTTATATAGTTGCTGGTGACAGTTTCTTGTGATTCAAGTATTCTGTGACTGCTGGAGTTCACGTGATAATGAGAGCTGGAAGTTGTAGGTAGAAATGTTTACTGGAATTCTTCATACATTGTCTGCAGAGATTTCCGGAATGTCTTCATTACGACTACGTTGGCGATGAGTCGTTTATTGCTGAGCTTTGTCGCTCTTATTATAATTATTCTCAGAAAATTAGTGACTCAGTTGGTGTTGCTAAGTGAAATGCTGCTTACAGTTCTTGCTCTTCGTACAGCTATGTTTTAGTACAGCTATGTTTTAGTACAGCTATGTTTTAGTACAGCTATGTTTTAGTACATCTACGTTTCAGTAAAGCTTTGTTTTAATATAGCTATGTTTTAGTACAGCTATATTTTTGTAAATCAATGTTTTAGTACCGCTTTTTTGTACAGCTATCTTTTAGTACAGCTATGTTTTAGTACAGCTGTGTTTTAGTACATCTATGTTGTAGTGAACTTCTTTGTGTGGGAAAAGTGTTCCCCCAATCACCAGGCTGTTAACGCTACAGAAACCCATTAATTTATCTCCATTTTTGTTTGCTCTTCCGCTGCCGCATTTCCCCATTACTCTTTCATTATATGTATTGTGTGTTCCAGCTTTTGCATTGAGGTCTTCTATTACTACGATAAGATCATATCTAGGTGTGTCTTCCATTTCTTTCTGCAGTTGTTGATAGAATTCATCCTTGACCTCCTCATCGCTATCATTCGTTGGTGCGTAGCATTGTATTATTGTAGTGTCGGTGAATCTCCCTCTCAATCTTTTTCTTATCAGTCTGAAGTTCACAAATTAACATGGGAGTCACGGGGTGGTTGGGACAGAAACCGGATAGACCACAATATGATTAACGGTTGATGGAGACGTGCATTGCAGGATGTGAAGGTGGGGGGAGGTGCGGATGTGGGAAGTGATCACCATTTAGTAGGAGCAAAACAGAAAGTGAAACAGAGAACGGCTGGACCAACTGTAACTACACAGAAAAGGTTTGACATCAGCAAATTGAAGGACCCCCTTACCAGAAAAGCTTTTGCGGCTGATATAGAGAAGCCATATCAGTTTGCCACAAGTCAGGAAAAGACATTGACTGATGATATAGACCAGAATTTCAACACCATTTCAGCAATATATAAGGAAAGCAGCAAATCATGCTTGGGATTCCAGGAAAGGGGGAAGCGAGACTGGATAACACCAGAAACATTAAACACCATAACGATGAGAGGGGAAATGAGAGGAGCGAAAACAGAGGCGAGGTCTCCCAGGTTAGGGCAAATGTATAGCGAACAGTGCCGTCGGCTGGACCGGGAAGTTGAACACCAAACCCAAGCCAACAAGGGGAATTTCCTAAACGATCTTGCACGACAGGCGGAAGAGGCGACACTGAGAAATAAACAGAGCTCAGTATACAAAATGACTAAAATCATCGACGGACAACGGGGTGCATAAAGTATTACATTAGTAAGAGATAAGCAAGGAAATCTCATCACGACAGCAGAGGGTCAGGAAACAAGATGGGCAGAGCATTTCAGAGAAACTCTGAAGAAGAAACAACCAGAGACACAATTGAATGTTCCTGAAGCTGAAAAAGATCTAGATGTTAATACAGACGTTCCACGAAAGGAAGACATCATCACAGCAATCAAAGGGTTAAAGAATGGAAAAGCACCTGGCCATGATAACTTAAATGCAGAGCTATTTAAGAAAGACCCTGAACTAGCAGCAGAACTATTAGAACCACTATTTGCACGGCTCTGGAAATCGGGGACAACACCAACGGAGTGGAACAAAGAAATAATTGTCAAATTGCCCAAGAAGGGAGATCTTGCAGACTGCAATAATTGGAGAGGAATAACTCTTCTCTCAGTTCGCAGCAAAATACCAGGCAGGATGATTATACAGAGAATTTCAAAAGCAGTAGACCACAAACTGAGGAAAGAACAAGCAGGATTTAGAAAGAACAGAAGATGTGTAGATCATATGTTTACCCTCAGGAACATTATAGAGCAGGGCCCAGAATAGCAAAGACAGCTGTACATTAATTTCAATGATTTTGAAAAGGCTTTTGACAGTATACATTGGGACAGTTTATGGAAAGTTCTGAAGGCTTATGGATTTCCAGGATGCAAAGTGTCAATCATAAAAAGCCTCTTTGCCAACGTTACATGTAGTGTTGAGCAGAACTTCCTAACCTTTGAGGTGAAGACAGGAGTACGACAGGGATGCCCCTTGTCAAATACACTTTTTTTAACAGCCATGGACTGGGTGGTTCGCCAGACAGCAGAGAGCATTCCAAGAAGAATAAGATGGACTACATTTTCTACATTGGAAGATCTGGAATATGCAGATGACATTGCACTCCTAGCACATTCACATCAACACATCCAGGAAAAACCTATAGACTTAATAGGTTTAGCCAGCAGGTGGGCTTGAACATCAATCTAAAGAAGACGGAGGTCATGACGCTCGGTGTGAGCAACACTGAGCCCATATCAGTAAGGAATCAGCAACTGGAACAAACATACACCTTCACATGCATAGGATGCATAGTAACACCAGACGGCGGAGCAAGCAAAGACACCAATCACAAAATGAACAAAGCAAGAACAGCCTTTTTTAGTGTAAACAACATCTGGAAGTCCTCTCAGTACAGCACAAGCACAAAATTAAGATTATATCAGAGCTGTGTGCTTTCTGAGCTTCTCTATGGTGCGGAGTGCTGGAGAGTTACAGAGAAGGAGGTGTCGAGACTGTCCTCTTTTCACACAACATGCCTAAGAAAAATTATCCGAGTCTGTTGGCCGAATGCCATCACCAACCAAGATCTGCTTAATCAGAGTAAGCAAGAGGACATGCACACCATCATGGCTGGCGGACGCTGGAGCTGGGTTGGCCATGTCCTCATGGAAGACCCCGATGTCATCGGGGGAACAGCTATGCTATGGACCCCTGAAGGAAGGAGGGAGAGAGGCCGACCGAGAACTGCTTGGCGGAGGACTGTGGAGGCTGAGATGTAGGGGATGAACCAGAGTTGGGGCACTGTACGAAGGATGGCCACCGACCGAACAAAGTGGAATCAATTTATTGTTGCCCTACAAGACGCCATCAGGCGTGATGGCCACTGACTGCTTTGACGGTCGGCGGCTAAGGATCAAAGAAAGATGTAGTACAGCTAACGTTTTAGTACATCTGTGTTTTTGTACAGCTATGTTTTAGCCTAAATGTTTGCATAAGATGTTTTGAGCAGATCAGTTCTATTCTCAGTACGTCAACCTCTCACTTTATTGTGTTATACACTAACCCTAATGTATTGATGATTGTGTGAGTGGGGAAAATAATGTTATTACTAGACCACTATCAAAAACTGTTCTAAATGACGGTTGCTCTGTCGCTGCAGATCTCGTTTCATTGAAAACAGATATGTTATTTTTGTTCCAACTGGGATATCTTGAGCAGATTCACGATGAGATGGTGCGCGATGTTCGATTTCAGAAAAAAGCGGGAAAAGAATACATTATATTGTTTGAAAGCTATAAAAGATAACTGACATGTTGGTAACAGCTGTATTAGATCACTCCAGCAATGGTAGTTGTGTCCCAGAAATTGTCCAAGTCTTTCTGGATTCATTCTACCAAAGTGTCTCAGTATCATATTGTTACTAGAAGTGTTACAAAATTGAAGACAAACATTTTCAGAGAAATTAGTATCTTCTACATGTGAATCTCTAGATTGAATGCGTGTTTTGATGGACGCGATTGATTTATAACACACATTGGACAAACTTTGTAAGTCTTTATCTTCCAGCAATGTTGGAAATAATGTATGTCACACTAGTTGTTGTTTTTGTAAGTGATATGTTAAACTGTATTCGTTTACTTAGTTTTCTATTTTACGGCGGTTATCTTGGGTTTGGGGGGTCGTTTTTGTTTGGCGTTCTCGGCTGTGTTGTAGCGACACAATCCACCACTATCATAGTGATTGTCTTGGTTGGAGCATTGCCTCGTTTTGCCTCTTTTAACTTGGACACACAAATTGTAGGTGTCACGGCGCTATTTCGGCGAAATATCAGACTGGCTACATTGTGTTATTGGCAACACTAGGATAACTTTAGCGTCGAGGTCATGTGTCCAGACGGAAGTGGGAAGAAGTCTTGGCGCGAAAGGACAGTGAGTTTCTAGTCAGCGTCCCGAGCGGACAGGGATATATTTGTCTTTCGCCAACGAGTGGCTGTGCGGTTCTTGGGACAGAATTCTAGCCAGAGATTTCCATATTTGAGTCTGTTCGTTATTATGTGTAATTCTGGATTTGTGTAGTGTCCAGGGAATATTATCTTCAGATCGCATATGACGAGTTGTTCATGATTTAAGTATTGCTTTGTCATAGATTCTTTGGATCGCTAGGATGAGCGATAGTCAGTACAGTGTAGTCATACTGGTATGTATGTGGCTATTAGATAGATTATTTGAGGCAAGTTTCTCAGGCATTTGTATATTTGTATTCCATACGTTTTGATGGCCGTGTGAGGCATAATTATGTGTGCTTATATTAATAAAGAGAAGTACCTGCAGAAGGTGTTGTTTCCTTATGTCAGCCATTATGTTGTGGTCATGCTCCTAGGGAGCAAGCCTATTATTAGTAATGTCGTTCTTGTGATAAATCCACAGCATAAGTTGGTTCTGACAACTGGGTGGCTCTGTCCCATTCTTTGAAGGCCATGGGGGCCTAGTTTTTCAGGATAAGTCTAGAAATTATTATGCACACAGTGTGTTAGAAGGTTATGTAGTATTGTGTTCTCGCCTTCAGCTTTCACATCGGTCACGATAGTGAGTTATTTTAGTTTTCCAGTTTTACGGCAGTGCGTTTGTTAGTCAGTAGTAGTGAACTGTGTTACGGTCTAGTGCTGACCCGCTAACGGTAGTGACCTAGATTGGAAATAGGTCACAGTGAAAGATTGGTATTTTCAGTTTAGAGTATTGTTGAAATTTATTGTGTTCGACACTGTTTTGCAAGGGAATGTTGGTGCTAAGTTGCAATGATTGTTAGGAGAGGGGTCTAAAGTGATAGAATAAGGTCGCGGCTGGCGTCTGGCTTGTCATTTTGAGATATTACTAGGGGTACTTTGTAGTGTAGTACTAGGAAGGTAATCCAGTTGGAGCAGTGGAGAGTAGATTGTCGAGATTGGTATAGTTTGGCCCGAGTGACAGATGGTTTCAGGAGGGAGATAAATTGTTGAGTTTGGTATAGTTTGGCCCGAGTGACAGATGGTGTCAGGAGGGAAGATAGATCGTCTATATTGTGTGGTATGGGAGTTTGAACTGTGTTGGCGGCATCCCAGGGTGTGTGGAACTCTTCGTATCTGGATAATGGACTAGTTCTATGTAGCCAGAGTAGACTGGTTCTTGACAACGTTGTTTGTGTAGCCTACCTGCAGTAGGGTCATCACTCGTACTGCTCTACAGACCGGGGAACTTTACCTTCCGGGGGTTTTGCGAAGTTCTGTCGTGGCCATAACTCACTGATGTGCCTGTCCAGTGGGTGCCTACCAACGCCTCCGTCGTGACCCGGGGAAATTTACTGTGCTGAAGACTGAAGCCTGCTGATCTGAGTAGCCTGGAGTATTCTGTGCTGTACTAATGAATTTCTCAAGTGTCGAAATGTGAAGTGATCGGTGTTTGGGCATAAATATCTTTACGCATCATAGTGCCAAAGGACATACACGTATTTTTTCCGGCATATAGACTTGTGTATAAGTCTTGATATCTGACATAATACAGTGAGCTCTATTGTGGACAGTGCTGTGATAGCACCGTGCAGAACAGTGCATTCGTTTGGATATTTGTTGCTGTACCGTGCCAAAGGACACTATTGTTAGAAGCTGGCACACAGACTTGCGTTCACGTCTGGTTTTCGGGAACACTATGTTCGTTTGGACGTTTTCACGTTTGTGGAGAACTGTTTGTTCTGTCTTCATCTTCATCATTGGTGCTGAGGAGCTACTTGGACGAGCGTCGCTGGACCATCAGTTAAGTTTTCTTGTTTGTAACTCTTTGTATGATTTGTTATATTTATGTTTTTCTTGTTTTTCCTCTAAATTCTGTTTTCTTCATTTAAAATTTTCTTTTCTGTTTTCCACCTGATTCTACTTATCGTTCAGTCGGATTCTCTAGAGTAGTGGGACAGTTGTGTCGGGGTCTTGTTAGGTTAGCAACAAGCTTTGTTCTGTTCTACGTCTGTTTCTTGAGGTTTGCTTATTGGTTAGTTGTTATTAATCTTTCCTTTTGTTTTGTTCTTTTCCTCGCATTCTTGGTAGAAACTTAGTCTGTATTTTTATATGGTATGAGTTAGCTAGGTGGGATCTTTCACTATAAGTTCGTATTACGTGGGGTATTTACATTATATATCTTTGATATGTTATAATGTTAGTATTGCTTATATGTTATTTAGTTTATTTTGATTGTTATGAGTTGGTAGTGCCTAGGGAAGGAGATAGCTCTCAGTACTTCATTGTTAAGTGTAGCTGTTGTTAGTCTACTGTGCTTAATATTATATTTGTAAGTTTAAGGGTGGACGGGTGACGAGTTTTATGCTTTCTTTTCTTACTTGTGTAAAAAGATTGGATTAGACTGATTCCTTTCTAGGGTGTGGCTGTGTATGTTTAGTGGTGGAGTAAGGCAGAGGTGTTTCCTGCGACTGCCGTACGTAACATTCCAAGCCCTGTTTTTGTTAGGTGTATTGGTGGAGTTTGTATTTACAGTGTCCTATACATGCAATAATTCTATTGTTGTGTTTAAGTGGTGTGATTTCTCGTTATTCTTGCTATCTTGTAAATACGTTAACAGGTATCCCTTGTTTTCGTTCGTGCTCAGTCACGCGTTGTATATATCAACCTACCTCTGCCCAACTGTGATGTCATCTTATTCATCGTGACTGTTAGTTATCGTTCCGTTTAGTGGTTGTCTTTTCCTATGTGGCGTGTTCATTTTTGCCAATTGTAAACGTTCTGGTAGTAGGTACAATATTGAGAGTACACATATTGTCATAGTACAATACCAGAGTGGGTGTTAGTAGGATACGGTGGTGAAGAAACTGTTATTTTTCAATTTTGGTGGCATAGCACCAAGAGGTATTATCAGCTGATGAAATACAACTTTCGACTATAGTAAGGGTCTTTTAGTTGTATCAGAGAGACTAAGTAGTCGGAAGGACCAAAATCTAGTGAGTAAGGAGACAGTAATTTAAGGTGAAGTTGATGAGGATATTTATACATTGAGAGGTGAAGTGGATTATATATGTATACACTGAGAGGGGAAGTAGATTATATTTATACAGTAAGAGGTGAAGTGGATCATATATACATGCATAGGTTTGTACTTTTAGAGGTAATATTGCTATTTATATATCTGTACTGCAAACTTTGTAAGCAGAGAGGTATCTATTGATATAAGTGAGGTAGTATTTTGTTCATGGTGTTGAGCAGTTTCACAGTCAGATAATATTGAGTAGTGCGAGTGTACATCATGGACTATGATAGTATCATGCGGCTAGGTAAGGAAGCTGGGTACACAGGAAAAGAATTGTTGGATTATGCCAAGGCAGAATTCCAATCAAAAGAGAACCAGTAAGCCTTGAGAGATTTACGTGCCGAGGAACGAGAACTCAAGAAGGCATAATTAAAATTACAAGAAAAGAAGTTGGAACGAGAATTGCAAGAAAAGAAGTTGGAACGAGAGTTACAAGAGAAGAAGATGAAAGAGGGTAAAGAGTTAGGATTAGAAAATGAGAGAATGAGATTAGCTACGGAGGGAAAAAAACTGCAGGTAGAAGCTGATAATGAAATACAATTGAAAAGAATAGAAGCGGGTGCGAGTGGTCAGAACTCGACTTCAGGCGGGTCTCATCGTCCCTTTCGGCTGCGTCTGCCAAATTTTAATGATAAAATCGACAGTTTAGACTTTTTCCTCGAGAGGTTCGAGACCGATTGCGTGTCCTTGAAGGCTGACAGAGATCAGTGGCCATCTCTGTTATCTACGTTGCTAGTGGGGCCTGCGATGGAGACTTTCTATAGCCTCCCACTGGAAGAGCGGGCAGATTACGACAAGTTGAAAGAACGGTTGCTCTGAAAGTTTCGTTTGACGGCTGACGGATACCGGACGCGTTTTAGAAACGCGATGCCAAGTGCAGACCAAGACTTCGAGGACATTATCTCAAAGATCACACTTCTGCTTAATAGATGGATCGAGATGGAGGAAATAACTAAGGATTTTGATGGCCTGGTTGACCTTATGCTACGGGACAAAGTGTTGTCCTCATGTTCTACTGATTTGGTGGCATTCTTTCAGGAACGTCAACCTAAGGACATTGACTCCATGTCGCAGATGGGCCAACATTATGTCCTTGCCCATCCGGGCAAATCCATCCATCAGTCTGGTCGGTCTGACGCCTTAATTGCTGGTGTCATCAAGGCCAACCATAGCAGAATCAGTCTGGCGATGCAGACAGGTGCCTAGAGCAGAAGTACGATAGGCCCTCCAGTCTCTATCAGCCACGCAGGGGAAATTATGGGATTTTCCAATCCCATCGGAATGGCCGGTTGAACTGGTATAACCAACAAGTTAAAAGTAATAGCAACGGAGGAGAACGCCAAACGCAAAAGCAGGTACGCTTCGATGAGTCTCGGGACGAAGATCGGTTTCCGTACAAAACAAAATATCCCAAGCAGGGGAGTGGTTCCTCAGAGAGTCGATCTTCCGACTCCGACACGCGGTCTTCGCCAGCTAAAAGCCACAGCAAGAATCCAAGCGATGAGACGAAGAGGCAGCGTCAGTGTTCCAATTGTGGTGGCAATAATCATTGCGCTGACGGGTGTCCTACACCAATTGAACACGCGAATTCCGCGTTTGTATTGGACACAGTAACAGCGAGTACTGTGTGGGGTGTCGTCGTCTGTTCCATGCGAACGAGAAGATAGTGCTACATTGCTGGCATGTGGCACCATGTATCTCGGCGGTACATGAGAGTGGCGAGGTGGCTCATCCACAAAGGTGTTGTAGAGAAGAGACCAGTCTCTGTATTGAGGGACAATGGATGTACCACAATTGATGTCCGTCGGTCGTGTATCGACGAGTCCTGCCTTACGGACAAAACTGTAACGTGTACTACTTTTGGGGGCAAAGTTGAGTCTTACCCCAGGCATGTATTAATGTGGACACCTCGTTCCTGTCGGGTAGGGTTAACGCGTTCGTCCTCGAGGACCCAATTGCCGATTTGATCGTCGGCAATGTACGTGGAGTGCATAATGCCATGGGTGTGGCTGGAGCAGAGGCTCTGCAACACCAAAGTCCCGAGGCGGACGATCGGGTGGTCGAGGTATCGCGAACTGACAAGACGGTACATCTGAGACGGGGTTCGCGGCATGTGCCAAGTGACATGAATGGGAGCAGTAGGGCATATACGAGGGTCCGATAGCTGGCAATCGCACGATTTGGGTTCGCAATGTTCCCCTGAGTGCTAGTTGGCGCACACTCAGACGAGTGTTTAATGATGTCGCGCCAGTGAAGTTCGTGGAAGTATTGTTATTGCGAGATAATACCAAAGTTTCACGAGTGATTTTCGCGAATAGGTGGGTCGCGCGTGATGCACTCAGGTGGAAGCACATGCCGTTGCTCCATAACCACCTGCTGATAGTCCAGGAATAGCAAGGGGTAGGTATCGGGTTCGCGTTCAGTTAGGTGTTTCGGTTAACGCGAACGGAACCTTAGAGTCTGACCCACGCCTCCAGAATTATTCTGATAAGAGTATAAATGTTTTGTAAACCTTAAAGATCATGATATACGATGGTGTGCATTTGTAATTTATGTGTCATGGTGCCATATGGGCAATTTGCCATAGAGTTGAATGGAATGCAACTATGGTAGAGATGTTTTGTAAACTTTAAAACATCACATTTATGCTACGCCAAGTTGTGCTTTGTAATTGGTGTATTATGAGGCCACAAAGGCAACTACCTATATAATTGAATTTACTATATGTTTGAAATTTGTAAAAGGACTGGATGTACCAATTATTAATTATTGTGTATGTATAACTATGTATTAGTTACTATGAATGTACCATGCACTATATTTTTGGTAGACCAGGTGAGGACAGTCGTTGTCATTTTTCATGACTATCAGAACCTGGGATAGCTTACTTCATATTTATGTGATGTTTTGGGGTATCTTAGGGAATGCAGTATTGACAATGGCAGGATAGAACTATGGCTTTCTCTCGGTTCAGATGAGGAGATGCTGTTTATGGCATATGGTTGTCCAAACACCAAAGGAGGTCGGGCTAAGCCTCCTCCGATGGAAGAAAACTACGTTTTCTTTCTAAAGAAGGAGGAAGGGGGGGGGGGGTGGATGTCACGGCGCTATTTCGCCGAAATATCAGACTGGCTACATTGTGCTTTTGACAAAACTCAGATAACTTTACCGTCGAGGTAATGTGACCAGTCGGAAGTGGGAAGAAGTCTTGGCGCGAAAGGACAGGGAGTTTCTAGTCAGCGTCCCGAGCGGACAGGGATATATTTGTCTTTCGCCAGCGAGTTGCTGTGCGGTTCTTGGGACGGAATGCTAGCCAGAGATTGCATTATTTGTGTCTGTTAGTTATTATGTGTTAGAAGTTAGAACAGACAGACACATTTACTTACCTAAGATGCAAAGTAACACCTGACGGCGGAACAAGCAAGGACATTAACAACAAAATGAATAAAGCGAGAACAGCCTTTACTGTTCTCAACAACATTTGGAAGTCTTCCCAGTACAGCACAAACACAAAATTAAGACTGTAAGTGGGCTGTGTATTTTCCCTGCTTCTCTATGGTGCGAAATGTTGGAGAGTAACAGAGAAGGAAATGCCGAAACTGTCCTCCTTCCACACAATCTGCCTAAGGAAAATTCTCCGAATCTTTTGGCCAAACACCATCAGCAACCAAGAACTACTTATCCGGAGTAACCAGGAGGACATGCAAACCATCATAGCTGGCAGACGCTGGAGCTGGGTTGGCCATGTCCTCAGAAGAGACCCCGATGCCATCACAAGAACAGCTATGCTATGGACCCCCGAAGGATAGCGAAAGAGAGGCCGACCAATAACAACTTGGCGGAGAACTGTGGAAGCTGAGATACAAAGAATGAACCACAGTTGGGGCACTGTACGAAAGATGGCCGCCGACCGAGCAAAGTGGAATCAATTTGTTGCTGCCCTACAAAACGCCACCAGGCGTGATGGCCGCTGACTGCTTTGACGGTTGGTGGTTATGGATCAAAAAAAGAAGTTATGTGTAATTCTGGATTTGTGTGGTGTCCAGGGAATATTATCTTCAGACCGCATATGAAGAGTTGTTCACAGTGGCGGATCTACTATGAAACTAATGAAGCTTAAGCTTCAGGGCCCCTAATCCCGGAGGGGCCCCAAAAGCGACTTTAGTCCACATTGCTTAAAAATATTGGGTCTACTGTATGAGAAAGGGTTTTTAAAAAATAATAATATTAATAATATAGTGTAATTCAGGAGCCGCGGTAACACAGTGGTTAGTGCACTGGCTTCCTAGCTCGGTGGTCCATGGTTCGATCCCCAGTTGAGGTAGGAATTGTTTTAGACCGCAAACGCCTCCGGGGACGACCCAGTCTCATGAATTGGGTACCAGAGCAACTATGGGAAGGTTAAGGCGGCCGGCGTGATGCTGACCACATCACCCCTAGTGTGCCGAAAATATGGACCTCTAACACCATATTCCCAATATGCCACAATGGGCATGTAACGGGATCCATTTATAGTGTAATTCAATACAAAATAATATACTACTGGACAAAAGTTAAGGGCCACCATTCAGTTTAGACAAGGTTTATATAATTGATTGGCAAACTGTAAAGACAAGTGAAAATGTCATTAAAACTGAGCGCAGAGAAATGTGTATACATTTCTGTGTGCACTAGGTTAATTTTTTTTTAATGTCCAAAAACTGGGTCACTTTAACCCGCACGTGAAAATTGCCATTGTTGCTGCAAAAACTCGTGGTTTTTGCAACACGCCCCACTAGTTCAAAAGGTGAAAAAGTGAGTTGAATTTGAATGCACGTGGAAAATGATCATCGGTAAAGAGTGTTCACCATGCAATAAATCAGTATGACAAGTGGTCGAAATGATCACTGCATTAGCCATGCCACCAAGGAGAAGTCTCAGCACTGTACACCGTGGTCGAGCCATGGCATGGATTCAGGATGGTCAATCTGTTCGTCATGTTGCAAGACGTTTAGCAGTGTCCCACTCTAAAATTCAGAGACTTCTTGAGAGATTTCAAGCTACCGGACATTTGGAAAATCGACCCTGCTCAGGAAGAATTATATAAACCTTGTCTAAACTGAATGGCGGCCCTTAACTTTTGTCCAGTAGTATAAATAAAATTAAAAGGTTATTAAAGTATCATGCAGGCTAGCTGTAAACAAAAAAACGCTTTCTCAGAAAGTAGACCTAAAATTGTTTCCTTTCAAAGCATGCGACAATAGACTGAAATTGATTAATTTTTTGTTGTATATATTTCAACAATCCCAAAGAACTATTTGGCAATGTCAAGTTTGTCAACACCTACAGTTGAAACAAGCCAAGCAAATTCCACTGAAGCCACTGATAGTGCACAAACTGTGGGAGCCCTTTCTAGCAATATTCAACACACTGTTGACGCTTTTGATACAGATGACGATCACAGTTGTCAACATGAAAGTACCGCGGAACAAGCAGAGACTGGGCAGAAACATGAAACAAGAAGCAAATTCAGTGAATTCGAAGAATACAGTGACCTCGAAAACTGGCTTATAACAGTTGATAATGATTTCATACAGAATTGTTTGCTGCAAGACATAGGTTTTTTTTCAAAATAAAAAACCAGATGATGTATATACCGAATCAAGCAGGGTTTACAAGGAGCAAAACAGAAGTTTCTCAACAAATGTTTTGAAAAAAAATATTGAAAAATGGCCAGACTGTGATGAGATCCTGGTTAGCTTACTCAAAGGGCAAAGGCTGTATATACTGTTTTGTTTGCAAACTCTTTTCTAAATGCCAAACATCACTTACAACAGGTGGGTTTTCTGACTGCATGAATGTATCGGTACTCAGAACTCTGGAGAATCATGAAGACAGCATGGAACATAAGAGGGCGATGTTGTGTTGGATAACAAGAAAGTCAAATAAAAATACTGTGGATAAGCAACTTGAAGAAAAGATGACAAAACCATACAGTACTATTTTGAAGTACTGAAAAGAGTTGTAGCTGTTATAACGTTTATAAATGAAAGAGGTTTGGCATTTAGAAGCCATGAGGAGAAGTGGGGCTCACCAAATAATGGAAACGTCTTGGGGGTCATTGAACTTATTGCAGAATTCGACCCATTTTTACATGAACATCTCGTGAAATGTAAAAATGAAAAAGTAAATGCTACTTACCTATCCAAAACCGTGTATGAAGAATTGATAGAAATTATAGGACAACATGTGCAAGATGAAATTGTGAATCAAATCAACATCCTAGACACAAAATACTACTCTATTATTGTTGACTCTACGCCTGACCTGACACATGTTGACCAGCTGGTAATTGTGGTTGGATACTGCTATAATGAAAAACCCTGTGAGAGATTTTTAACATTTTTTACCGATAGAAAACCATTCATCCACGACCTTGTTCAACAAAATACAACAAGTCCGGGGTGAACATAAGCTTTCACTTGAAAACATCCGTGCTCAGTCCTACGATAATGCATCTAACATGAAGGGCTCGGAGAAAGGGCTGCAAGCACTCTTTAAAAACATTAACAGGTACGCAGACAATGGACCATGTGCAGCCCATTCACTTAACCTTGTTGGAGAAAAGGCGGTGTCTACTGTACTTGAAGTTGTTGACTATTTTGGCATTTTGCAGGAGCTGTATGTTTTCTTTTCTGGATCTCCACGAAGATGGGGGATTTTAAACACACAGGACAATCTATATTTTTCTCTAAAGAGCTTAAGTGTAACTAGATGGTCTGCACACTATGAAGCAGTCCGGGCAATTAAAAATGGATATATGGGTATTTTACAAACTCTCAAACATATTTTTGAAGGCTCAGAAGAGAAGCCTGAATGTAAACGAGATGCAAAGAATTTATACAACAAGTTGGTACAGCTGGAAAATGCTATTTTAACAGTCGTTTGGGAAGAAGTGCTGGAGCGTTTCAACAAAACAAGTAAGAAACTCCAAACCTCTGGTTTTGATGTATTTGAAGGTTATCTTCTGCTTTCATCTTTACTTTCGTTTGTTAAAGAACTCAGAGAAAATTCAGCCGATAGGATTGCACACTATGAATCAGAAGCAAAGAATGTGTGTGAAGATATCACTTCAAGTTATTCTTATGCTTCCAAACGCATTGTTACAAAGAAATTCTCAGATGGAACAAATGGTATTGCTTTGAGAGGAGCTGACAAATCTAGGATACAAGTTCTATATCAACTCTATGACTGCTTGATAATCCAGTTACGCAAGAGGATTGACCCATATGAGCAGATAGCGAAAAGGTTCAAGTTCCTCTCAGAATTGGTGAACAATTCTTAAATTGATGAAGACAGTATTAAACTTATAATATCGTATTATAAAGATGATATTGACCACAAATTAGTAAACGAGTGTTATCAGTTCAAAGAATATTTGCACCTTAGGAAATCCCAGAACACAGAAGAAAATGCAATGCGCAGAAGTTCTTCAGCTTATTTGTGAGCAACACCTAATTGAAGTGTTCCCCAATATTACTACTGCGCTTAAGCTGTACTTGACAATGCCCATCATGAGCTGTGAAGCAGAAAGGAATTTGTCAACGCTATCCTTTACAAAAAAACAAAAACAAATTTCGGTCTACCATGACTGAAGAGCGCTTAAATTCTTTATGCATATTGTCTCTAGAAAATGACATTGCAAGGAAGCTCTCATATGACAAAACTGTACGTGAATATGTTGCTAGAAAAAACAGAAATAAGAGTATTTTGTAAAAAGTGCTTCATGTAGTATGTTTTGGTAAGTTTAACTTTTCCTTCGGAGCACAAATCTCTTATGGATACACCTTGTCAGCCTTGTTTTTTAACAAATGTATTAAAATATTTTATACTTTCCTCATTGCTAATGTTCTTATCTTATAATTTTCTTGATATGTTTTCAACGAACTAATTCTGAATGATGGAGACAATCATTAAAATAGTTAAGATTTTGAAAAAACACATATACCAAGGGGGATAGTGGTTTAGTAATCAGAACATATGCCATCCAAGCAAATGTTCTGCATTCAACTCCCAGCAGAGTTGTTTCTTTTTTTGAAAATTCATTCATTTGTCTTCAGTTTTTATATGTGTTGTTGTGGATCTACTATAAAGCTTGAACTTCAGGTCCTCCAAGTCCATTTATCTCTATAATACATATCTTTCCCATCCTCACACATCTGTTTTTGTTTTCTTTTAATAAAAGGGGCCCCTCCAAGAGTTCAAGCTTCAGGGCCCCCAAAATGTAGATCCGCCACTGGTTGTTCATGATTTAAGTATTGCTTTGTCATAGATTCTTTGCATCGCTAGGATGAGCGATAGTCAGTACAGTGTTTGTACAGTGTAGTCATACTGGTATGTATGTGGCTATTAGATAGATTATTTGAGGCGAGTTTCTCTGGTATTTATATATTTGTATTTAACTACGATTTGATGGACGTGTGAGGCTTAATTGCGTGTGCTCATATTAATAAAGGGAAGTACCTGCAGAATGTGTTGTTTCCTTATGTCACCCATTATGTTGTGGTCATGCTCCTAGGGAGCGAGCCTATTTTTAGTAATGTCGTTGTTGTTATGATAAATCTACAGAATAAGTTGGTTCTGACAGTAGGCTATATTAAGGCGCACATTCAAATACGAAAGACTTTGTGGTTTGGTATGATGGTGAATATAACAATGACTCTTTATTGTCTAGAGTATTAATCAGCTCAGGCAGGTAATGATTCAATTTCCAGTTTGGATAAGAAGAGATGTGGTTTCCATTCTTTCATCCACGGCTGTATGTGTATCTTCGTCCTCGCATTTAATTAAATGAGCAGGTCTGAGACTGAATGCTTTTAAACATTGTTTAAATTTTAACGTGCATACTAAGTTAGCAGAGCTGCCATTGCGTAACACTCATCGGGCGATGTTATGTTATAAAGTCTCGAAAATTGTTAATGTTAAAAAAATGTAATGTCTTACCCTCCATTACAAGGATTTGTGGGTGGCCCTAGTTCAACCGAACTTTTAAGATATGGATCTGTAGCAGATAGAAAAAGCTGATGTTAACAGGCTCTCAGAACTAACTACTAATGACTTTCTTAAAATAGCTGTAAATACATACCAAATACATACATACCTGCTGCGGTTGGTTGTTGTGCGTGTGTGGTTCCATTCTCTCTTATTTTTAGTTGAATGTGTATACCTTGCTTGGTTATCATTATCCAATTGAGGGTCAACATAAATTGTCTCATTGATTAATAAATGTCCAAGAAACATTGGTTCCATACGAACCTCATTATCATTAGTATTAACTTCTTATGAAAGAGAGTTCATCAGGTATAACAACAAGCAACAATGTAAGTTGAAGAAACCAACCGCAACATATTTAACGTGGGTAAGTCCTTTGGTTGAGTCCAACATTTATTGACGATATAACGTACGAAGACATCACAAGCATTATTCATTACAAGCATACATCTGCAATTGATTTCATTTGAATCCATACAATATTCTCAGTCCGTGTCCAATAAATGAATTAATGTAGACAGAGCGTCATAGCTATATGCACGCGCGGTTGGGGATTCCAACAGCCGACAGTGAGCGTATGAGTCTGGCGAATATAAATATTATGGACTGAGTAATAATCCTTCCGTAAATTCGGTTAGATACTAACCTTATTATCTCATCTCTTTCACATATCTTTGGACTGACCCTGAGTCCTTACTTCGAAGTAAATCTATATATATATGCGGCAATACAATGCCCAACACTGGAAGGATATAGGACCCGCATTCACAGCTTGACGGTCAACGTAAAAAGGGTCTCGTATCTAAGTCACGGTGCGTGACCTATCAACGCTAACACGTCATAATTCGATCGTGTACATAGCGTTCAGCAGTCCGTGAATTATTAACATCAATTATATTAAATGCTGTCATCCTAAAAATTGCACACTGCCAACCATAGCAGACGACTTCAATAAAAATACCGTAACAATTCCCTGCCCAACGGGCAGAAAAAAAATCTATTAGATAGATTTTTTTCTCTTTTTTTTTAAACTATCTTAATCAAACATCTCAAAAATTTAACAAAAACCCGACGTATGGCCTACGATGTTCTGTCTAGAACAGTGTCGTGGTCATGTCTATAATATATCAGTCATGTAATATACTAACAGTCATGCTATACATGTAAATTACCCAAAGGATTGTCAACTGTCGTTAAATAATTAACTAATTAATTAACGTAAGTGTTAACTAAGTAAGAAAGTGTGGCGTCATGAAATTATTATAACTAATTGAAATTAAACTAATTAATCGTAGTGTGTGTGTAAGGAATCAAGTTATTGAAAATTTAATTAACGAAAATGAAAGAAGATGTCATAAGAAAAAGACAAAATGAGAAGAAAAGACAAGTAAAGTGCAGAAAAAAAATAAGGTATAAAATCAGTTGGTGGTGTTTTTGAGATTAAATATGTGTGTAGAGTAATTACTAACTACTTAACTTAATTAACTAAATAATAATATATTATATAATTATCACATTCATAATTACATCTAAGAATATTATCTAAGACTTGTGTGAGATTCATTTGTTTTCTTTCTTACATTTTTTTCAAATTTCATTTTCTTATTTTTTTCTCACATTTCAATTTAATTTTATTTCTTTATTAATTCAATCAATAAGTAGAAACTAAGTAATCTTGGATATGAAGATCCAGACGTCGTTATTTTCCTTGAGCGCTTACGGAAAGTCCCATTAGAAAACTGTTGAAATGTTCCGATCCTGAATGAAAGTAAACCTTCATAACGTTCAATTAGTCATGTCACATAACGAAATTTGTCCAGCTTGACTTCAGATATTCTTTCCGACTATCTTGCAACCAGTTGTAGCACGAATGGACACCAGCCAAAGTCCAAGCGTAAATACGAACAATATGTCTCTTGCTTTCATTAATTTCGTTCGACGATTGTCTCTATTAGTTGTTTCTCTGAATAATAGTTGACGTTTCATTCATAGGTCGATAATTCATTGATCGGATTCTGTCTCTTGTTATAATTTCTTTTGTTAATTTATTTGAAGACTATCAGCATTCATGAATCGACTTCCGTAGGATTTCTTGAGAGTACATCTGCTACGACGTTCTCTGTACCCGATATGTATTCAATGGTGAAATCAAAGGGTTGTAAGAGGATTGAAAACCTCGTTAGTTTAGGGCTTTTGTGGTTAGAGCGACGTAACGATGCCACCGCCCTCTGATCTGTTTGGATCACAAAGGGTGCACCCAATAGAAACTTCTCCAGTTTATTGATTCCCCATACGACAGCCAACAACTCTTTATCAACAGTCGAGTATTTCGTTTCTGGCGTCTTGAGTTTTCATGAGATATAAAGAGTCGGATGTAGTATATCGTCGTGACATTGGAGCAAACAAGCGCCAATCCCGTAATTACTAGCATCTGTACGGAGGATAAACTTTTTAGAAGCATCAGGTAGTCTAAAATAGGTGGGTGTGAAAAAATTGCTAATATTTTACGAAATGTTTTGTCGCATTCGTCAGTCCATGTCACTTTCAACGGCATGTCTTTTTTTTTAACAATGATGACAAGACAGCCGTGATGGATGACAAGTTAGGTACAAATCTGTTGTAGTATTGGACTAACCCTAAGAAGCTCCTAACCTGCTTCTTCGTTTGAGGAACTGATAAGTTTAAGGTTTTGGATACCATACTAGGAACCGTTTGAATACGTCCCGCTCCAATAATATGTCCCAAAAAGGTTATCTCCTGAAAAGCTATTTGTATTTTTGTAGGTTTAGCGGTTAAGTGATTATCCCTTAAAGTTTCTAAAACACATCTAAGCCCCGAAAAATGTTCCTCAAATGACGAACTAAATAAGCATATGTCGTCAATGTATGTAAAGATGTCTGGTCTACCTGATAAAATTTTTCGCATCATGCGAATAAAGGTAGCCGGAGCGTTCACAAGCCCAAAAGGCATCACATTCCACTGGTAAAGACCTTGTGGAGTGGAAAACGCTGTGTAATATTTAGCTTTTTCGGTTAGTGGTATCTGCCAATAACCTTTAGTTAAGTCTATCTTAGTGAACATTGTTGCGTTGGATAGACGAGGAAGTAAATCGTCAAGAAGTGGATGTGGTTCGCTATCAATTACAGTTTGTGCATTTAGTTTCCAATAGTCAACGCATAACCTAATGTTGTTGTCCTTCTTTCGAACAATGACTAATGGAGACGAAAATGGAGAGGTACTAGGCTCAATAGTACCTAAAGACAACATCTGCTCAAGTTCTTGAGTTGTTTTACTAAGAAAATGTAGTGGTACAGAATAAGGATGAACACGAATTGGTGTATCATCATTAAGAATGATGTCGTGACTAATCACTGATGTGCGACCAGGTACGTCGGTCAACACATCTGGAAAAGATTGTATGAGATCAGCAATCTGACGATGCTGTTGCGGTGTAACCGAAGAAGAGATGGTTACGTCCCGCCAAGATTCAGTAGGTTGTACTATAAGTACAGGTAACGACATCTGTACCTCAGGAAAAGAAGATTCTTCTTCTTGAATTACTGAAAGATTAGAATAGTGACAAGTAGGTACTACTGTGTCATCTAAATCGTAAAAAATAGCTTGTAGGTGTTCTGGACGAGTATGAAATTGTTTAAGCATATTTATATGATATATTTTTCTATGTCCCTTAATATCTAGGACATAGTCGACATCAGAAATCTTATCAATAACCTGGTAAGGACCATTCCATGAGACAAGTAGTTTATTTTCATTATGTGGAAGTAAAACATAAGCCTGATCGCCTGGAAATAATTGACGTAATCGTCTAGTTCTATTTTGCAAAGTTCGAGCTTTCGCTTTTGCAGCCTCAGAAGAAGCTGTTGCCAACTGGCAAGATTCAATAATGTTAGTACAGAGATTAATTACATACTCGTATGATGACTGGATATCCTGAGTCATCTCGGCGTCAATCAATAAATCTTTTATTAGTCTCATAGGACCTCTTGGTGGAGCACCGAAAACTAATTGGAATGGAGAGAAGCCAGTTTGTTCATGTGGCACCTCTCGATAGGCGAACAGAACAGCTGGGAGTGCTCTGTCCCAGTCATGAGGGTGTTAACCGTAACTTTATGTAATAGTTGTTTAAGTGTACGGTTAAGTCTTTCTACCGCACCATTACTCATAGGATGATAAATGCTACTGAGATTCCTATCTATGTTCCAGGTCTTCATTACCTCCGTCATAGTATCAGATATAAGTTGAGATCCATGGTCTGATAACAACTTCCTAGGGAAACATACCCTAGAAAAGATAAGATGTAGTGCATCAGCTACATCTGCTGTAGTGGTGGTCTTCAATGGGATGGCTTCTGGCCATCGTGTGCATAAATCAATGCAAGTGAGAACAAATCTATGTCCTCTGGCCGAAGGTAAGAGTGGACCAATGATATCAATGGCCATTTTGTCAAAAGGTCTTACAGATATATCACAAGCCTGAATAGGAGCCGTGTGAAAAGCTCCGCGTGCTTTAACTTCCTGGCATATAGTACAAGAGAGTACATACTGTGATATATCTCGTGACACTCCTGGCCAAAAAATGAAGATAATACTCGAGAACGTGACCGAGTATATCCCATGTGACCTGCGCACTTGGAATCATGTGCATGTTGAAGAATGTAACGTCTAAATGCAAAAGGTACCATGACTTGTTGTTTTACTTGAGACTTATCCATTAAACACCTGATTAATATATCATTTTTAATCGTAAACCAATGTTTGTTCTTATTGTTCGAGGTAAGATTATAAAAATTGTTGACCAGAGCAAAATTTTTTTTTAACGATTTGTCTTCCTTCTGTTTGCTTGCAAAAGAAGCTCTGTCAATAGGAGAATGAACACAATGTCTTCTTGTTTGTATGGTTCCACCTTTTTAGTGTCGACATTCTCTACTAGTTTCGTCTGAGCTCTAGTTGTCACTGCATTTCCAATGTACAGACTGTTTTTCTCCCATTCAGTAATTTCCTCTGGGGTACAATCTCTGCTGCCATGAATGCGATCAACCATAAGATCTGCAATAGGATTTTTCAACATGCATACCTTAACATTTCCTGAAAAGAAAGGAGTATTAACATGTATTATAGCAGTGGGGTAGCATTCTATTGTCCCCCCAAATGTCATGCACCTGACATATTCCCCTGTCGCACAACTTGGATGGATCAGTGACTGTCGAACTCCAATAGTTGTAGATCCGGAATCTCTCAATACAGAGACTATAGACCCATTGACTATCCCTCTGTTAAATATCAGAGAGCCTGTTCCATCATTGGCTGCTAGACCAACTTCTGGGAGGATGTGTCCGCAATTCAATATTCGTCTCCTTTGCCTTCTGAAATACAAGATTACATTCTGGGCAACTATTTGCCACGTTATAATTCATAGCATAACATGTAGATGAAGATTGTATTACTTTATCGTTATTTGGAACCCCTGGGGTTGTACTATTCGTAACTGCCGCCCCTGTATTGTGATCATAATGAGACGATCTACGAGACTGAGACCGCTGACGAGAATAATCATTGGAATTATTTCGTTGTCCCCTGTAGTTATTGTTATCTCGGTGTCTCGAGCCTTGATTATAGTTATTCCAACTATTACTAGTGTTAGAGTTGTATGATCTATTATGATTTGCATTGTATTGACCATTGTTGTATCTAAACTGAGGTGACTGATTCCTATTCTGTGGTCTTCCACTATTAAAATCACTCTTATTGTTATAATTATTTAGCCCCTTATGAAAATTAACATTATAACTTCCTTTGAAGCGACTTCTATCTACGCTGTGTGTTCTTGGTTTGTCATAACCGTGGTATGACATATTGGAGGCCACAGGTAGAGGTTCTCTTATTAGAGAGTTGGAAATGCTCGCATTAGGATGGGCGGTACAATAATTTGTTGCCATTTTTTCCAAATCATCAATCGTAGATGGCTTTCGTTCTTGCAAAAAGGCAAAGAACGGTGGGCTGACAGAGGATAACACTTTATCCCTCAGTAACAAATCAACTAGTTTGTCATATGATTTGTTAACACCTGCCAATTCAACCCATCTGTTAAAAGTATTGCGTATGTTCGCAATAAAACCCGTAAAGTCTTTATTGGAATCTGGTAGAATACTCTTAAAACGTAATCTACAACCCTCTTCGTTCAAATGGAAACGCCGTAATAATAATGATTTAATGGCGTCATAATCACCAGCTATTGTTGGGTCAGCATTCTGAGATGCCATTAATGGTTCACCATCTAGAAATTCATTTAGCTTCAGTGCCCATGCGTGTTTAGGTAAGTTATTTGTATTGCATACCTGTTCAAAACGGGCTAGGTATGATGCTAGGTCATCAAAATTCAATTTAAAATGTGGTAATTTAAAGTTATAAGTTTTGTTTTGATTGGATGAAGATCCATTATGTATATCAGTATTATTATTCACACCTGAAGCTACTTGAGCTTTTAAGTTTAATTCAGCCATACGCATTTGTATTAACCTTTCCTCTGCTTCTCTTTCCCGTTTTCTTCTGTTTTCCTTTTCAATTTCCTCTCTTTCCTCTCTTGCCTTTCTTCTTTCTTCTTTGGCCTCAAGTTCTTCTTGTTCCTTCTTCAATGCAGCCTTTTTTTCTAGTTCCTCTTGTTTAGCTATAGCTTTCTTCTCAGCTTCCTTTCTTTCAAGTTCTTCTTGTTCTCTCTTTAATTCAGCCTTACGTTCCACTTCTTCCGCTTTATATTTAGCAAGTTCAGTCTCTGCATATTCTTGGAGTGCGTCTCCTTTTTTTATTAAATTCTTTTCCAATTTTAATGAAATGGTCCAAGGGGAACATCTTGAAGTTAATAATTTATGTATTTAATGAATAATAATATTATTCAACAATACGATGTATTTAATTATATGTAAGTGTAACAATAAATTAATACTCAATATAATCAACTATAATATTATAGTACTATTAGTTATAAGTTCCCAAACTATTTTGTAACTAAATAATTTATATTAATAATGTATACTCATTACATTATACCCTTATTATATTATCATGCTGAATTATATCATGCATCTAATATTATCCTCAAATAATTATGGGTATTATCCCTGCATAATTATGTTATTTAATCAATTATATGTGCCCAGTAAACACTGTAGTACTAGGAAAGTGGACTAATTAATATCTAATATGTCTGTCCTAATAAAGACACCCCATAAATTTATAATTATTTATCAATATATATTATGCTATTATGCCCTAGTCATAATATATAAAATGCCTCAATAGTGTCTTGGACTGCTACTGCAAATTGATGACATCACCGAAGTCATCATCTAATTTAATAAAAATTAATCAAATTAATTTACCATATTATTAAAATCAATTTATAGTAATATCATTAGGTTATGAGATAAATAGAAACAATACAATTTATTAACCAAGGGTTTACAAAACATAAGTACGAGATACAATTGACAATTTCACATAAATAAGTGATTTTATGAACTAAGTATACCAACCGGAAATGCAGAAAGGTGAAGGATAACTAAGGCAAGATAAAATATGGACACTAAGAATAATGACGTCACAGGACTCATCTAACGATATTACAATCTATATATATGAACATAAAGATAGCAAGGTCAGGATTAGCAAGATAGATTACAAACAATAGTACAGAACTGAATAAAGTAAAACTGAATACAGTAAAATACACGTTATTCACTGAACTGGACACCTACCATGCAAGGTCAAATATTAGCAAATGCGAACGAACAAGGCCATCGGCACAATCTTCAATGGGGTTCTTCGCCAAATGCAATTATTTAACGGCCCTACGGAACAATCAAAACTGATTCGGTCATTCGAAAAGACATAAAACCAGTTTTGATCCCCACCTACCGCCCACTAAAGTTAACTTCACGACATAAATACATATGGAAAAATAAAACGTACAACAGTTAACAAATGACTTTCAAAAGAAATGTCGGTGATCAACATGGACTGAACATTGCTTACTGCACAAAGAAGTACTTAGCTTTTAGAATCGATAGGTTTGCACAGTGCTTCTTCGCCAACAGGATAAGGAGCTCATATGGCATGTTCATGAACGTTGAAATCAGTTTCCATTGTTGATAGAAGTGTTTTGACATAATTATTTGAAGGTCGCTGACTTGCGCTGCCATTGAGCAAAGTTCGTTCTGTTGCTACGGTATGACGTCACCGGTGTACAACTAGAAAAAATGTCCATTTCGCTTTCGCTTGAAGGAAATTTCTTTTTCAATTTAATGTGAATTAAAATTCCATCCCCACATTGGCCACCAGTTGCTGCGGGTGGTTTTTGTGCATGTGTGGTTCCATTCTCTCTTATTTTTAGTTGAATGTGTATACCTTGCTTGGTTATCATTATCCAATTGAGGGTCAACATAAATTGTCTCATTGATTAATAAATGTCCAAGAAACTTTGGTTCCGTACGAACCTCATTATCATTAGTATTAACTTCTTATGAAAAAGAGTTCATCAGGTATAACAACAAGCAACAATGTAAGTTGAAGAAACCAACCGCAACGTATTTAACGTGGGTAAGTCATTTGGTTGAGTCCAACATTTATTGACGATATAACGTACGAAGACATCACAAGCATTATTCATTACAAGCATACATCTGCAAATGATTTCATTTGAATCCATACAATATTCTCAGTCCGTGTCCAATAAATGAATTAATGTAGACAGAGCGTCACAGCTATATGCACGCGCGGTTGGGGATTCCAACAGCCGACATTGAGCGTATGAGTCTGGCGAATATAAATATTATGAACTATGTAATAATCCTTCCGTAAATTCGGTTAGATACTAACCTTATTATCTCATCTCTTTCACATAACTTTGGACTGACCCTGAGTCCTTACTTCGAAGTAAATCTATATATATATATATATATATATATATATATATATATATATATATATATATATATATATATATATATATATATGCGGCAATACAATGCCCAACACTGGAAGGATATAGGACACGCCTTCACAGCTTGACGGTCAACGTAAAAAGGGTCTCGTATCTAAGTCACGGTGAGTGACCTATCAACGCTAACACGTCATAATTCGATCGTGTACATAGCGTTCAGCAGTCCGTGAATTATTAACATCAATTATATTAAATGCTGTCACCCTAAAAATTGCACACTGCCAACCATAGCAGACGACTTCAATAAAAATACCGTAACAATACCACTCACACTCAAAACTGAACGCGTTCAAACAAATACAGTAACACAAATAAACTCATTGAAAGAAAGAGCCATTTACTTAGTGGACTAACAGTTGCTCAGAAATATAAGGAAAAAATAAAGTCCTAAGAAATAACTAAATATATTCCGCGCCAACGAAACAAGGTAGAAATAGTTGTCTCCCTGCCCGTCTCATCCGCTCAAGGCCTTCCATGACTTATTAATCCCCTTTATTTATGTCGCGACCTTTCTTGTCCATCTGATTTTCGATCTCTCTACCTCTCTAGCTCTACGTATTACATAACAAGGACTACCTTGCAAGGCAATTTTCTTCACTAGGTGAAATACCAGTCCCTGGCGTCTTCTTCTCATTCTGGTTACACTTGCACATTTCTGGTTCTTGTCATCAGTTCCACATTGGTGATCATGTTAAAACATGTCAATCTGGCAATTGTCTGGATCTTGTCATCAGTTGCATTTTGATGATCATGGTAAAATATTTCAATCTACAAATTGTCTGGGTCTTGTCATCAGTTCCACATTGGTGATCGTGTTAAAACATTTCAATCTGGCAATTGTCTGGGTCTTGTCATCAGTTGCATTTTGATGATCATGGTAAAATATTTCAATCTACAAATTGTCTGGGTCTTGGCATCAGTTCCACATTGGTGATCGTGTTAATACATTTCAATCAGGCAGTTGTCTGGGTCTTGTAATTAGTTCCACATTGGTGATCGTGTTAAACTAAAACCATTTTAATGTTTATATGCTACACAAGTATTTATTTATAGTTGCTTAGTCGTTCCCATTCTACCGTGAGGTGTAGAGGTTGTATTTTACAAAAATCATAAATTTCTTGGTTTTTGTTATTCGTGTTCTCAATGTTTCAGAGCAATAATTTACGGCTGACTGATTATTACACTTGAAAGTCTTGATTTTTTTCTTCTGGACTTGATTTATCTTGATTGTCATATATTTTTTTTAAATCCAATAACAGCTTTTCTGGGTCTTCTGTATTCTTAGTTTGATATCAGTGTGTTTCAGCAACTTGTTATTACAGCCTGATTTATGATTTTACATTCTAGATGAGTGTGAGTGTGTGTCTGTATAAGTGTGTGTGTGTTTTATTTTTCAAAAAAAAAAAAATCTTATTATTCGATGAATCTATTATCTTAATCTCTGCCTTCTCTTTGTGTATTTTCAAACTCACTTCTGTAATCTCTCGTCAAGAATGTTCTTTTGTCTTGCATTTGGTTATGGTTATGGGGGAAAAAAGGAAGGTCGTAGGAGAAATTTATATCATTAAGTTGTTTGCCAGGATTCAATTACTGTTGGGTGGGAGGAAGTTTTCGTAACAAATCTGTAACACTGATAGATTAGCTCACATTTAAAAGTTTAGTCGTATATACAGACCCATCCCAGAGCCACAGTGGACAGTTATTTGCAGGATTAGCAAAATCACACTGACTAATTAACAGCAATACAGAGGATGCCTCAGTTTTTACCTCTAAATTGGCAGTCATATTAAAAACACACTTGAACTCGTTTCAGACAAGGTCCTATATAATGTTATTGCTGCCTGTTTTTTCTTTTGTGGTTACCGGCATGGCGGGCTTACTGTCTGTGGCCGACGTATCTTTGGATATGGTTTTCGCGAATGATTTTGTGGGCCGTTTTTTCTTGTGTTGGCGTTTAATACTACAACGAATCAAGACTTTGTGACCAACTCGAAAATAAAGTAGAAGTTGGACTCGTAGGGTACAGTTCACAACGAGACATCATTTAATGCGTACAGATTATGTTGACTATGTTGACGACGATACAGGCAATCATTATTTGTAATAAACATACATGGTCGAATTATAATTCGTGGCAAACAAAGTACATAGTCCATCATATACGACCTGGACCTTGGTTGACTTCACTAGCCGTTGCCCTATGAAGGTTAACGGAAGTTCTACGGCAACGAAGTTGTAGGATGCATAGGTTTATAAAATCAATCATGTTAAAAGCGTTGAGCATACATATGAAGATCCAATAATAACTATGAGCGTTGTATTGACGCACTAACGACTTGACTCCACTGGTCAAGTCGAAGCTCTACAATAAACAATCCTGGATAACCAAGTATCAAAAGTGGGATACTTAAAATGAGCCGTTTTAGGCTAAACATTCAAATCAGGCGCGTCTTGGCATGTTTTCTTCAAGAGCGACATCTTCATCTTATAGAGGATTAAAATGACCGTGTCTTTCCGAACCAAGGATAAGTACACGGGAAAATCACGTCTATATCAGACGCAGGCTATAAGGATCTCCTCTAAAAAAAATATGTTGTTGCTGGATAGTCATCAACATACCGGGACAAACCGCGCCACACCCGTTTAAGCCTGCTGCACGGTGGTACGCAAATAATTAAACATATAATTAACTTATGTGCTCAAATGTGCATCTATAAAATACTAGACTTACATGTGATAATCTCAAACATTTAACTCCCCTGCTAAAATAACTTAACAGTTAATATGTTTACAGATTCAGTGACATTCCTGCAGGCCATCGAAGTGCAACATGGACACACCGTACTATCCATCAGAGAAGTGATATTGTCAACCAATTAAGATTTTGTAAACAAAGGATATCATGTGTGCTTCGCTTGGATTCCAGCTAATATAGGAACTGATTGAAACGAAGTAGCAGGCTAGGCAGCTTAACGGGATAATATCAGTAAAAGTAAAAAATAAAAAAAACAGTAAAATCAGAAGTACGCTAGACTAAGAGTTGAGTCAACCATATCTTCTTCTTCGTTCACCCTCAGATGTCAACTTGAATAAGTTCAAAGTTCACCCTCAGATATCAACTTGAATAAGTTCAAAGAAAGCAGTAGTCAGCCTGAGGCTGTTGATATCTCCGTAGATTTTCTCCAGGAATGGTACTGGTGATGGCCATATGCGTTTTCTCTGTCCCTCATATGTTGGGCACCTTTGAAGCAGATGTTCGGCAGTCATTTTATCGGTGCCACAGTCACACTCATCAGTAGTTCCTATCTTTAATTTGTTGAATAGATGGTATCTCAATTTGTTATGACCTGTGCGAAGTCTGAAGATTATCACTTGTTCACTTCTGCTGAGCTGGTAATACGGATCATTTTTTGTGAGCCTGGATGCTCTTCTTCCCACTTGTGCCTGTACCTGCGCTTGATAAAACTCTTGGACTCCTCATAGGTTATATTTTTGTCAAGTTGAGGAAGTTTTCCCCATTCCTTTGCCAATCTGTCAGCCTCTTCATTTCCAGGGATGTTGCAGTGAGAAGAGATCCACTGTATCACGACTCTTTTGTACTGCTGACATAGTCTGTTAAGTGTTACTCTTATGTCATCCAGTTCAGCATTACTTTGACTTTTCAGCGTTGTAATCACTGACAGCGCATCTGAGAAGATAGCTACTGGTCTCTCTGAGCTTTCTTCTGTCATTAGAATTTCTGATGCAGTCCTTAAGGCCTCTGCCTCTGCTCTGAAGTTAGTTGAAAATCTCCCTGTTGCGACTGCTATCTTTTTTTTGTGAGCCATTGCTTAAGCTCATGAAGACGCCTCCACCCCCATCTTCTAATGCATTTGTTGCTGATCCATCTGTGTATGCATGGATCCAGGTGTTGCTTGGGTAATGTTTTTCTATATATTTTGTGGTTAGGACTCTCCTTTCTGTTTCATTTTGGCTGTTCTTTCTCTCAATATCAGGAACGTTTTCTATCATTTCAGGGCAGCTCTGTTGTTTCCTAATTGGTAGCTTGTGTGCAGTACATATTGGTGTAGTTGTTGACATTGCGTTAATGGGGTCTGCTCTCATCTTTGTTTTGACTGTCTCTACAAAGTTGCTTCGCTTCAGTCTTCCCCTTCCAAGTCCATTTATTCTCTGGTGCATTGGGTGGTCTATCAGCCTCCTGAATTTCTCGGCTTGTTGCTGGGCTCTGCTATCTCTTCTATCCTCCATATGCTGGAGGTGAGTAATCTTTTCCAACTCTTTTATGGGCGTTGACTTCATGCTCCCTGTTATGATTCTCATTGCTTGGTTTTGGGTTCTGTTTATTTTGTCAAAGTTCGACTTAGCTGCCGTTGACCATGCTGCAATGCCATATTCTAAGACTGGTCTCACTCGCTCAGTATATAGCTTCTTTACTACTCTTTCGTCTGCTCCCCAACTCGTGCCAGCAAGTTTTCTCATGATTGCCATTCTCTGCATTGCTCTTGTCCTGTTTTTCTCAATCTGGGTGTTCCAAGTCAAGCGGCGATCAAAGGTAATGCCTAGGTAGTTTGGGTTGTCATCCAGATGTAGATTTTTCCCATTTAGCTTCAATTTGGAGTCAACCATATTATTTCTGAGGAGCGAAACCGACATGGAATCAAAGTAGTAAAAGGGCAAAAGTGTTTGCACTTTTGACAGAACTAATTTTTTTAAAATGTTCTCAAAACATTTAAAGTACCATTAAACAAAACGTTGTGAAGCTTGCTACTTGGTACAAGATACTTTAAGTTGGAGGAAACCTGCTCCACCTAATAAATACAAGATACTTTAAGTTGAAGGACACTTGCTCCAGACAACAATGATAAAGATAGTAATCTGTTACGCTGCAACAAACACAAACATCAGATGTATTACATGAACAAGTACTTTAACGATCGCTTTATGGACATTGCAACGAAATAAATGTGTTCAGTATAGATGCAATAAAGGAACTTGAAACAATAGTAAAACTATACTTTTAGCAAACGCATAAGTATATATAATCTCAAATATACAACTTTCTGTGAGAATGTATTGATTAACTTAAATATACAACTTTCTGTGAGAAAGTTTTATATGTGGTCTCAAAAAGATTATTATGATTTGTCACAGAGTTCCTACTGCAAAGTTTATTATGGTTGGTCTCAGAGCTTCTGATCCAAAAGTTTATTATGGGTGGTTTAAGGGTTTCTGATTGAAATTATTATGGTTGGTCTCAGAGTTTCTGCTCGAAAGTTTGTCTCAGAGTTTCTGCTGGAAAATTTGTCTCAGAGTTTCTGCTCGAAATTATTATGAGAGATCTCAGAGTGTCGGCTGAAAGTTTATTATAGTGGGTCATAGAATTTCTGCTCGAAAGTATTATGTGAGGTCTCAGTGTTTATGCTCGAATGCTTATTATGGTTGGTCTCAGAGATTCTGCTTGAAAGTATTGTGAATGGTCTCAGAGTTTTGCAGGCTCATTCGCTTGCAGCTTGGATTGCTTTTTTTCCTAATTATTTTACGAGGAGTAGAATGTTTTTCAATTCAGGCGCCCAAGACAGAAAACGATCCTCTGGTAAGGAAGCGCATGAAGTAATCCAGAGAAAGCCGAAAGGAGTGGGTTGCCGACTCTTCTAGGAACATCTCCAGGATTGGCACTTGGAATGTTAGCACTCTATGTGAAAAGGGAAAACTGCACAGGTAGCAGCAGAAATGGAATTACGGATTGATATCATGGGTCTCTGCGAGACACGGTGGAAGGGCATAGAGAGGAGGAGATTGATCACATGAGAAATGATGTTGTTCTCAGGACATGAGGAGAAAAGAAGAGCCCATCACAGTGAAAGGGTGGCTCTAATGCTGTGTAGGGAAACACAAACGGCACTTATAGAATGGGAAGCAATCGGACCCCGAATTATAACAGCAAGGTTTAAATCAGCCAACAAGAAAGTAAATATGCTGTTCAAAAAATAAACTAAATAGCTACTGAAGGCTGCCATCAATGGTACCTATACCTTGTAGCGGTATGGCAGCTTGTGTGCCCTGACAATCCCCAGAGCTATGCCAGTGGGAGTTTTACTCCTGGTAGGTTCAACCAAGCTGGATTGGTCTGCGTGGGTAGGGTTCAGACAAAAGCTGGTACCCTGGTCCTCCAGGTTGGGGGTTTTAGCACAGGGCCGACACCCCTGTCTGTGTAAAAAATCGCACATGTTACGGAAACAGCAATAAATGAAAAAAACTTTGATGCGGGACGGACATCCGGAGTCTCAGGCTCGTATGACTGACAGTGGTGAAAGCCGAAAGGAAGCCACTGGCATGAAAACGGATGCCCAGACCGCAAAACACGAAACCAGAATTGGTTTTTGGAATGTCAGAACTATGAATGAGGCAGGAAAGCTGAGACAGATCACAGCAGAAATGAGGAATTACAAACTACATATCCTGGGAATAAGCGAGAGCAGATGGACAGGGATGGGGAGAATAAAAACAGCTACAGAGGAAACAGTACATTATTCTGGTAGAGAGGATGGTCAGCACAACGAAGGTGTAGCCATTATCCTTAAGAAAGGAATGGAAAGGTCTCTACTGGAATGGAAACCCATTAACAACAGACTAATAAGAGCAAGACTGAGAGGGAGATTCACCAACACCACAATTATACAATGCTATGCACCAACAAACGACAGCGATAAAGAGATCAAGGACGAGTTCTATCAACAGGTACAAAAGGAAATGGAAACTGTACCCAGGTACGATCTTATTATAGTAATGGGAGACCTAAATGCGAAAGTTGGAACACACAATAATTATAACGAAAGAGTAATGGGGAAATGCGGCAGTGGAACAGTAAATGAGAAAGGGGACAAATTAATAAGCTTCTGCAGTATTAACAACCTGGTCATTGGAGGAACACTTTTTCAACACAAAGAAGTGCACACGTTAACATGGGAATCACCAAACGGACGAGACAAAAACCAGATAGATCACATAATGATCAATGGCAGATGGAGACATGCACTACAAGACGTGAAAGTAAGAAGAGGCGCAAATGTGGGAAGTGATCATTACCTAGTAGTAGCAAAACTGAAGGTGAAACTCAGAGCTGCTGGACCAGTTGCAGTCAAACAGAAAAGATATAACATCACGAAACTTAAGGACCCCCTCACCAGAAAAGCGTTCGTGGTCGACGTAAAGAGACGATATCTGATTACCAAAAGCCAGGAAAGAACAGAGACCGACGATGTCGACCAGAAATTCAACACCATCTCAACAATATACAAAGAAAGCAGCAAGTCATGCTTGGGATTCCAGGAAAGAAAGAGCCAAGACTGGATAACACCAGAAACGCTAAACACCATAGCGAAGAGAAAGGAAATGAAAAGAAAGAAAACAGAAGCTAAGTCTCCCAGGTTAAAGGCAATATATAGCGAACAGTACAGTCAGCTGGACAAGGAAGTAAAACGTCAAACCCGTGCTAACAAAAGGACATTTCTGGATGACCTTGCAAGACAGGCAGAAGAGGCAGCACTGAGAAATGAACAAAGCACAGTTTATAAAATAACTAAAGCTATCAGTGGAAAACGAGGTGCAAACAACATAACGTTAGTAAGAGACAAGCAAGGAAATCTCATCACCACAGCACAGGGGCAGGAAACAAGATGGGCAGAGCACTTCAGAGAAACACTGAATAAGGAACCACCAGAGACTCAGCTGAATGTTCCTGAGGCTGAAAGCGACTTAGACGTAAATACAGACATTCAACGAAAAGAAGAAATTATCACAGCTATCAAAGGGCTAAAAAACGGAAAAGCGCCTGGTCACGACAATCTAAATGCTGAGCTATTCAAGAGAGACCCTGAACTAGCAGCAGAACTATTAGAACCACTATTTGCACAAGTCTGGGAAACTGAGACAACACCAACAGAGTGGAGTAAAGGAATAATTGTCAAATTGCCCAAGAAAGGCGACATTGCAGACTGCAACAACTGGAGAGGAATTACCCTCCTCTCAGTTCCCAGCAAAATACTAGGCAGGATAATCATCCAGAGAATTTCAAAAGCAGTTGACCATAAACTGAGGAAAGAACAAGCGGGCTTCAGAAAGAACAGAAGATGTGCAGATCATATATTTGCCCTCAGGAACATTATAGAGCAGTGCTCAGAATGGCAGAGACAGCTGTACATTAACTTTGTTGATTTTGAAAAGGCTTTCGACAGCATACACAGGGACAGCCTATGGAAAATTCTGAGGGCTTATGGAATTCCCAGCCGCATTGTTTCCATTATAAAAAGCCTCTATTCTAACTTTACGTTTAGTGTTGGATCGAGTAAAGTAACTTTCGAAGTGAAAACAGGAGTACGACAGGGATGCCCCTTATCAACAACATTATTTTTGACAGTCATAGATTGGGTGATGCGCCAGACAACAGAGGGCAGTCCAAGAGGAATTAGATGGACAACGTTTTCTACGCTGGAAGATTTGGAATATGCAGATGACATTGCACTACTCGCGCATTCACATCAACACATTCAAGACAAAACCGATAGACTGAATAAGTATGGCCAGCAGGTTGGCCTGAACATCAATTTGAAGAAGACAGAGGTCATGACACTAAATGTGGGCAATCCTGAGACAGTAACAGTAAGGAACCAGAAGTTAGAACAGACAGACACATTTACATACCTAGGAAGCATTGCAACACCTGACGGCGGAACAAGCAAGGACATTAACAACATAATGAATAAACGACAACATTTAGAAGTCTTCCCAGTACAGCACAAACACCAAATTAAGATTGTATCAGAGCTGTGTACTTTCTGTGCTTCTCTGTGGTGCGGAATGTTGGAGAGTAACAGTGAAGGAAATGTCGAAACTGTCCTCCTTCCACACAATCTGCCTAAGGAAAATTCTCCGAATCTTTTGGCCAAACACCATCAGCAACCAAGAACTACTTATTCGGAGTAACCAGGAGGACATGCACACCATCATAACTGGCAGACGCTGGAGTTGGGTTGGCCACGTCCTCAGAAGGGACCCTGATACCATCACAAGAACAGCTATGCTATGGACCCCCGAGGGACAGCGAAAGAGAGGCCGACCAAAAACAACTTGGCGGAAAACTGTGGAAGCTGAGATGCAAAGAAGGAACCACAGTTGGGCACTGTACGAAGGATGGCCGCCGACCGAGCAAAGTGGAATCAATTTGTTGCTGCCCTACAAGACGCCACCAGGCGTGAAGGCCGCTGACTGCTTTGACGGTTGGTGGTTATGGATCAAAGAAGAAGACTGAAGACACACACATAGCCATAACTTTGACATTCAATAACTTTTTTAATTTAATGAGTTCATTGTTCAAATTGCACACAAGAATACCTTAAAGTTCAACCAATCAATTGACAGTTGTTTTGCATCTGAGTCACGAGAGTTTTTTGGCGTACAGGCTTTCCCGTTAGTATGTTGTGTGGCCTCCTCTTGCATCGATCAGCAACTGGCATCTCCTGGGCATGGATGCGATCAGACGTCTGATGTGGGCCTGTGGGATGGCTGCCCACTCTTCCTGGAGTGCCTGGAACAGATCACGACGATTGGCTGGAGCAACGTCTCGGCGACAAACACGTCTATGCAGCTCATCCCACAGGTGCTCAATCGGACTCATGTCTGGAGACAGGGATGGCCAGGGAAGGGTGAGAATGTTGTTGGCAGTCAGGAATCGCGTGGTCAACCGTGCACAATGGGGTCTGGCGTTGTCCTGTTGAAACACAGACCTTTGGGCAGCCAAAAGTGGAAGGACATGGGGTCGAAGAATTTCATTGACGTATCGTTGCGCATTCAAGCCTCTTCAATGTGCACCAAATGACTCCTTCCATTGTAACTGATCATTCCCCACACCATTGCACCTCCACCACCGTGCGGCGATGCTTCATCAACGCAATTTTGGGCAAAACGTTCATTTCGCCTACGGTAGACCCTACGCCGTCTATCATGACGCTGCAACAAAAAGAAAGATTCGTCACTAAACCAGACACGTCTCCATTGCTTGTCAGCTGCAGAGGGACGATGCTGGTTGGCCCCAAAAAAGTCGATTTTGGCGATGGCGGCTCGTAAGGATAGGTCCTCGGTGAGGTCGTTGTACCCAAAGTCCAGCGTCATGCAGTCTATTCCGGACAGATTGATCAGACACATGACGTCCTGCAGGCAATGACTGGGCAGTTGAGGAAGCAGTTGTAAACATGTCTCTGAGGTGACGAAGCCGAATAAAGCGATCCTCCGCTGCTGTTGACACTCTGGGTCTTCCACTGCGATGCCGGTCTTCAACTGAGCCAGTGGCCTGGAACCGGTGCCAAAGTCGACTGATGGTACTCTTATGCACGTTTAGATGCCTGGCAAACTGACTTTGACTTTCGCCTGCATGCAGTCGGCCAATAGCAATGTTCCTTAAATTTATCGATAGAGACGCCATAAATGTCTGCTTGGAAATGAACTGATTTTTTGTGTGTGTAGCGTTATCCTTTTATAGGGTTTCAGTTGCGTAGTCAGTGAATAGTGTTCACCCCAAATTTTGCTGCTTTCACGTGCGCGCAACATGAGCTGTGGTCAAAAATTGCGTCATGAACACTATTGACCACTGCGTTGTAACGATTACAAAAACGAACGCAATTCAGGTCAACACGTGCATTTGACACTGTAAAGAACATTTGAGGCTGGTTTTTATATACCCTAGCACCATATTTTACTTACATACGCATAATAACGCGCCCTCTAATAGCTATGCGTTTCTTTTTTTGAACAGTATATAAACATCATCCAATGTTATGCACCAGCAAATGATAAATAAGCATCTGAGAAAGAAGACTTTTACACCAGATTGCAAAATGTCTTGGACAAAAAGACAAGAAATGACATTACAATTTTGATGGCTGGACCTAAACGCGAAAATAGGAAGAGACAACACCGGCTTTGAAGAAATAATGGGAAAGCATGGATTACGTATGATGAACGAGAGTAGGGAACTATTAGCTAACATCTGTGCTTCAAATCAACTAGTTATAGAAGGAAGCGTAATTCCTTCATAAAAGAATACATAAAGCAACATGGATATCACTAGACCATAGAACTGAGAACCAGATTGATCACGTATGCATAAATAAAAAAGTTTAAGTCCTCATTGCATTATGTAAAAGCATGTAGAGGAGCAGATCTGGTATCATACCATCACCTTATTGTGACAGCGCCATCTTGAGATCTGTCGTTCTCGGCGCTAGCCCCATCTTGTCAGCCATATTGTCTCTGGTTTAGTGCCTTTTCATCACGTTATCTTTAAGAAAGTTTATTACAAGGCCATAATAAAGCCTACATATTAGTTGTGTTTTTGCTCTAGAAATAGTTGTGTATATTCGTGTTTTCATGCCTTCTAGAGCAATAATCGCGTGTGTTATTGGTGTGGCGCAAATTAATACGCGCAGCGCGCCATAAGGGCGCCAGGAAAAGTGGTCGACATTTAGAGGAGGAGACTCATCTAAAACTCGTTGGAGGACACGTTTCCAGGCCGCAAGAGGAGCACGTAAGAGCAGAGGCACAGTTGCAGAAGCTGGCAGCAGTCCGGAAAGAGAGGTGGGACAAGCTGCCGTGTTCTACTCCACTACAGGTGGGAGAGTTGGTGAGGAAGAAAATGCACAACGCTGGGAGATCCAAAGTTCTTGATATGTGGTCAGAAGAGGAGTACATTGTTGTTCGTGCTCCCACAATGACAGGGGGTCCATATGTCATCCAACGAACAGATAGAGCGAGTCCGAGCATTAGAGTCGCTGGCAACGAACTGAGACGAAGTGAAGGAAAAGGTGATTCTCCAGATTTGGTAAATACCACTGAGGCGCCTGATTTAGTGCAGTTGTCGGGACTACAACAAAATCAGGCGGGGAATATGTGACAGCGCCATCTTGAGATCTGTCGTTCTCGGCGCTGGCCCCATCTTTACAGCCATATTGTCTCTGTGGTTTAGTGCCTTTTCATCACGTTATCTTCAAGAAGGTTTATTACAAGGCCATAATAAAGCCTACATATTAGTTGTGTTTTTGCTCTGGAAATAGTTGTGTATATTCGTGTTTTCATGCCTTCTAGAGCAATAATCGCGTGTGTTATTGGTGTGGCGCAAATTAATACGCGCAGCGCGCAGTAAGTTGAGTGATTAGCCTAGGGCTTATAAAAGAGATAGGAAGCGGCGAAACAGGCCTATTTTTTTAGAGAGCCACCCAGAAGAAGACGCCAGAGCCAATCTGTGTCAGTCTGCAGATGCCTTGAGCACGTGAGTTAAGTTAGATTAGCATTAGTGTTCTATAATTCTGTAATTATATTGAGCGTGGCTATTTTAATGTTTTGCTAAATAGATAGATAAATGTGAAAGTTTAAGATCGATTGTTTCATTTATCAGAAAGGCAAATACGGTATGAAGCTATTTCACGTGAATTTAGATGATACTGACTGTTATCAAGATGACAGCCACGTGGTTATGAAAGGCGGCGTGTCACCATGCGTGTGTATAAAGAAGACGCCAGTTTAATATTGTGTGAACTGACACGTGGGTGGAAGCAGATTAAGATAATTTTCCGCAGTAAAGGAAAGAGAGAGTTGTCGTGTTAAATTTCCTTTAGATGTGATGACTTTAGTTCTAGTGTTAAGTCAAGAGTAATTTTATTTTATCCTTTAATGTAAGAGTAATTAAGTGTATTTCACGATTATTGATTATTCTACTGTTTATCGTTTGTGGGTTACCTTGAGTGAGGTGAGATATGTATTTAGATTTCTGGAGAGCGCGAGGCCACTCCTTTGTTGAGGCAGGTGTTTCTCTGGTTGCTCCTTGTGGAGCATGGAAACACCAATGTGGCTGGTGTCCATCACAAGCCGACAAGAAGCATTTTTATGGTTGTGTTTCATGTGATGAGCTCCCAATCTCATCAGGGGTCATATACGACACGCTTGTGGCTAGGAGCACCAGTCGTCACTTACGACATGTTCAGAGTGCGGGAACGAGTATTGATGTGGGTCGGTTGAGAGGTAGTAGTTTATTCTCATTATTGAGAGTATTGATTGTACAGGTATTGAAGAATATTATTTTATGTACAGTTGATTATTATTTAATTATTGTTATGTGAACAATGGTTTGTGAGAGCACGTGGGCGTACTTGGAGATGTATATTTCTCTTCTCCGCTCCTGAGGGAGCATGGGGCCACCAGTGTGGTCGCCTCCGCATGAAGCATTCATGTGCTCGTGCTGTAGTGGTTACGGTAACAATCTATGTTACATGGTGAGATTTCCAGCCTCATGCACAACACCATACTAGTCGCATTGGACGACACGCATGAGTGTGTGAGATAGTTGAGGGTATCAGGTGGGCGCATGTTTGCCGTATGGTAAGTGTTATTATGTATGCTATTGCTGTTCACTTTGACATTGTTTTATTTATTGTTTTTTTTTTCCAGACAGTCAATGAACACTGACTGGGTGTTTGTTTGTTTGGTGTTCGGTTCTGTTCGGTAGAATTAAATGTTGATCTGTATAAGGCTTTGGGTTGCTTGAATTGTTAAGTCTGCTGCTGAGAGGGTTGCAAGCAACCAATAATTGCAACCCCTGTCAAACGATCCTTTATAAATTTTCTTAGTGCATGGGTCTTAGGTGTGAGGTACATCTAGCCCCTGCCACACAAAAAAAAATAGGCTTGTTTCGCCGCTTGCTATCTCCTTTATAAGCCCTAGGCTAATCACTCAACTTACTGCGCGCTGCGCGTATTAATTTGCGCCACACCAATAACACACGCAATTATTGCTCTAGAAGGCATGAATATACACAACTATTTCTAGAGCAAAAACACAACTAATTTGTAGGCTTTATTATGGCCTTGTAATAAACCTTCTTGAAGATAACGTGATGAAAAGGCACTAAACCACAGAGACAATATGGTTGACAAGATGGGGCTAGCGCCGAGAACGACAGATCTCAAGATGGCACTGTCACATAATGTTGGTTAAAACAAAATTAAAACTTAAGAAATTTACTATTATTTGATATATAGCTATTCATTCATTCATAACCCTTCACTCCCAAAGGAGCATAGGCCTTCAACAAACACGTGCCAAGTCCTCCTGTCACGTGCCATCATCTCAAGTTCTTTCCACGTTCTCCTCATCATTTTCACCCCTGTTTCCAGCTCTCGTCTCCATGTGCTTCTTGGTCTACCTCTGCCTCTCTTGCCCTGTGGGTTCCAGAACAAGGACTGCCTTGTAATGCTATCAACAGGTCTCCTCAGTGTGTGTCCAATCCATCGTCATCGTCTTCTTCTCATCTCTTGTTCCACTGGCACTTGTCTAGTTCTTGTCATCAGTTCCACGTTGGTAACCTTGTCATACCATTTTAATCCTTCTATTCTACGCAAGCACCCATTTATGAAAGTCTGTAGCTTTTTGGTTGTTGTCTTTGTTGTTCTCCATGTCTTAGAGCCATACAATAGGACTGACTTCATATTTGAGTTGAAGATTCTTATTTTCGTGTTGGATCCGATTTCTCTTGATCTCCATATATTTCCCAATGCAATGAAAGCTTCTCTTGCCTTTTGCATTCTTATTTTGATATCGCTGTCTGTCCCTCCAACTTTGTCTATATTACTGCCAAATATGTGTACGATTCTACATCTTGTATTGGTGTTTCTTCAAGTTCAACCCTGTTATCATTACCTGCATTTATTCTCATTATTTTTGTCTTTTCCCGCTGTATTTTCAGACCCAATTGCTATGACCTCACATCAAGTCTTTTCAATTTGTCCTGCATCTGATTACGGTTATGGGACAGAAGAGCCAAGTCATCAGCAAAATCCATATAATCCAACTTCTTAGTCAGAGTCCACTGGATTCCATTTCTGTTGTGTTTTGTCCATGATCTCATAACCCAGTCTATTGCTAGTAAGAAAAGAAATGGAGACAAGAGGCAACCCTGTCGCACTCCTGTTCTTATCCCAAACGGTTCTGTAATCTGTTCTTCGTGAAGAACTCTGCATGTCATGTCTTCATATGTTTTCTTTATTAAATTAATGATCTTCAGGGGAACTCCATAATGCCTCATCAATTTCCAAAGTGATTCTCTGTCAAATGCCTTTTCGTAGTCCACAAATCCGATGTATAGTGGTGAATTCCATTCCAGACTTTGTTCAACTATTATTCTCAATGTGGCTATCTGGTCTGTACAGGATCGGTTTTGTCGAAAACCTGCTTGTTCATCTTTCAGTTTCTTGTCTATGGACTCTTTTAATCTCTCAAGGATAATCCTGTTTAATACTTTTCCTGACACTGATAGTAACATTATTCCTCTATAATTTGTGCACTCTTGTAAATTGCCCTTCTTAGGCAACTTAACCAGATAACTCCTTCCATTCTGCTGGTATCTCTTCCTTTTCCCAGACTTTACCAAGTAATTTATGTAGCATCTCTGTAGCAGTGTCGATATCTGGTTTTAAGGCCTCTGCTGGAATGCCATCTGGTCCAGAAGCTTTATGGCTTTCTTTATTTCTTCCTTCGTTGGTCTTTCACCGTTAATTTGTAGCTCTCCTTCTGCTGGCTGGATGTCCGGGGGGTTTTTGTGAAGCTGGTCTATTGAGAAGGTCCCCAAAATATTCTGTCCACCTCTTCATTTGCTCAGTATATAGCTATAGACAACAATATAATGTGGGATATCTAAGAAATCAAAAAATAAGAGAAAAAAATTTCAATCACAGTATCCAACAAATACCAAGTACTCCAACAGCTGGAAGATTAAGCAGATACGGAAGACCACTGGCAACAAGTAAAAAAATATATAGAACGAGACATGTAAAGAAGTACTGAGAACAAGAGAACATCAGAAGCATGTGTGGCGTTGGCTTTTGCACGCCACATTTGAGAAAGATTGATAATCGTTGAGGTGCCGGTAGAAGCGGCACTATTATAGATTGTCGCTATGCGTACATCTCATATGACGTGGCAATGTTTGGGATAGTGACTTCAGAAATGTTTACATTCCCCGTCTGCGGGACAGCTACGTGTAGAAGTGTTCACAAGTTAAACTCATTGTGTGAGAAGCAATTCTCTGTGATTGAACCTCATAAGTGTACTAAAAGTAGGATAGAACGATAGTGTATACATATTGTATTCTGCTTTCAGGACTTGCCATGATGTACATACTAAATGTAAATTAAACGTCTTGATGTTTACTGGAGACTCGAAGTCAGTGCTAATCGTTGGCTGGTTGCAAACCTTTATTATATATGTTTGAACTTTAAAAGCTCATCAACCTTACTTACTTACTTAGTCGTTCCCCTTCTACCGTGAGGTGTAGAGGTTTGGAAGAGAGAGCGCCAGACTATCCTATCGTCTGTCTTCCTCCTGGCCTGGTTCCATTCTAGTCCTCGATCCTTCAAAGATTGTCTAATGTTGTCCTCCCAGCGGACTCTGGGTCGTCCTCGGGGTCTGGATCCTTGGCTCTTTGTTTCCCATGCTTGCTCATCAACCTGTGGCCATTAATATTGAACCTAGACAAGAACGAGCATTACAATGTGCATTAAACGAGTCCGTACATAATAACGAAGGCAACTTCTAACACCGCAGCATGGATAACAACAGAAACCATTAGTAAGGTAGAAAACATGAAAAATAAGAAAGCAGATTTAAACAGAAGCAAAACCAGAATCTCTAAGGCCAAGGCTCATGAAGTGTACATAGAAGCAACCAAAGAATTAAGAAGAAACATCGAAAAAGAAAGTGTATTCAAGAGTTGGCAAGGGAAGCAGAGGAAGCTGCAGCCAAATGAAATATGAGGGACCTGTATAACAACACAAAGATGGTAACAGGGAAATATAAGCAAGCAAATAGCCTCATAAAAGATAAGAATGGAAAATTGATTAGTAATATACAAGAACAAATGAAGAGATGGACAGAACATTTTGAGGAGCTTCTCAATAGACCAGCTCCAACTAATCCCCCAGACATCCAGCCAGCAGGAGCTGCAAATCAGCTGTGAACGACCAAGTAGAGAAGAAATAAAGAAAGCCATAAAGCTTCTGAAAGATGGAAAAGCAGCTGGTCCAGATAGCATTTCAGCAGAGACTATCAAAACAAGTATTGATATCTCTACAGAGATATTATACAAACTACTTGGCAAAGTCTTGGAGAGAGAGGAAATACCAGCAGATTGGAAGGAAGATTATCTGGTCAAGTTGCATAAGAAGGGAAATTTACCAGAATGCACAAATTAAAGAGGAATAATGTTACAATCAGTGCCAGGAAAAGTATTAAACAGAATCATTCTTGAGGCATTATAAGAGTCCGTAGACAAGCAACTGACAAGCCGAAAGGAAGCCGAAAGGAAGCCACTGACATGAAAACGGATGTCCTGACCGCAAAACAGGATACAAGAATAGGATTTTGGAATGTCAGGACAATGTACGAGACAGGTAAACTAAGACAGGTCACGGCAGAAATGAGAAACTATAGGTTACACATCCTGGGGATAGAAAGGACATTACTGGAATGGAAACCCATCAACAACAGACTGATACGATTGAGATTGAGAGGGAGATTCACCAACACTACAATAATACAATGCTACGCACCAACGAATGATAGCGATGAGGAGGTCAAGGATGAATTCTATCAACAACTGCAGAAAGAAATGGAGGACACACCTAGATATGATCTTGTTATAGTAATGGGAGACCTCAATGCGAAAGTTGGTACACACAATACATATAATGAAAGAACAATGGGGAAATGCGGCAGCGGAATAGCAAACGAAAATGGGGATAAGCTAATAAGTTTCTGTAGCATTAACAACCTGGTCATTGGAGGAACACTTTTCCCACATAAGGAAATTCACAAGTTAACATGGGAATCACCAAATGGTCGGGACAAAAACCAGATAGACCACATCATGGTTAACGGTAGATGGAGACATGCATTACAAGATGTGAAGGTAAGAAGAGGTGCAGATGTGGGAAGCGATCACCATTTAGTAGTAGCAAAACTGAAAGTGAAACTAAGAAGGGCTGGACCAACTGTAACTACACAGAAAAGGTTTGACATCAGCAAATTGAACGACCCCCTTACCAGAAAAGCTTTTGCGGCCGACATTAAGAAACGATATCAATTTGCCAAAAGCCAGGAAAAGACATTGACTGATGATATAGACCAGAATTTCAACACCATTTCAACAATATATAAGGAAAGCAGCAAATCATGCTTAGGATTCCAGGAAAAGAAGAAGCAAGACTGGATAACACCAGAAACACTAAACACCATAAAGATGAGAAAGGAAATGAAAAGAAAGAAAACAGAAGCGAAGTCCCCCAGGTTAAAGCAACTATATAGCGAACAGTACAGTCAACTGGACAGGGAAGTTAAACGCCAAACCCGAGCCAACAAAAGGAATTTCCTAGACGATCTTGCAAAACAGGCAGAAGAGGCAGCACTGAGAAATGAACAAAGCACAGTATACAAAATAACTAAATTCATCAGCGGAAAACAAGGTGCAAACAATATTACATTAGTAAGAGATAAGCAAGGAAATCTCATCAAGACAGCAGAGGGACAGGAAACAAGATGGGCAGAGCACTTCAGAGAAACTCTGAACAAGGAAATACCAGAGACACAATTGAATGTTCCTGAGGCTGAAAACGATCTAGATGTAAATACAGACATTCCACGAAAAGAAGAAATCATCACAGCAATCAAAGGGTTAAAGAACGGTAAAGCTCCGGGCCATGATAACTTAAATGCAGAGCTATTTAAGACAGACCCTGAGCTAGCAGCAGAACTATTAGAACCACTATTTGCACAAGTGTGGAAAACGGGGACAACACCATCAGAGTGGAACAAAGGAATAATTGTCAAATTGCCCAAGAAGGGAGATCTTTCAGACTGCAATAATTGGAGAGGAATCACTCTTCTCTCAGTTCCCAGCAAAATACTAGGCAGGATAATTATACAGAGAATTTCAAAGGCAGTAGACTACAAACTGAGAAAAGAACAAGCAGGATTTAGAAAGAACAGAAGATGTGTAGACCATATATTCACTCTCAGGAACATTATAGAGCAGTGCTCAGAATGGCAAAGACAGCTTTACATAAATTTTGTTGATTTTGAAAAGGCTTTTGACAGCATACATAGGGACAGTTTATGGAAAATACTGAGGGCTTATGGAATTCCAAGCTGCATAGTGTCAATCATAAAAAGCCTCTATGCCAACTTTACGTGTAGTGTTGGGCAGAGCAACCTAACCATCGAGGTGAAGACAGGAGTACGACAGGGATGCCCCTTATCAACCATCTATTTTTAACAGTCATAGACTGGGTGATGCGCCAGACAACAGAGGGCAGTCCAAGAGGAATAAGATGGACTACATTTTCAACATTGGAAGATCTGGAATATGCAGATGACATTGCACTGCTGGCACATTCACATCAACACATCCAGGAAAAACGGATAGACTTAATAAATTTAGCCAGCAGGTGGGCTTGAACATCAATTTAAAGAAGTCTGAGGTCATGACGCTCAATGTGAGCAACCCTGAGCTTATATCAGTAAGGAATCAGCAACTGGTACAGACAGATACTTTCACATACCTAGGAAGCATAGTAACACCAGACGGTGGGGCAGGCAAAGACATCAACATCAAAATAAATAAGGCAAGAACAGCCTTCTTTAGCCTAAATAACATCTGGAAGTCCTCCCAATACAGCACAAGCACAAAATTAAGATTATACCAGAGTTGCGTGCTTTCTGTGCTTCTCTATGGTGCGGAATGCTGGAGAGTCACAGAGAAGGAAATGTCAAAATTGTCCTCTTTTCACACAACATGTCTAAGAAAAATTCACCGAATCTTTTGGCCGAATACCATCACCAACCAAGATCTGCTTACTCGTAGCAAGCAAGAGGACATGCATACCATCATAGCTGGCAGACGCTGGAGCTGGGTTGGTCATGTCCTCAGAAGAGACCCCGATTCCATCACAAGAACAGCTATGCTTTGGACCCCTGAAGGAAAGCGAAAGAGAGGCCGACCAAAAACAACTTGGCGGAGGACTGTGGAGGCTGAGATGCAAAGAATGAACCAGAGTTGGGGCACTGTACGAAGGATGGCCACCGACCGTGCAAAGTGGAATCAATTTGTTGTTGCCCTACAAGACGCCCCTAGGCGTGATGGCCACTGACTGCTTTGACGGTCGGTGGTTAAGGATCGAAGAAGGAGAAGACAAGCAACTGAGAGATGAAAAAGCAGATTTTCGATAAAATAGATCCTGTGCAGGCCAGATAGCCACAATGAGAATAATAGTTGAACAAAAACTGGAAAGGAATTCGCCGCTATACATCACATTTGTGAACTATGAAATGGTATTTGACAGTGTAGACAGAGAATCACTTTGGAAATTGATGAGGAATTATGGAGTTCCCATTAAGCTCATTAACTTAATAAAGAAGACCTATGAAGACATGACAGCCAGAGTTCTCCATAAAGGACAACTTACAGAACCGTTTATGATTAAAACGAGAGTGAGACTGGGCAACCTCTTGTCTCCATTTCTTTTCTTACTAGCAATAGATTGGGTTATGAAAACATCAACATCACACAATAGAAATGGAATCTAGTGGAATCTGACTAAACAGCTTGACTATCTGGATTTTTGCAGACGATTTGGCTCTTCTGTCCTATAACCATTATCATAAGCAAGAGAAAATGAAAATTCACGATGAGAGGTCATGTGACGGTTTTGCCTCCCCTGCTTTGCAGTAGTGGTCCAAGAATGGCCAAAATTCAAGAGTATCTAATATAGGATTCAATGGAGTCTATCTGTACACAAGATTACTCTTGGCAGAAATGTAGATAGAAGAGTAGTAACGCTTCTATCACAAGGGAGTCTTCATAAAATATTCAGATAAGCGAAAACAATGCTGGCTGTCGCTGAACACGTAAATTCTGTAACCTGCCGACCACTTTTGTGAAGAATTTAAGCACTTATTTATCAGCTCGTTAAGCCCCCACCCCTGATTTACTCAGTGGAATTTTCTTATTCAAGTATAGCTCTGTTTAGAATGTGTGTAGAAATTGACTGAGACAAACATGCAGTAACTTTAAAATGCTCAAATCAAAGTAAATTTGTAGCATTACAAATAACAAAATGTAATAATCGCTTAAGTTTTAACAGTTTGAAAATAATTTGAATAGTTATGGATAAAGAAAAACTCTCATCCTCGTATTTGAGGATTGCAAAAAGGGTAAGAAATTCAGGTGGCAGCATATGTTTGAACTTAGCTGCCAATGACGGTTCTGTCTTTTCACACTGATCACTCGTCTCTGGTCAAGGGTGTAGCTCGTCTCCAAGAAACTTCAAGAAAAGTCTACGCAGTGAGTCCTTTGTCTTAAAGCGTAAGCCACTGATCCTGTCTTGTTCCAGAAATAGTACGTTCTGCTGGTACCACCAATAACTGTGATAGAAGAATAGAAAAGAACGCTTTTCTGAGTATGGCGTTCTCCGACACAGTTATGAGTCCCCTCTCTTCTATTTCACCATCCCACGTAACTCAGAGTTCACCCTCGATGAGAATTAAATTTAATCCCTCAGGATAAAACGTCCTTTACATTTAAACTGAATAGCTTTTGCTTTACATTGCATTTAAATGGAAAAGCTTAAACGTACAGGCATAATGTTTTACATTTACATCTCCGCTGTTTGAAAATTTTCACAATATAAATTAATTCGGGTTTCATTTTCATTTACACTTGTGGAAAAATTTGAAACTTCTATTAATTAAAATGAGTTTTTTCCCATGGACATTTACACTGGTTTAAAGCGTGAAACTTTACATTAATTTTAACGTGAATACGTTTATAGGGACATTTACACTGCTTTGAAAATGTAAGTCTTATGCTCAGAATGTACATTATTTCTTTTCATCTTTCTCTCCCTGCTCCACAGGGAACCTGGAACTACTTTATGCTTTTAGTTCTCTTTACGAAACTATCAATAAAGCAATCACCAGCCCGTGCAGTGGTGGTTCATGAATCATCATTCTATACGCTGAGGTTGCCAGCCTCAAATGGCTTTGACATCCAATAGCGAGTTTCACACAATAAAATTCACATGGTAATATATACATATATATGTTAGTTCACATGTTAGTAATAAAATATGAAATGTAAATCCAACTTACGCCAATCCTGGCTACAGACTTGTCACACAGATGAATAAAAGAGACGAATCGTTTTCTTACAACACGTGTCAGTGATTTCTTTTAGTTTTAACATAGATTGCCCCTTCTGACTCCGTGTCACTTATTTCCTAGTCCCATCGTTCCTTATTAAAATTTGAAAGAGATTTCCTGTGCTTTATAAGTCTTATCTGGTTCTCCAATAAAAGGTCCGGATAACAATTAGGAATTTTGAATCTAGCTCTTCCTCTGGCGAAGGTCTGATGTCTTGGCGAGCGTGCAAATCACAGAGAAATAAAACTGTGAAACTGACACACTGCTGCGGATATCGGTACGGCCTTGTACACAATTTGCACCGTCTCCGTGTGGTTTTCAAGGGCCAACTAAGCTATATTCCCTTGTGATAGATTATGATAAATAGATTTCATATCTCTATTTCATCATCTACTCTTTTCTTTTACCTAGTTTCATCTACGTCTGTTTTTAACATAATTTCCTCCTATGCTCAGTGATCTATCTTTTTCTCTCATCTAATTTAGCACGTATTTTATGGCTGGTCGCTATTTCCTTTGATGAGAGATCACCAGCGGACTTAATTAGCTACGTTACCTGGAGATTTTACGACCACGATTAGAAAATCGTGGTAATAAGATCAGACAGTGATAATAAGGGAGACAATTGTCTATTACCTTTCCCTGATCTGTTCGCATGTAAGTTAATTATTCACGGTGAAAGAATTCGAGATCAAAGACGGGCTCGCTATATTTTGTTTTATGACCACATCAGCAGATGGCAAATAGTGTGATTTTTCGATAGAAGAAATCTCGCACGGTCTGGTCAATCATGTTACGCAGGATCTAAAAGAGACTGTTCGCTCGGTGCTCGGGTCTGCAGCGGTAACAATATGTAGATTTCTTTCATATCTAGAAGTTGAGCAGAGATTTTTCTCGTAGGTGCCAACATCTGGCAGAGGTTCTGGATTCAGTCCTAGGGGAAAAAGGGCTTTGATACGCGTATTTTCCCTAGATTTAACCGTAGGTGTTAAAAGTAATTAGTAGAGCCATCTTCTGAAGATTTAATATATAAACCCCATCATTTTAACTTCATATCATTCAATACGCCACAGACTTTAAAAACATCTAGCCGAGTTCTAGAATACCTTGTATAAGTTAAGTTCTTAGTTTCTCGTTGGCGATAGCCGGTAGTTCTGTTTGGAGGTAATAATATTGACTAGTATTGTCGAGTGATTTAATTGTTATGTCCGTATTTTAAGTTTTAAGATTTTTCGGTGCAAAGTGATTTACTAGATAGGGCAGTCATTTTTTTATTTCTCTAGGTTTTACTGTGTTACAGTGGCAAGCCAAATAAATTATATTTCTAGCTAAACTGTTCCAGCTAATAAATAAATTTAATTCAATTGCTAGTAATCAGTCAGAGAATATTTTAACCGACTAGTAATGCACTGTTCATCATGAGTATTGACGAAATATATAAATTTCTAATTCATGATGATAAGTTTTTTAAATGACTAGAATTTATTTCACGGGAGTTTAAACGATAAGACAAGCTCTAAGCTTGTAGTTTCAATTTAACGTTAAATAACCGAAGTGAATATATTAAATTTTACGCGAGGTAGGATAGGGTTGAGAATAATATATTTTGGTTAAGTATTTGTATTGTTTCTTTTCCTTTATACAGTATTGGGTCAAGCCCAAAATCTACCAGCGGCTTCAATGTATATCTGAGAATAACCGTAAGAAAGAACATTTTGTACTTAAATACGTGGGTCTTCAAGGTAAACCTGTCTGACATTGTGTTTGCATCCAGAAAGAGACAGAGTACCAACCTAAAGGACATTAAGAATAATTGCTGTAACTGGGCCTATCGAGCCAGAATATATTTCTTTCCAAAAATTCATTTTTCATTCAGCACATGTGGCGAAAAATTACAAACATTAACATTTCCGACGTTTGACCAGTTGTGGTGTGACAATAAATTGAGTGAAGTTACCGACCTGACACTTCCTAAAGTACTGGAAACCTCAAGATTCTGACACTGTGAACCCTGTGGAATCTTTTACCTGAACTGATTTCCAGTGACATAAACAGTAATCCTATAAAATAAACAGTGAAGTTTACGCTCCCCGGATAATTGGAATTAACCGGTCTCTGTAGAGCTGGGGTTAATCTTTGCCAAGAGAACACTGGATTTGCTGTGTGTGTGTATGTCCTAAAGATTGTTCCAGAAGGTGAAAATCAAGTTTGTAGGTAAGAACGAATGTCAGTGGCCACTGTTGTATGGATAGAAAGAAAGCAGGAATGAGTGACTCTTTTATTGTATAACCCATACACCCACTTTGTATTTCTTTATGCGAGTTTTGCTAATGCTGTTTCCTCTTAGAATAGATTAATGCATCAACTCTGTTCTTAACTGTAGAGGGAAATCCTAGACCATAGTGTATAAATCTTTGACGCTTTGAGGGTTAATAACTTTCTTCTAACGGGATTCTTTTGTCTTAACAGAAGGAAGGAGGATTACATCTATGAGTCGAACTCTTTATTAAATTCTTAAACCTATGTTTATTTGTAGTTGATTTGATATTCCAACCCATAAAAGCCAGATCCAAACCTCAGAAATGAGGTATCTGAGGAAGGTGGTTGAAGTAACAAGAAGAGACATGGTACGCAACCAGACGATACGTCAAGGCCTAAAATGCCACCCCCTACAGACCCAAGTAGAACAGTCCCAACTAAGATGGTTTGGCCATGTCTGCAGAATGGGAGAAGATCGGCTACCACGACAAGCATGGGAAACAAAGAGCCAAGGATCCAGACCCCGAGGACGACCCAGAGTCCGCTGGGAGGACAACATTAGACAATCTTTGAAGGACCGAGGACTAGAATGGAACCAGGCCAGGAGGAAGACGGCCGATAGAATAGTCTGGCGCTCTCTCTTCCAAACCTCTACACCTCATGGTAGAAGGGGAACGACTAAGTAAGTAAGATTTGATATTCAAAATTATTACTGTTGTGAAGTTCTTTATGATTAATAAAATTTACATAAAATTGATTCACATGTGTCGGTCAGCTCGTCCAAATCTATCCATATTCCATTGATATAGTTTTCACGTCTGTGCGTCTAACTGTCGTCACATATATGTGTGTGTGTACGTGAATGGTTGATATATATTAATATATATTCTTTGTAGACTGTCTAAGTAGTTCTGTTGTAGAGATAGGCTGACGAGAGACGTTTTTTTCTCGAGTTTGTGTAGATCATATTGTCTAAAATGTAATAAATAATGATTACTTTCAACCAAAGACCGGAAGTTATCACCTGCAGGGTGATTTGATAAAATCATATATCTGCTACTTAGCAGATAAATATAGAAAGAATGAAAAGTGCGATAATTGACAGCACCTAATAGAAATCGGTACCACAAATGTACGGATACTGCCGTAGAGAACCGTAGATCGATAGAGGTCGCTCCGTTTTGTCACAGGTCACAACAGTTGGGCCTGAAAATACACAGGGACAAGACAAAGATTATGAGAATACATGCAAGAAATGACAACAAAGTTAAACTTGAAGAAACACCACTACAAGATGTAGAATCGTACACATATCTTGGCAGTAATATAGACAAAGTTGGAGGGACAGACAATGATATCAAAATAAGAATACAAAAAGCAAGAGGAGCTTTCATTGCATTGGGAAACATATGGTGGTCAAGAGAAATCAAGTCCAACACGAAAATAAGAATCTTCAACTCAAATGTCAAGTCAGTCCTATTGTATGGCTCTGAGACATGGAAAGCAACAAAAACAACAACCAAAAAGCTACAGACTTTTATAAACGCATGCTTGCGTAGAATAGAAGGACTGAAATGGTATGACAAAGTCACAAATGTGGAATTGATGACAAGAACTAGACAAGTGCCAGTGGAACAAGAGTTCAGAAGAAGACGCTGGCGATAGATAGGACATACATTGAGGAAACCTGCTAATAGCATTACAAGGCAGTCCTTGTTCTGGAATCCACAGGGAAAGAAAGTCAGAGGTTGAACAAAAAAAAAAAAAAAACACGTGGAGAAGAGAACTGGATACAGGGGGGAAAATGATGAGGAAAACATGGAAAGAACTTGAGCGGATGGCACAGGACATGAAGACTTGTCATGTGTTTTTTGAAGACCTATGCTCCGTGAGGAGCTAAAGGGTATTGATTGATTGAAAATGTTTTTCATCTTTCCCACTTTGCTGTCGCTTACGTTCCTTTCTCATTTTGTAATTTTGTCCCTGATGAAGGCATTGGGCCGCAACGTAAGCTATGTGTTCTTTTTGACGTAGGCTATTTCTTTGTCCTAGTAAAAAGTATTATCAATTTAAAGAAAATAACAAAACCATTTTAACTCGTCGTTTTCCACCGTCTCACAGCAGCCTTCTACTTTTTGTCTTCCTTGTTCTTTTGCTGCACTCTAGCAGGCTTTCTAGAAGGTTATGAATTCTCACGAGAAGCTGATAAAGAAAGAGAAAACTGCGAAGTGTACTCGAAACGTCAAGAAAACAAAGGTATCAGCATATCATGCCTATGCACCTTTACAACGAGTTGAATCCTCGAACCCTTCTGATGGGAACAGACACTATGGGGAAAATCAGGCATCTTGATAAGAAGATCAGGCCCTCTGAATTCAAAAAATGGGGATTATTAATTCGACACAAAAAATTATTTATAGAAAATAATTGTAAATATGTGAACAAGGACAACGAGACGGGTCGAACTTTATTTTTAAAGGGTGGAGAATTGGGCACGCAGGCCCCGTCTAAAATTCTGCCCTTCCTTTCTCTCACCTTTCATACTGAATTCATAGTGTGTGTCTAATATCAATGTCAAGGAATTCAACGTTGTAAAGTAAAACAAATTAGCACATTATTAATATAAAATATGTTTAAAAGTACAAACATCTTCATTAGAACCTACAGTTGATAGTATAAGAAAAGATAATCCGATTAGGGGGACATGTAATCAGAACTCACAAAGTTTTCAAAAAGTCTACGATTGTATGAAAAGAGCCTGAGGTTGTTTCTTAGGTTATGTGGAAGACAATTCCAAAGATGAGCAGCAGAGTACGCTAAGCTTTTCTTGAATAAGACAAGCCTAGGCTTGGGCACTTGCAAGTTGTTAAGGCGTTGACTGTGTCATACGTTGTATTTGAACATTGTCCACCGATATGCTGGAGCATTAAGTGACATAATTTTGTGAAGAAATTTAGCTTTGTTAAAAAGAAGCCTCTTCATTAAGGGCGGTATTTGGAGGTTTTTATATAGATCTACACACTGAGGCAGTTGTCAGAGACTAGACGTACTGCACGCTTTTGCAGTGAATGGAGTCTCATTGTGTTGGACATTGAGCAGCCATCCCAGATTGTAGAGAAATAGTCAAAGTTTGCTTGTATGTGAGATATATAGAACAATTTTCGTGCGCCTTCATCTAAGAAATATTTGATTTTAGCTAACTGGTAAGTGCTGAAAAAGTTAACCACTGTAAAGCACCGTGGCTCTTCCGGTGTCCAGTGCACCCCTGCTGGCCCTTGAAAACCCCACGGCGACGGTGCGAATTTTGTACCAGGCCGTACCCATATCCGCAGCAGCTTTCCGATGCGCACAGCTTCTAGTCGATAGAACAATGAAAGTAGGGGAAGTCGACAAATTGGATACGTAACTTGGGGAAAAGGGTTCTGAGAGCTGGGACAGTCGGGCCGGAGTGTGAAGCGGGACTGAGATGGGCCCGCGCTGGACGAGGCCACCGACGCTAGGCGGCTTGGAAGCCGAGCTCACAACGCAGTTGGAACTTTTCCGCGGACCGCCACAGCTATGTCACGTCACCTTCCGGCCGCGCCCGCATCGGCTAGCATTCAACAGTCAACTCAAAACTGGCACGGAAAAGGGGAATCCGACTGTTGCTTGCGTCTGTCGTTTCCAAATAGCGGAACGTCTTGTCAGTAGGCGGCCAGTGGTTCTTGTCTAAATGCAAGAAAAATCGCGAGCGAGCGCGAGGAAGACGCAGTATATCCCAACAGTTATCTGGTTCATCCTGCCAGTAGTCATATGCTTGTCTCAAAGATTAAGTTATGATTGTCTAAGTTCACACTGTATCAAGGTGAACCTACGAATGACTCATTAAATCAGTCGAGGATGAAACGATCCTACTTGGATAAGGTCTTGACTAACGTTGCCTCACAAGTCTGTGTGAGTTGTTCCTGAAAACAAGGCCTCCAATCTCAAATGACGATGCAGCGATGCACGTTCCGCTCGGGTGCTACACTCGAGCAAGTCAATGCTTTCAAATCTAAAATGTCTAAGGACATGAGATATAGAGTACATATAGACATGAGCTATAGCATATATATGTGTTCTGATGCCAGATTGTATCGGCTGTGCCGTTTCACTTAACCGACCAGCTTCAAGAGGCATGATACATGGGTAATAGTTTGACTAAGTTCCTAATATCACGCCATTCGACACTTTCTTTCAGACGTGCGTTCCCATAGTCATCAATGACTTGAAGGGATACAACTACTACATCAACATTGCATAACCCTTACGGGAGCTCGAGGACTGACTAGAGTATCAAGTTTGATTACAACCGGATGTCTCCCTTGTCACACACCAGATACAGGGTGCCGTTAAATCCCAGAATCTATGTCTCCAGCTCCGATACAGAAAATTTGAGACATTTTGAAAACCATCTATCTTAGTATTACCCTATTCCGTGTACACTGATTGCAGGAAACCCACAATTCCTCTTCACGATCGAGTAATAACAAAAGTAATAACAATGCCAATAATACCATTATTTACATTGTAGATCTAGACTTGACCTTAGGCTTGTCTGTAATTCCAAAACTTGTTGAGTTGAAGTCATTAGCTCAATTTTTAATCTTTACTTGTTTTAATATGCAGAGAGGAAAATATTTTGTTCAGTCATATTAAAGCAAGTAATGATTTCAAAAAACCAATTTCATGAAGCAGTTTAATTATTATTACTAAATGCACTGAGAGGGGAAAAAGGTGCGTTCAAAGACAAATTAATGAAGCAGCATCCACTGTCACTTCTACTTTTCCAATGTGTTCAATTTCTTTCTTTTTCAAGTATTTTTTAGAAACATAATGACATCTTTTAGTGCCTTGTTGTTACTGTAAATCTTGTAATTTAAAAATTCTCACATTAAGATAACACAAGCCTAAACCATTCAGATATGATCATCGTACTTACGATAACATTTTTTTACATTCCGACATAGTAATGTTGCTGTACACGTCCTCACAATTGCACATAAATACCGTGCGGGACACGGCTGAGGAAGTAAACATATGTTAAGACATTACACTCATTACTATCTAGTACCCGTGTAATGACCCGTGTAGTCCCCATTGGTATTTGGAGTCAAGGAAATAATAAGCCTAGTTCTCCATCATGCATGTCGTAAGAGACAACTAACATAACGTTGTACAATTGGGTGGAAACTTCATCATGAAAAACTAATTGCTAAAGATACCGAAACACAGCTTCACAAGGCAGTGAATGTTTTGGTGCTGACTAGTGGTGACTTTATGCTACATAACAACCTGAATAGCAAAAAATGATGATCGATAAAGCGAGTTCAAGACATGCTTCTGATGGAGTGGACACATACGGACACCAATCGACCAGCATCTCAGAATAGACACAAGGACATCAATCTACTAGCATCTCTAAATAGGGCACTTACTTACTTACTTACTTACTTACTTACTTACTTAGTCGTTCCCCTTCTACCGTGAGGTGTAGAGGTTTGGAAGAGAGAACGCCAGACTATCCTATCGTCTGTCTTCCTCCTGGCCTGGTTCCATTCTTGTCCTCGGTCCTTCAAAGATTGTCCAATGTTGTCCTCTCAGCGGACTCTGGGTCGTCCTGGGGGGTCTGGATCCCTGGCTCTTTGATCCCATGCTTGTCGTGGTAGCCGATCTTCTCCCATTCTGCAGACATGGCCAAACCATCTTAGTTGGGACTGTTCTACTTGGGTCTGCAGGGGGTGGAATTTTAGGCCTTGGAGTATCGTCTGGTTGCGGATAATGTCTCTTCTTGTTACTTCAACCACCTTCCTCAGATACCTCATTTCTGAGGTTTGCATCTGGCTTTTGTGGATTGTAGTCATTGCCCATGACTCGCATCCATATGTCAAGACTGGGACATACGTGGAGCGGTATACAGCCATCTTCGTTTTCTTACCAACCTCTCTCTTGCTGAAGAATCCTCGATTTATGGCCTGAAAAAGTCTCCCAGCTGCAGCTTTTCGAGTGGCCAACTTTTCTTTGATGCCTCCCTTTGGGTCTATAATAGCTCCGAGATATTTAAAGTGGTCGACCTGCTCCAGGACCTGTTCTCTCAGCTTAATCTGATGTCTTCTTTCTTCTCGTGATATCACCATGGATTTTGTTTTAGAGCTACTTATGACCATCCCTCTCTTCTCCAGCTATTCCTTCCAGACTTGCAGGTTGGATTGGAGATGTGCCTCTGATTTAGCAATTAGGGCAACATCATCAGCAAATGCCAGCTCTGAAATACATACCTGTCTCATCTTCCAGTACCCCACTGAATACTTTCTTGTTCTCTCCTTACATGACTTGATAACATCGTCCATGAGGAGTATGAAAAGCTAAGGTGACAGGATATCACCTTGTCTTACACCAGTGGTGGTCCTGAACTCTTCTGACTTATGGTTTGTTGTCCTCACATAATTTCTGCAAGACTTGTAGAAGCTCTGTATAGCATGAATCAGAGGTGCTAGAATGTTCTTCTTTGCCAAACAGTCCCATAGTTTGCTCCAGGGGAATAAGACATACGGACAGCTATATCCTACTATCTAAGAGCAGGACACACTGACATCAATCTACCAGAATATCAGATCAGGACTCACGGACCTCAATCTACGAGAATGTCAGTTCAGGAGTCATGGACCTCAATCTACAAGAATATCGTATTAGGACACACGGACAACTCAGAACACGACATACGTGGATATCAATCTATTATCATCTAACAACAGAACACATACGGACAGAATCTACCAGCACTTTTGTGTGTGTTTGTAATATTAGTGACGTTATCATTAAGCCAAGTACGTTGCACTACTTCGTTAAGCCTGTGCCGAGTGTATCCGATTTTATCCTTAGCTCTTTACTGTCCCCAGGCAGCCTGCAAGGCAACAGGTGTGTGTCTCTTGGTTTGATCCCTCCCCTTCGACCTGTCAGGCTTGGAAGACCCGGCTTTTTATTAGTTTTGTCGTTAAAACATGAATTTCGTACATTTAGCTAACTTGCTGTTTCTAATAATTAATGAAGAATGTGCCCACAAAAAGTTTTGTAGGTATACTTTGAACCAACTCTGATAAAATATGTATGAATGTGTATGTACTTCAAGTTTAACTTTCGGTAATTTTGAGCAAATCACTTCAACTCTCAGATGTGTATGGTTATATTTGTTCAAATGTGCGTAAAACGTATCTCCCAATATTACCAGTGAGCATATATAGGAGATAACTGTTTCAGTTTCAGCCAGAACTTGTCCAACACACATGACTATCTGTGGATGGGCAGGAAAAAGATAATGTTAAGTCAGTGTAGCGGGATCAGACAATATGAGCATGTTCATGGGTGTATGTTCGTGTATGTATAAAGATGAAATTATAAAGCTCGCCATAACATGGCTCGCGCTAAATAAGTCATCCACAAGAAGCTATTTCTTTTCTCCCAAATCGAAGTGTGGCCTTGGCATTCTACACCCCTACACATCATACCACTCTCAGTATATTTCATTCGTCATCAGTAGGGCTAGGATTTTAAAGTTTTTTTTTCATTTTTGACACATCCGAAACGTTGCTCAGATGATTATAATGTGCTTCATACAAAACTAAGCTTATTTATGAGCCTTTGTTAAGTCATTATTTTGCATTTATGCTATTTTTGGTATGTAACACAGTAAGGATACAAGTAAAATACATATAAGACGTATGTACCTTACTAAAGTTAAACGTAATGGACTAAGCGGAACAGAAACAATGGACTCGTTTAAGGCAAAAGGGCCACACGAACAAAGGTGTCACACGAAAAGGGAAGATTTCAACTTGCAACTATCCCTTTTATTTACATAATAACAACATGGCCAAATATTGCCGACGTGAGATAGAAAATGAATGCTACCATTACAAATCATAAGATAGATATGAACTATCAAAATGAACCTCACGGTCACAAATGACCACCGTTCAGCACAATGTGTAAAGAGGCAAGCAACATTATCATGAAGTTACTAAAATATACACAATGGAAGAATAATGAACCACGGCGAACACTGCTGCAAAACATGGAGAACAAGATAGTTCTACAAAACATGGAGAACAAGAAAAGTCTACAAAACATGGAGAACAAGATAGTTCTACAAAACATGGAGAACAAGAAAGTTCTACAAAACATGGAGAACAAGATAGTTCTACAAAACATGGAGAACAAGAAAGTTCTACAAAACATGGAGAACAAGAAAGTTCTACAAAACATGGAGAACAAGAAAGTTCTACAAAACATGGAGAACAAGATAGTTCTACAAAACATGGAGAACAAGATAGTTCTACAAAACATGGAGAACAAGATAGTTCTACAAAACATGGAGAACAAGAAAGTTCTACAAAACAAAACTCAATAGCTACCAAAACTAATGGCAAATAATCACTGTCCCAAAATTTGGCAGAAAGCTACAGTATCAGCATACCGACTTCTGAAGGCACATCTTTTAACGACGGCTCTAAGTACTCTAGTACCTAATGGTTTCTCTTTCCGCCAAAATTCAAACTTTATTTTCAGCGAACTTAGAGAGCCAATAGACAGTTTATTTCAGGTATACGTTGTTAGAACCAATAAACGTAGTTATTTCATGGTTGCTCCTGTGGTGTCAGTTATAACGGAAATGCGTTTTTCAGTGTTTAAAGCTTTGTTGACAGGCAGAAGAAAATTATTCTCTTTTGACAATCTGTACATGGTTTCCATTGTGCATTGTTAGTGTTATTGTGCATTGTTAGTGTTATTGTGCATTGTTAGTGTTATTGTGCATTGTTAGTGTTATTGTGCATTGTTAGTGTTAATGTGCGTTGTTAGTGTTAGTGTGCATTGTTAGTGTTATTGTGCATTGTTAGTGTTATTGTGCATTGTTAGTGTTATTGTGCATAGTTAATGTTATTGTGCATTGTTAGTGTTATTGTGCATTGTTAGTGTTATTGTTGAACAGAATCAACATGATTGTACTCACTGCGTTCCTAAAGCTCGCTAGCTGTATACGCGACGTAATGAATTGTAATTCTGAACTCATTAAATAAAAACTTTCAGGTTGCCATAGAAACTGTGAAGTCTTCGGTTGTAATTTTATGTCTTTTACATGTGTTTTTTTTTTAAAGCTAGGAATTATTTTGTTAATAATATTAGAATTTTCAGTTTAGCACAGACACTTTGACAATTTAAATGTTATTTTTAAGGTGTCTTTTGTGTGAGTGTGTATATGTGAGTGTGTGAGTGTGCGTGCGTTTGTGTGTGTGTGTGGGGGGGGGGGGGTTCTTAGACTTCATTTTTTGATTAATAAAATTGACTTTCAGTTTCGCTCAGAAATTGTATAAATAAGAAGTTGTTTTTTTTATGTTGACTTGTTTTATTAGCACTAAATGAGCTAGCTGCTACAATAGACCTGGTAAGTGTGAAGGCGAACAGCAAAGTCAGAGCACTGCAAATACATACTTTCTGAGAGCAGGAAAGTCAGCACACCCCAAACCAAGTAAATCAAGTAGCAGTTTACCATCCCTTCTTGACTGTGCAAATGACTGGGAGATGGCAGTAGACCTACCTGGGCTAGGGGCATATCCAGAGAGTATCAGAAGATCTCGAAGACGGCCAGATATAGTGCTGCATTTCTCATCATCGCAGGAGATTATAATGATTGAGCTGACCGTGTTGTTTGGACCCAAATTGGACGAGTAACAAAGTGGCCAAGCATAATGATCTGGCCACGGACTTGGCACACTATGGGTTCACTGCAAGGGTCATGGCTGTTGAGGTGGGAGCAAGGGGTCTCGTGGCGGCCTCAGTGTATGATCTACTGAAACTGTTGAGGTTGATATGACAGTCACGAACAAGGGCAGGCAGAAAATAAAAGTGATCTTGAAAGCTGCAATCAAAGTGGAGTGGGTTCAATTCTCTGCGTAAGACAACAGGAGGCTGACACTTGTGAGTCATGATCGAGTTTCCTATCACAGTTACATGATCAGCCCTGTGACAATCGGGAAATGATCAATTGACTTCTGGAACGACAGATGCCACTGGCATAGGAACCGGCTGACCGGGTTGGTGTCACAGATGGATATAGTGCAGAAGTAATCATCCACTTTTGCCCCTCCCCATCTAGTTTATTTTTTTTAGCTACATGAACGAAGGATTCACGAGTGCAATTAACACGTGAGCCATCTGGCAATTAAGCCCTATGTGAAACAGAGAGCGAAGCGCGGAGCATGGCGTAACAGATTCTTTGATCAGGGGAACACACGATATCAAGTCTGAGACGGACCTTGGTTTGTAAAACTTTCAGGGGAAGTAATTGCGTAGCTGATATTCGGCAAGGCGGAGATGATGACAGTCAAGCCAGAGAGGTTGTCGGCGGAAGAGGTGGTAAAATTACCTTTGATTCAAGAATCGAACGGCAAATTGGTTCGGGTCTGGCAGTAGGTGTGACTTTCGCATTAAAGGACGATAGAACGGAATTGATCAATATATACCATGTCTCTCCGATAGCCATGATCAGTTGCCCAGAAATCTATCTGAATTAACTAGCTCGTTATCTTAAGTTTTCTCGTACAGAGTGAAAATTATTAGATTTTCGTGGAGTGTTTCATTTTACTCATTGCGGTAATTTATATACTAGCCTTTAAGTAATTAAGTGTGTTTAAAGTTTTCATTATATTTCACTGAGATTTTCTGTGCTAATTAAATAACTTATAGCTACATTTTCCAGCCGTGAAGTAAATTTAATTACTCGCTATTTCCCAGTAAGAGATGTTTTAAATTGACTAGTACATACATTAAATAACTGTCTACTGACGGCATATATGAGGGACGGTCAAAAAGTAATGCCTTGTAATTTTTAATTTCATTCAATAGGCAAGAAAACAGATAAAATTCACATTGAAATGTAGCCCCAAGTCTGAACTTCAAAAATTTATTTCTCAATGTCTTTCTTCTTCTTTGATCCTTAGCCACCGACCGTCAAAGCAGTCAGTGGCTGTTGCTGTCGTTTTTGACGGAGTCATAATAGGTAAATCTATTTAATACTTTTGTTGGTCAAAGTTGAGGATAATTGGGGGTTAACTTCAATGACAGGTTATTTGAGGGTTATCTTCCCTTTCTTTCAAATCATTGTCGTTGATCTGTCTTAACGATGCTCAGATTTATGCTGTCTAGGCATGCGCAAGTTCTGGGCCCGAACTGAGGAAACTTCCGTGAGGGAGGTTGTGATTTGGGCTGTCAGACATGATGTCCGTTGTGATTTTCTCTATATCATCGTGGGGATTGGAAAGTTTTCGATATGACTGAAATGTCAATGTTTTCTCCAGTGATTCTTTGTTCGTCAAGAGTGACGACATTAATTAAGTGTGTATCCGGAAGATTCTGTAAAAGGTAAATGACATTCTTATTAATATGCCTTTGGTTGCAGAACATTTGAAGTTACCTATCTGCGAGTGAAGCTCACAGATCCTGAGAGACAGAATTCCTTCTTTGCTTCTTGTTCTAGCCAAATGAGACTATGTGTTTTGAATTGAACAAAAGCCTTATGATGATGATAAATTATTGTGGACGCCGCAGGTTGGCGGTATATATGTTTAGCATGGTTTGATCGTGCCTGCTAACAAAGGATACACAGCTGTTTACATATTGAGGCCCTGTATTACGGCCAATATTTTTCAGCAAGAGGAAATATACCTGGCGAGCTATGCCAGTTGAATAACAGCCTTATGTATTATTGCTATGCAATTTAGGAGCTCGTTGTTTTGGACGACGGAGTTAATTGAGTACCTGACGCGCTGAGTCAATGGTACGGAAGCTACATTATAAACTGTAACATAAGGACAGATGGTGTTTGGGTATGTCCTAACCGATGTATGATGCAAGCCTTTGATTACCAGACATTTAACAGTCATTCTATATTTATGTGAAGTCCTTGATCTTGTTAATTCGACTGTCCTGTTGATGCTACTGTCAGTTTCGTAAATAAATGTGTGAAACGTGCCAGCAGTCTTCAATCCATCATTGACTACTGCATGCGAGTGTATGGGTGCATTATTGACTTTACCAAGAGCTTCAAGCATTCGCGTTCTCGTCTACACCCACACTCAGCACATCATAATACCAGTACCACACATCTATTACATGTATGCTGTTTTGTGTGAGTGACCATATTACCCCTGGCAGCGCCTCATGCTAGTGGCCGTTACATTTCTGGTGACCTACATCAACACCACTACATTACACCGTCCAGGTGACAAACGACACGTTCACTCTGCCAGCTTTCACATCACGCATAAACAGTACGTACGTTGACATTTCTGGCGGTTACCACCAGATTTGTGGGTTTTCTACATTTTCAAGACAGTGGTAAATAGGTCAACAACTGGGCTGACTCACATAAACACTGGCGTTGGCATTTTTGTGTTACTGCTACATGGACCACAACTGCTACGGAAGTGAAGTGACATTTTTATACATTTCTGGAGTTCTACAAATGATGGCAATATATCTGAGCTATCAAGTCACATCGTTACTTGTCAACCTAAGATTGTAAACAGTACCGCTGGTTGTTTACACTACATTCTGGGCTATCAAGTCACATCGTTACCTGTCTACCTAAGATTGTAAACAGTACCGCTGGTTGTTTACACTACATTCTTCAAACATATCGACGCTGGATTTTCTAGTCTCAACTGGTGTCGAGTATGATTTTTGTAGCTACACTTTGGAGACCACTGCCTGTTATTAAGTTACGGTGATCTTCAACGGTGGATCGTCTTCCATTGTTGTTGACAGTAGTACCGCATTATACTGCATCTTTGCGGCTGTTGAGGATTGTGCTTAAAGATAAGTGGGCTGTTTAGTGTGTAAACTGTGCCTTTATTTTGTGTAAAGCTGAGCCTTCCTCTAAGCACATTCTATATACTGTCTATTTACATATGCCATGCATGTTTTTTGTATACATGTTTTTGTTTACATGTGTATTTAGTGTGTATTTCAGCGGGCTGGTTGGGTAGGAGACTCAGAGAAGATACCACGTGATAGAGGTTCTATCGTGAGCGTTTTCTGTAGAATACGCATATTTCCCCTGTGGAAATTGCGAGCGACCTGTGTTGCTACTTTTCAGTTTTTTTCTTAGCTGTGACGAGATGTGTTAGTATTGTTTTCGTTATTTTTTCCATTCTTTGATTTTTGATTTGTTTTGTTTGTATCTGTTCGTCTCTCTTTCCTTTCATTTATTTCTATACACCTTTTTGTTTATAACAGTGTTGTCATTTGTTTGATTTTCGCAGTTATCATTACACATTTTGTAACAACATTTTGATTAGTTTCGCTTTATTTATTATTTGACTTCTGCAAACGTTTTCGGTTGTTGTTTTGTATTCTTGTCTTTGTATTTATTATTGTAATACATTGTTGTCATACAGTCTATAGATATACGTGATCATTGACTATTATTATTATTAATATCATACACTTTTCGGATAAAGGTTACTTATAATGATAATATTATAGAGAAACAAGGTAACTATACAAGGTCTTTGACTAAGACTTGTCTATCAAAGAGAGTGAAATAAAGTGAAGTGAGTATACAAGTCTAATATTACAGACTTGTCTCCCATCAAAGTGGGATAAGGTAATTTATGTAATTTTTCAGGTCTGAGCTCACATAGTTAGACATAATGTCTACACTAGACTTCTTTATTGAACAAGGGAAATCCCTTGGTAAATCTGGTAAAGAATTAGAAGAATACTCGACTGCTCTCTTTACCAAAGCACTGAAGTCTGAAGAAAAGAGACAAAAAGAGGAAAATAAAAGATTGGACAGAGAAGCTGAACAAAAGAAGATAGATGCTGAGAATTTAAGATTGCAGATGCAGGCAGATGAAAGGAAATTCCAGATGGAAATGGAAAAACAAAAAAGGGAAGCAGATGCTGAGGAGAAAAAACTTCAAGCTCAAGCTGCTGCTGAAGAGAGAAAATTTCAAGCTGCGGCTGAAGAGAAAAAACTTCAAGCTGCTGCTGAAGAGGGAAAATTTCAAGCTGCTGCTGAAGAGAGAAAATTTCAAGCTGCTGCTGAAGAGAGAAAATTTCAAGCTGCTGCTGAAGAGAGAAAAGCAAAAATGGAACATGATGAAAGACTCGCAGCGGTAGTCTGTTGCTGTCGTTTTTGACGGAGTCATAATAGGTAAATCTATTTAATACTTTTGTAGGTCAAAGTTGAGGATAATTGGGGTTTAACTTTTATGACAGGTTATTTGAGGGTTATCTTCCCTTTCTTTCAAATCATTTCAGGATGTCCTTACCGACATTCCTGGACACACACATATTATCAAACATGACATTATACTTACTGATCATAATCCGATCAGAGTAAGACCATATCCTATCCCTATTCATTTCCAAGCGCAAGTCGAGAAAGAATTGGATGAAAAGATACAATTGAAAATAATTGAACCATCCACTTCAGCATACTCTTTGTCCGTGGTTATTGTTCGAAAGAAAGACAATAACATACGTCTTTGCGTCGATTATCGCAAATTGAACCAAGTTACGAAGTTCGATGCTGAACCTATGCCTTTATTGGAAGATCTACTTACTAGACTTTCTAAATCGCGATTCTTTACTAAACTTGACTTGTCGAAAGGCTATTGGCAAGTTCCGTTAACTGAACGCGCCAAACCTTTCACTGCTTTCTCAACACCTAGGGGTTTGTATCAATGGAATTTTATGCCTTTCGGGCTGATGAACTCCCCAGCTACTTTCGTACGCATGATGCGTCGAATTTTCTCATATCGTACAGATGTCATCGCATACTTAGACGACATCTGTCTTTTCAGCGATACTTGGGAAGAACACTATTCGGGTTTAAATGAGTTACTGTCTACTCTTCGCGAGCATAATTTGACTGCAAAACCCTCTAAAGCCTTTGTTGGGTTTAGTGAAATCTCTTTCCTAGGTCATCGTGTTGGTCATGGTCTATTGAAGACAGAGGACCAAAACATTTCTAAGATATTAAATATCTCCGTTCCTAAAACAAAAAAGCAAGTGCGTAGTCTCTTGGGATTAATACAATTCTACGGAAGATTCATTAAGAATCTGTCCTCCATTATGGCACCTCTTTCAACTTTATTGAAAAAAGGTTCTCCTAATATGGTGCGATGGTCCCAAGAATGCCAATCTTCATTGGATCAGATTAAGAATTTGTTCTCATCTCCTCCTATCTTACGACTACCATCGATTGATAAGACTTTTGTCCTTCGTAGTGATGCCTCTTCCACTGGGATCGGGGCGGCACTTATGCAGGAGTATTCAGGAACTCTGCATCCTGTGATGTATATCTCTAGGAAATTGAATGCGGCAGAAAGGAACTATTCGGTTTTAGACCGTGAATTGTTAGCTATGGTCTGGGCCATTCTTAAGCTACAAAGATTCCTTCTAGGCGCGCATTTCATTATAGAAACCAACCAAAAAGCTCTTACAGCTATGCAGAACAAGGATTTGAAGAGCTCGAGATCTGCTCGATATGCTATTGCTCTTCAACCTTTTCATTTCACGGTGCGGGCTATCCGTGGTTCGGATAATGTGATGGCGGACCTACTGTCTAGATGCCCACATGATTCCACTTAAGTCTTGTGTCCTAGATTTCATGATACATTTCCAGACTCATGTCTGTTCATAATATACATTAACACATTTCTTTCACCTTAGATTAGTAAATTGATTGTTCTCTCTCTCTATTACTATCTTTGATGTAATGTGGAAGGTTAAGGTTAACATAAAATAAAGACCCAAAAAATAAGAAAAGGAAAAATGTTAAAATGGCCACATATAATACTTAAATAATTTTGTAGTGACTATAGTGCATTATAGCATGTTACTAATTGTGTCATTTATATTGTTCTCAGTGCAAACTAGTACCAAGTACGGAGCGCTTGTGAGAACCATGATGATGCCATACCTTACATTTGTTCGAGAGATCGCAGCACTTATTTGTATATAATATACTTCTATTGTTAGATAATGTGTAAGGAATTTAACAAATTTGGTCATGTCCATCCATTACATATATTAATGGTATAACATTGTCATTTGTATATTGATATGACTTCTTGAGATAGATTGTTATTTTTCATTGCTATGATTATAGTATTGCATAATTGTTTGATAGTTATGTAATTTTTGTTAGTATCGCCAGCAACTGAGGTTTCTTTGATGGTACCTTCCCGAATATATTTTCTATTATTTGGTGAGATGATTTGATTCTCTCCGGACGCTCTATGTGTGCGTCGATTCAACCTGACATTAGGTTGATTCTTTCATTGGCGCATTATTCATGTGTCATGAGCTTGTGGTATCTTGCTCATTGATGTATTTTAAAAAGATGAGTCATTTTTTTATACGGGGGGTGCAGTAGTCTGTTGCTGTCGTTTTTGACGGAGTCATAATAGGTAAATCTATTTAATACTTTTGTTGGTCAAAGTTGAGGATAATTGGGGGTTAACTTCAACGACAGGTTATTTGAGGGTTATCTTCCCTTTCTTTCAAATCATTGTCGTTGATCTGTCTTAACGATGCTCAAATTTATGCTGTCTAGGCATGCGCAAGTTCTGGGCCCGAACTGAGGAAACTTCCGTGAGGGAGGTTGTGTTTTGGGCTGTCGGACATGATGTCCGTTGTGATTTTCTCTATATCATCGTGGGGATTGGAAAGTTTTCGATATGACTGAAATGTCAATGTTTTCTCCAGTGATTCTTTGTTCGTCAAGAGTGACGACATTTATTAAGTGTGTATCCGGAAGATTCTGTAAAAGGTAAATGACATTCTTATTAATATGCCTTTGGTTGCAGAACATTTGAAGTTACCTATCTGCGAGTGAAGCTCACAGATCTTGAGAGACAGAATTCCTTCTTTGCTTCTTGTTCTAGCCAAATGAGACTATGTGTTTTGAATTGAACAGAAGCCTTATGATGATGATAAATTATTGTGGACGCCGCAGGTTGGCGGTATATATGTTTAGCCTTGTTTGATCGTGCCTGCTAACAAAGGATACACAGCTGTTTACATATTGAGGCCCTGTATTACGGCCAATATTTTTCAGCAAGAGGAAATATACCTGGCGAGCTATGCCAGTTGAATAACAGCCTTATGTATTATTGCTATGCAATTTAGGAGCTCGTTGTTTTGGACGACGGAGTTAATTGAGTACCTGACGCGCTGAGTCAATGGTACGGAAGCTACATTATAAACTGTAACATAAGGACAGATGGTGTTTGGGTATGTCCTAACCGATGTATGATGCAAGCCTTTGATTACCAGACATTTAACAGTCATTCTATATTTATATGAAGTCCTTGATCTTGTTAATTCGACTGTCCTGTTGATGCTACTGTCAGTTTCGTAAATAAATGTGTGAAACGTGCCAGCAGTCTTCAATCCATCATTGACTACTGCATGCGAGTGTATGGGTGCATTATTGACTTTACCAAGAGCTTCAAGCATTCGCGTTCTCGTCTACACCCACACTCAGCACATCATAATACCAGTACCACACATCTATTACATGTATGCTGTTTTGTGTGAGTGACCATATTACCCCTGGCAGCGCCTCATGCTAGTGGCCGTTACATTTCTGGTGACCTACATCAACACCACTACATTACACCGTCCAGGTGACAAACGACACGTTCACTCTGCCAGCTTTCACATCACGCATAAACAGTACGTTACAGTGGCCATCACGCAAAGTGACGTCTTGTAGGGCAACAACAAATTGATTCCACTTTGCTCGGTCGGTGGCCATCCTTCGTACAGTGCCCTAACTCTGGTTCATTCTTTGCATCTCTGCCTCCACAGTCCTCCACCAGGTTGTTTTTGGTCGGCCTCTCTTTCGTTTTCCTTCAGGGGTCCAAAGCATAGCTGTTCTTGTGATGGCATCGGGGTCTCTTCTGAGGACATGACCAACCCAGCTCCAGCGTCTGCCAGCTATGATGGTATGCATGTCCTCTTGCTTGCTACGAGTAAGCAGATCTTGGTTAGTGATGGTATTTGGCCAAAAAATTCGCTGAATTTTTCTTAGGCATGTTGTGTGAAAAGAGGACAATTTCGACATTTCCTTCTCTGTAACTCTCCAGCATTCCGCACCATAGAGAAGCACAGAAAGCACACAGCTCTGATATAATCTTAACTTTGTGCTTGTGCTGTATTGGGAGGACTTCCAGATGTTGTTTAGGCTAAAGAAGGCTGTTCTTGCCTTATTCATTTTGATGTTGATGTCTTTGCCTGCCCCGCCGTCTGGTGTTACTATGCTTCCTAGGTATGTGAAGGTATCTATCTGTACCAATTGCTGATTCCTTACTGATATGGGCTCAAGGTTGCTCACATTGAGCGTCATGACCTCAGACTTCTTTAAATTGATATTCAAGCCCACCTGCTGGCTAAACTTATTAAGTCTATCCGTTTTTTCCTGGATGTGTTGATGTGAATGTGCTAGTAGTGCAATGTCATCTGCATATTCCAGATCTTCCATTGTAGAAAATGTTGTCCATCTTATTCCTCTTGGACTGCCCTCTGTTGTCTGGCGCATCACCCAGTCTATGACTGTTAAAAATAGAGTGGTTGATAAGGGGCATCCCTGTCGTACTCCTGTCTTCACCTCAAAGGTTAGGCTGCTCTGCCCAACACTACACGGAAAGTTGGCATAGAGGCTTTTTATGATTGACACTATGCAGCTTGGAATTCCATAAGCCCTCAGTATTTTCCATAAACTGTCCATATGTATGCTGTCAAAAGCCTTTTCAAAATCAACAAAATTAATGTAAAGCTGTCTTTGCCATTCTGAGCGCTGCTCTATAATGTTCCTGAGAGTGAATATATGATCTACACATCTCCTGTTCTTTCTAAATCCTGCTTGTTCTTTCCTCAGTTTGTGGTCTACTGCCTTTGAAATTCTCTGTATAATTATCCTGCCTAGTATTTTGCTGGGAACTGAGAGAAGAGTGATTCCTCTCCAATTGTTGCAGTCTGCAAGATCTCCCTTCTTGGGCGATTTGACAATTATTCCTTTGTTCCACTCTGATGGTGTTGTCCCCGTTTTCCAGACTTGTGCAAATAGTGGTTCTAATAGTTCTGCTGCTAGCTCAGGGTCTGTCTTAAATAGCTCTGCATTTAAGTTATCATGGCCCGGAGCTTTGTCGTTCTTTAACCTTTTGATTGCTGTGATGATTTCTTCTTTTCCAAGAATGTTTGTATTCACAACTAGATCGTTTTCAGCTTCAGGAACATTCAATTGTGTCTGTGGTGGTTCATTGTTCAGAGTTTCTCTGAAGTGCTCTGCCCATCTTGTTTCCTGTCCCTCTGCTGTCGTGATGAGATTACCTTCCTTATCTCTTACTAATGTAATATTGTTTGCACCTCGTTTTCCGCTGATGAATTTAGTTATTTTGTATACTGTGCTTTGTTCATTTCTCAGTGCTGCCTCCTCTGCCTGTCTTGCAAGATCGTCTAGGAAATTCCTTTTGTTGGCTCGGGTTTGGCGTTTAACTTATTTGTACAGCTGACTGTACTGTTCGCTATATAGTTTCTTTAACCTGGGGGACTTCGCTTCTGTTTTCTTTCTTTTCATTTCCTTTCTCATCGTTATGGTGTTTAATGTTTCTGGTGTTATCCAGTCTTGCTTCTTCCTTTCCTGGAATCCCAAGCATGATTTGCTGCTTTCTTTGTATATTGTTGAAATGGTGTTGAAATTCTGGTCTATATCATCAGTCAATGTCTTTTCCTGGCTTTTGGCAAATTGATATCGTTTCTTTATGTCGGCCGCAAAAGCTTTTCTGGTAAGGGAGTCCTTCAATTTGCTGATGTCAAACCTTTTCTGTGTTGTTACAGTTGGTGCAGCCCTTCTTAGTTTCACTTTCAGTTTTGCTACTACTAAATGGTGATCACTTCTCAATGTAGTCTCCGTTATTTGTTACAGTTTTTGTCCATCTTCTCACAAGGGCATGTATCCCCGCACGGTAAATATTTGTGTCCTTTTTCCTAAATCACTGGCGTATGGCGCGTTTAAGGGTCTCGGTGTCCTCAAAGTGATGTCCGCGACGATCTTTCAGTGGTCCAAACAGATGGAAGTCAGAAGGTGCAAGATTGGGACTGTAAGGGGGATGTGGTAATAATGTCCAGCCAAATTCTGCAATCGCATCAATGGTTCGTTTAGCGGTGTGTGGCGTGGCACTATCGTGCAACAGTAGTGCAGTTCTCTGATATTTTAATGGGTAAAGTCGCCGAAGACGACCTCTAAGCTTCTTCAAAGTTTCAATGTAACGGTCTGCATTCACCGTGTTTCCCTGTTCCAAGAAGTCGAGAAGAATCACACCCTTCTCATCCCAAAACACGGAGGCCATAACTTTCCCTACTGATGGTGAACTTTTGAATTTTTTTCTTGTCGGCGATGTTGTGTGATGCCATTCCATTGACTGCCTCTTGGATTCTGGTTCAAAAAAATGAACCCAAGTCTCATCACCTGTCACAATATTCGATAAAAACTCTTCTCCTTCAGTTTCGTAACGGTGCAAAAGGTTGATGGCTATGGTTTTCCTTGTTTCTTTATGTCTGTCTGTCAACATTCTGGCTACCCACAGTGCACAAACTTTTGAATAACCCAGGTCTTTAATGATGTTCTGGACACTGCCTTTACTAATGGACAACATGGAAGAAAGTTCATCCAGTGTTACCCGACGGTCACCACGAATGATGCCATCAACTCGATGAATGCTGTGTGGAGTCACTGCGGTAGACGGACGGCCAGTCCGCTTTGCGTCAGCCATTGAGGATTGACCTACTTCAGCTTCGTCACAACAATGTACCCAACGTCGGACAGTGCTAACATCCACTGTTGAATCTCCATAAACATTCTTCAAACGTTCGTGGATGCGAATTGGGGTCTCGCCTTCAGCAATGAGGAATTCTTTGACGTAACGTTGTTTTAACCGAACGTCTTTGGCAGCTATTTTTAAACTGTTACAGTGGTGCCACCTATTACTTAAACAGGTTGGTAATGTTATACAGTGCAGAAGAGTGTTTGAGGAATCCTGCTAAATTTAAAAATTGCACACCGATGCAGTATTTACATACATAAAAAATAGGAGGCATTACTTTTTGACCTTCCCTCGAATTATTTACTTCTACCAATTTTATGTAATTTTATAAATGACTAGTGTTCATATCACGCGTTAAAAGAACGATAGGATAAGCTAGACACGTGTGTTTTAAATCTAATTTATAACGGAGTGGTGAAGAGATCCTATTTTTACACGCGTTAGATATGATATTGATAATTTGGTTAAATGTTTATATTTTCTTTCCTAAAATATAGGCTGATCAAAACCTGAGTACTAGCGGCTTTCTTATGGCCATATGACCTTATGATAATACGAACTTATAATATTATAAGCATCCAAGGATATTTAACATTGATTAGCTTCTTGATGTGACCTGTGCGGTCTAATTTTCCTCATTTTAATGAGAGAAACCATAATAGAAAACATTAAATTATAAGATGATAGGAAACTCTTTACAGAGCGATATAACAGGAAGCAATCTGATCATCAGAAGCAGTCCCCCCGTCCGACAAGTGTTTCGGCCCTACATACTCCTTTACACTCTAAGGGGGGGGGGGGCGGGCCCACTTGGGTCATGACTCCCAAGCGTCTCAGCCTCCTGTTGTCTTGTATCGAAAATGAACCCATTTCACTTATGGTAGCAACTTTAATCCACAACTCCGCCAGCCGTGGAGGCAATTGTGAAAGTAACAACGAGAAGATAAATTATTCCAGTCGCTCCGTAGCACATCACATCACAACTATGGACACACACTGAGTCACCTGCGTGAAGCCGACGAGACTTGACACTGCGTGCTCGCCACTGAAATTCTTCCTGACACTCCTTATAGTATACATCGCCTTTCGCCTCTCAGCCATAGCCCTTTCACTAGCATGCCTAAAAACTCAGCGTATTGTGGACTTAGAAAAAAAAAAATCCTGGTGTTTTCTGTACCGCAGCGTTCATTGTCACGATTTCCATTGCCCATTGCGGTTGGACCAGAACTATTACCAGATTTACTTATATCAATCTCATCAGCCAGCTGTGGCGAAATATATTGTCAGCAACATTTGTGTAACTTAAACCTAGCGTTTCAGCTACCAGAGGCTAGACAATCCAGGAACCATATATATGTTCTATTTATCCTACATTGGCGATCACCACGCATGAACCCTACTCCAACCAACTGAAGGCATAGATAACTTATTGTATCCAGGACAAATTTAAAACACCGACTCTAGCGACTCCCGTGAAATTTGCAGTCAGCAACTACGGCTAGTCTGGGGCTGGATTTGGCAAAACTAAAATTTGACACTTAATAGTCTTATTACTTATTAGTGTATTTCCTTGGAATGCCTGCGACAACTACTGGGGTAAGCAAATCTGAAAGTGGCCACTGCGTGTATGTGAATTGAATGAACAGAGAAAGAAACTTATTATGTCTTTTGTTAACATCATATACTTATATGGTTTCTTCTTTCTTTTTTTTTTAATCTCAATAATCTGATTAGTCACGGGATAGATTACATTAGGAACCTATTCTTTTCCCATACTGATTATTTCATAACTTATTGTTACCCTTTGTCGTATATTTTCGATAGGGTAATTAAGATCAATTTTGGTCCAGCCTGAATAGGACTAGAACAGGTGATAGCTCAGTGAGAAATAAGGTAAAGAATTAGAATTTCACAAGTGAAATGGTGAAAGGTAAAAAAAATCTGTCTCTGGATATGAGAAATAATCAATCCAGCCTATCGATTACGACTGAGGTTTTTAGATCAGACAGTTTCCTATAAATATATATATTGATATATTCAACCACTCACATCTACACACACACAGATACGTGACGACAATTAGACGCACGGACGTGAACAAACTATATCTATGGAATAGGGATCTTTTGGGACAAGCTGACCGACACACGTGAATAATGTTTATGTAAATTTTATTTATCACAAAGAACTACAACACAACAATATCTTTGAGTATCTAAATCAAATACAATAAACATAGGTTAATGAATTAATTAACCAACCGAAATATTTGACAACTGGAAAAAAAATTTTGAAGAAATATTTGCCAACCGGAAAAAAACATTTGAAGAAATATTTGACAACTGGAAAAACATTTGAAGAAATATTTGACAACAGGAAAAACATCTGAAGAAATATTTGACAACTGGAAGAATATTTGAAGAAATATTTGACAACTGGAAAAACATAGACTCATAGGTTCAATCCTCCCTCCCTCTGTTGAGACAAGATCCCGTCAGAGCAAAAGTTATTAGCCCCCAAAAGACTCAAAGGTTTTACGCTATGGTCTAAAATTCCCTCTACAGTAAAGAACAGAGTTATGAGTTAATCTATTCTATAAGAAATAAAGGGGCAATATTAGCAACACTTGTAGAAGCAAATACCAAAATAGGTGCATGGATTTATACTATATATATATATATATATATATATATATATATATATATATATATATATATATATATATATATATATATATATGAGAATTTATTCACTCAACCTTCCTCTCATTCTCAGACTATCGTGGCCACGAGCATACTTTCTTACCTAACACTTGTGTGGTAACTTCTGGAACAATCTTTAGGACATGCACATACAGCAACTCCCGTGTTATTTTTGGCAAAGGGAACCCCAGCTCCACAAAGACAGGTTGAATTCACTACTTTGAGGAACGTTCTCTTTGTTATTATTCTTTAGGATTACTGTTTATGTCACATTTAATTTGTCCAGGCAAGAAAGTTAACAGCGAGCACAGTGTCAATAGCTTGAGATTTCCAGTAACTAGAAATGACAGGTCGGTAACTTCTCTCCGTATAAAATTCTTTGTCACACCACAAATGGTCAACGTCTGGAACTGTTAGTATTGGTTATGTCACCGCAACGGGCCGACGGTAAATTAGATGTTGCAAAAGAACTATGGAACTATATGCCCAGTTAAAAAGTCACTTTTAATGTTTTTTGGGGTTGGTATTTGCTCTCTCTCTCTCTGGGTGTAAACACAACCTCAGACCAGATTTACCTTGGAGACCCAGAACTAAGTTAAAATGTTCTTTATTCTGAGTGTACTCAGATTTACATGGAGTGGAAGCCGCTGGTAGATTTTGGGTTTGACCCAAATACTCAACACAGAACTACTAAGACTAATCTCCAATGAAACTAAGACTCCACTTGATACAGTGATTCTAGAAGGAAGCAAGCTGTCTAGAGGAATCTGTGTGGTACTGAATACTGCGTCTAAAATGCTGGGGTTTAATTATTAGAAATGAAAGAAATAGCCCAGACTTAACACATTTAGCACCTACGCCCAAATTTACATATTCCCTTGCTCGTTCTGCGAATCAAACGAGTTCTTCGAACTAATTTGCCGCTCTCTCGCCATCTGCAGATATGATCATAAAACGAAATATAGCGCGCCCGTCTTTTGATATGGCGGTTCGCACCGTGAATAATTAACTACAGGCGAAACCGATCAGGGTAAGGTAATAGACAATTGTCTCCCTTATTATCACTGACTACGATCTCTGGCGTAGATAATTACAGGTAACCCGTACAGCGTGAGCTACCCAGGTCTGCTGTAAACGTACATCAAAGGAATAGCGAACAGCAATTACATTTCGTGCTTAAATTTGACAAAGAGAGACAGATTCTGAATATGAGAGGGTTTTTAGTGAACAAAAATAAGAAGTTGAAAGTTTGCCAAAAGAGAATGTAGATGAGGAAATAGATAATATGAAATCTATTTATCATAATCTGTCACACCCTTTGATCTTTTGGGTTAATTAACCTCTGTTGGGATCGTCGTTTCTTTTCCTTTACCAGAGGGGAGAACCTATTTGATTAATTTTTCATTTTGTCTGTAAACCATGATCTCTTGATGCATATGATTTATGTTGTGATTTTCTATTGATAATAAGCTTTATTAAACCTTCAGTTATAGTGTCGATCAACCCCTATCCATTACATGTTATCCACAGTTTGTTTTTCGCGTTCGTGCGTATTTGTCACAGAATTGTGTGCATGTGAGTGCAGTGTAACTTGTATTTTCATACAAGGAGAGAAAGTGCGTCTGATTTAAATATCGTCGTCCAGATAGGCTGGATTAGATAAATTATTCTACCCAGAGACCGTCCTTTCTCTTACACGATCACTCTCGTGATTAAAAAAAACTATATGTTACCCCTTACTTTCACATTGTCATCACTATCACCTCAGCTCAGACAGGACTATAAACATCTATAACCTATCTGATAATTCATCCACGACAGTTGACACTACGTAAACTGTAAACAATCGCTATAGGACCCAAACATAATAGATGCCCCCAGGATTCATAGAAAAAAAATGGGGGGAATAATGAATCCACAGGTGACTTATTGGAATCGACCAAACCAGTTACACGGACTTTGAGTTCTGACCAACTGCTGGAATTTCCATGTCCCTGTGGTAGGAAATTCTCTATTCAGGAAGTATGAAAATCCACAGAACGAAAAAGGGGCGTGGGAGCTCATCAGTGGCAGATCAACAGCACTCTGTTACGAGAGGTAAGACGTTATAAGATCTCAGCCAGGAGTCAATCTACAACGCGGAGAACATTCAAGTTGAGCTGCCTGATGATGATCTTACACACTTCTTGGAAGGGAAAAGAGGTGCAATCAAGTTTCCACCTGCCAATGCTAAAGGGCTTTGGGAACAGTTGGACGAAGCCTTGTCAAAAGAGTTGGATAACAACATGACATGAAGCAGATAACCTCGGAGAAAAGAAACTGGAAATCTTCTGCGACATAATGTATCTTCACTGTCGCAAAGTGGAGGCAATGGAAAGTAAGCCACATCAAAGAGTAGAAAACAAATCAGAATTGAAGAGATCGAGAAACAGAAGAAGCATGTCCGAAAACAGTTTAAGAACGCAGTGGACACAAAGAAGGAAGGATTATGACAGGTTTGGGAGCACTTGAAAGGCCTACATAATTCTCTTTGTAGAGCAGAAAGGTTGTGCAGAAAAAAAGGAAAACACGGAGGAATATAGAAAGATTCTTCATGAAGCCCTTCAAATTTGCCCAAGAACTGTTAGAACAGCCATGGTCGGGAACACTAAACATCGGGAAAGAAGATCTGGAAGAACACCTTAGAATGACCTATTTTTGACAAGTGGAAGAGCTTTTTGACAGCTGCAAGAATTATTTGAAGGACTTGACAACAGGAAAAACTATTTAATGAACAGTTTGGAAAACTGCAAGAAATATTTAAAGAAATATTTAAAGACGTATTTGACAGCTTCATGAAATATTGGCAACCGGATTAGTCATTTGATGAAATCTGTGACAACTGCAAGAACTTTTTGAAGAAATATTTGAAGAAATTTGGCAGCTGCAAGAAACATTCTAAGAAATATTTAATAAATGCAAGAAACATTTTACAATAAATATTTTTAAAAATCTTTATAAGTGCAAGAAACATTTGAAGAAATATTTGGCAACTGGAAAAAAAACATTTGAAGAAAATATTTTTGACAACTAGAAAAAAAAATCTGCATAAATATTTAAAGAAATATCTGAAGAAATATTTGATAACTGGAAATAACATTTGAAGAAATATTTGACAGCTTGAAAACACATTTGCATAAATATTTGACAATCGAAAAACATTTGAAGAAATATTTGACAACTGGAAAAACATTTGAAAAAATATTTGACAACTTGAAAAAAAGGATTGAAGAAATATTTGACAACAAGAACAAAACGTTTGAAGAAATATTTGACAAGTGGAAAAAACATCTGAAGAAATATTTGACAATTGAAAAACATTTGAAGAAATAATTGTCACCTTGAAAAAACGTTTTAAATAATTGTTGAAGAAATATTTGACAACTGGAAAAAAAAGTATGAAGAAATATTTGACAATTGAAAAACATTTGAAGAAATAATTGTCACCTTGAAAAAACGTTTTAAATAATTGTTGAAGAAATATTTGACAACTGGAAAAAAAAGTATGAAGAAATATTTGACAACCGGAAAAACATTTGAAGAAATATTTGACAACTGGAAAACATTTACAGAAATATTTTACATCTGGAAAAACATTTGAAGAAATATTTGACAACTGGAATAAAACGTTTGAAGAAATATTTGACAACTGGAAAAAAAACATTTAGAGAAATATTTGGCAACTGCAAATACATTTGAAGAAATTTTTAAACAACCGGATAAAAAAGGTGAAGAAATATTTGACAACTGGAAAAAAAACGTTTGAAGAAATATTTGACAACCGGAAAAAACATTTGTAGAAATATTTGACAACTGGAAAAACATTTGAAGAAATATTTTGACAACTGGAAAAACTATTGAAAATATATTTGACAACTGAAAAAACATTTGAAAATTTATTTGACAACTGGAAAAACGTTTGAAGAAATATTTGACAACTGGAAAAACATTTGAAGAAATATTTGACAATTGAAAAACATTTGAAGAAATATTTGACAACTAGAAAAAATTGAAAGAAATATATTTGACAACTGGAAAAACATTTGAAGAAATATTTGACAACTGGAAAATAATGTTTGAAGAAATATTTGACAACTGAAAAAAACATTTGAAGAAATATTTGCCAACCGGAAAAAAACATTTGAAGAAATATTTGACAACTGGAAAAACATTTGAAGAAATATTTGACAACAGGAAAAACATCTGAAGAAATATTTGACAACTGGAAGAATATTTGAAGAAATATTTGACAACTGGAAAAACATTTGAAGAAATATTTGACAACTTGAAAAAAAATTTGAAGAAATATTTGACAACTGGAAAAACATTTGAAGCAAAATTTGACAACTTCAAAAACCGTTTGAAAAAATATTTGACAACTGGAAAAAAACATTTGAAGAAACATTTTACAACTGGAAAAAACCGTTTGAAGAAATATTTGACAATTGAAAACATTTGAAGAAATATTTGACAACTAAAAACAATCATTTGAAGAAATATTTTACAACTGGAAAAAATATTTGCAGATAGGCTTTTTCGTCTACCAATACGCAAAACTCCGCATGTTAGAATTTTATTACGATTTTCCAGATAGGTTCGTAGATCGAGCCAATTTCCAGCTATGCACGATGGATACGGACAGCCTATATTTAATGCTGACGACATCCGACCTAGTCGAAGCCGTTCGACACTCTATGCTTACGGAATTTTATAAAGTCTACGATCAATAGTTTCCTCGCGAAGTTTGCGCCGACCATCAATCCGAGTCTCATTACTAGCGGTAAAACGCGAATAGTTTGTCAGAAACGCCAGGATAGGAAATTATTTGCTAAGAGAACTCCTGTGTTGTTTAAATTAGAATACGAAGGGCATGTGATGGTTTCCCTCTGTAGTAAAACTTACCATTGTTTCGGGGAGTACGATAAATCTAGTAATAATGGGTTCAATAAACATCATAATAAGATAGACACCAACACTTTTTGGGATATTCACACTACACAACAAGCGCGGGGCGGGGCAAATGTGGGATTTAAACTGCATTGTGCGTCTGTCTATACATACATCCAATACAGACATTCCTTGTCATATTTTTACATAAAAAGAATAGTTGACCCCAACAATGTCACCACTTCACCTCTTTCTATCTAAAAATATCTCTCTTCCATTAACCTCGCCGGCTGACCACCTCTACACCCCCCTTATTATATAAATAAAAATATACAAATACAAAATTTGCCTCACTTCGTGTACATTTGTATTCTCTTTTACATGGTTTTTTTTCTCTCACCCCTATATTCTCATCAATATCTACACACAAAACACCAGACAAAACCAAACATCAACACCACCCGCATTCTCCATTTTAAAAACCCCACCGACCACCGACCACCTAACGTATATATAAATTTTGTTTCACTTCGTGTACATTTGTATTCTCTCTTACATGTTTTTTTTCTCTCACCATTATATATTCTCGTCATTACCTACACACAAAACACCAGACAAAAACCAAAAATCAACACCACACCACGCTCATTAGCCATCTTCCTCTATAAAACTCATACTAAGCGAATTTATCAATTTTTATATTTTCCTCTATAAGCCTTTGCTCCGTCCTTTTATTTGTATTTTGACGTCATTTTTCCTTATATAAATCCATTGCCCCACCAAAATACTAATCGAACCCAAAAATTTTATATATAAACACTTATTACACCTCTGTTTGCTCGATCTTCTCGAAGTAGAGCTGGTTAAAACGAAAATTAGTTGGGACCTACCTACGCAGATAGGGTTTTTCGCGTCTACCAGTACGCTAAACTGCGAATGCTCGAGTTTTATTACGATTGCCTAGACAGGTTTGTAGACAGAGCCGACTTTCAGTTATGCGAGACTGATACGGATAGTTTATATCTCGCGCTATCCATGCAGGCTCTTTTGGATGCTGTTAGACCTCACCTACGCCGGGAATTTTTTAAAGGCTACGATCGATGATTCCCCGCCAAAGTGTGTCCCGACCATCGATCCGAGTTTAATACTAGCGGTAAAAGAACGTGTTTGAGCGTTAATAAAAATGAATGAAAATGTCCTCGACATTGTTCCAGTTGCAGATTGTATAGCGACACTAAGGACTGTCAAGTTGACACCATAATCTAGTCTGCATATGACATATATCTCTACGGAGCATCGTTGTGTTCAATAAAACTGTCTATTTGGAATTGTCTAACCTGGCCTGTGACAGTATTTTTTTATGTTGGAGAATACGGCTGTGTGCGCGGTCACTTACATACCACTAGATGCACATTGGCCTGAGTAGACTTATTACTCATGATATAATATAAATAATAAAGAAAACTACCCCGTGGCTCAGAGCCGGTATCAATATGTAATTACATTCACCGAACGACTGAAATTCCCTGTCATATTTTACATCAAAAGAATAGTTGACTCCGATAATTACACCGCTTCACCTCCCACCACCCTATATTCTCATTAATACCTACACACAAATCACCAGACAAAACCAACATCAACACCACCACACCACGCTCATTAGCCATCTTCCTCTATAAATCTCATACTATGCGAATTTATCAATTTTTATATTTTCCTCTATAATCCTTTGCACCGCCATTTTATCGAGTTTTAGATGTCATATTTCCTTATATAAACCCATTCCTCACTATCTACCCCCACTACCCAACTCCAATTGCACACTCAACCCCCACGATCCTAACTTAAACCAAAACATTCCATGTAACTTTCTAATTTAATTCATAATTTGTCTCGCAATATATACTTCCATTTATAAACTGGGGTTTGTTATATTTATGTATGTTGTATAAATATTGTATAAATGTTGTCTACCTGTTGTAAAATGTATATTGTATATGTTGTATGAATAAACATAACAACACACTGCTGAGTCATACACTTAAAAAATACCATCACAATACACAACACTTAAAAAAAATCCCCCCTAACTCACACCCCGCCATTATTGATCAAATATTTTTCCTTATATAAATGTCACACGCCACCTGCAGAATCGTTCGGAGTATTTTATTATATAAAAGTCATGCTCATCCTGCAGAATCGATCGGAGTATTTTCCTATATAAAAGTCATGCTGATCCTGCAGAATGTGACCCGCTTTGCGCATGACATACTACTAGCAACAACAATCATGCCAAGAGGATTGGAATAACACCGGTCCCAACAGAAAACAAACAAAGAGATACGGAACTTCGAAAACAATCAAAGTTGTAAAAACTGTAAAGGTAGTTATGATAACTCAGCTATGTACAGGAACAGACAACGTATCCAAGAGAGCACCAACTTTTTACAATGCAGGATAGAAGAACTGAAAAGGAAGAATAGCTGTCGTTGGCCATATGAGAAACCAATACAAGTGCACATGGTAGAAGAAGTGCAAGGTAGATACAGGCAGCAGCCATACCGTGGATATTGGCACATGAACTAAAAGGTCGTACAAAAGTAGCCACGCACAACAGCGAGATAAAGTTCAACAGTGAGGGAAAGTACAACAAGACAAAATGGAAGAAAGGTTTGTCGAAGTAAAAAAAAACAGATTAAAACGGAACTCAAACAAATGAAAAGGCTGCAGGAGTTCATTGTCAGTAATCATGATATTTTCTCACTCAATGATATGGAACTGGGGAGAACAGAAACAGGAAGGATAAAGGTAGAAACAACGACAGATAAGGTAATTAGTATAAAACCTTACCGAACTCCATTAAAGACCAGAGACGTGGTTGATCAACCATACAGATGCTGGAGGCAGGAATAAATGAAATGTCGCGATCAGAATGGGCATCACACATAGTCATAGTGATGAAAAAAGATGGAACCCGCAGGTTCTGTTGTGTCTATCGCGCTCTGAATAAGATTACCAAGACGATCTCATATCCAATCCCTCGGATATATGATATTTTAGGAATGCTAAGAAAATCAAGAGTGGTTCACGAAATTGGGCGCAAGGTCAGGATTTTGGCGCATTCCGATGTCAGAGGACGCCATAAAATAAGCGGTTGTTTTTCTCCGCGCACATGGGGACGTTTGCATTGAACGTAATGCCATTTAGGCTGAAGGGAAGTCCAGCAACGTATATGACACTCATGAACGAAGTGCATAAGTGAATGTAGAAACTCGCCATAGCGTATATTAAAGACATCTTAGTTCATACAGCAGGATCGATTGAACACCATCAAGAGCAGTGGTTTCCAAAGTGGGCAGTACCATCCCCTGGGGCGTTGGGAGCATCAAAGAGGGCGATACGGAATACGGGGACCACAGGGAGGCGTTCAGTAGTAAACAGGGGGCGTTCAATAGTAAGAGTGGTTAAGGAATGACAGGCTAAATTATGTACGACCGAAGGGTACGAGAACCTTTTAAAGGGGTGTAAGGAATATTTGGTAATTAAATACACTATTCTATTTGAAAAATAAAGTAGCAGTGTTAATTGAGGGATAGGGGTTGTTGATTTGAGAGACAACATCAGTGAGGCGAGGTTGAGATAGGGAGATGCTGATGGGTGTATTATCAAGGTTATTAACTGTTCGTGACATGTTTACCAGCACTTCACAACAAAGCTGTGATGGTTTGCGAGCTTCACACAATATTTCACTGCTGATAGCTTCTTGCGTACGTTCGATAAGTAACAGGTAAAAAGCTTGGTTCAAGAGTTATTATTTGCAAGGCAACTAGTAACAGACACAAAATGAAACTTAACGTTTCGTGTTCTTGAGACATTTTTCAAAGTGAAGAACATTCCGTTTACCAGCATTCTTGCTTGTGCAACAGATGGGACACGATCAATGCTAGGTTGTTACCACAGGCTCATCGCTTTCTTAAAAAGTAGTTGTACCAGGTATATTTACAATACACTGTGTAATTCACAGACAACATCTTCACGTAAAAAACATAAGTGATCAGCATCACAAATCATTAGACACTGTTATCACAGCAATTAGTAAAATTAAGTCCGATGCTCTGAATTCTCGAGTATTTCGAGACGTTTTTACTGAGAGTAATGAACAATTTGAGCGCTTGCTGATGCACACACAAGTCAGATGGCTCTCAACAGGAAATTTTCCAGTCTCATGCCATCCGCGCAAGGTCTTTCCGTGTACTCTTTATCTCTTTCAATTATATCTCCATATCTCGTCTCCATTTGTGTTTTCTCTCAACAATGGGATTTCAGAGCCTTGTAGTGCGTCAGCAGGTTTCCTCATTGTGTGTCTAGTCCATCACCAACGTCTTCTTCTAATCTCCTGTTCCTCTGACACTGGTTCTTGTCATTAGTGCTAAATCTGTCATCTTGTTATACCATTCTCAGTCCCTCTGTTTAATGCAAAGACCTACTAATGAAAGTCTGTATCTACTTAGTTATTTGTTTTTTTTCATGTTTCAGAACAATACAATAGGACTGGCTTGAAATTTGAGTTGACGATTATTGCATCTATTATTTCAAATATTACTGCTTGCCTGTCAATTTATTCGTGAATACAGTGATACCGCGATAATTAATGTGCACGGGAAAGTTTAGACTGATGTTTTCAAAAGTTAAATTTTTTTTTTAACCATTCCGCCACCTAGAGATACATCAAATCATCACGCACGACAACCGGTGGATCGCAATCGGAGGGTTGCCTACCCTTGGTTAAAATTTGTTTGCATTTACACACTACAACGTTACTATTATAACTGAAAATATTACGAAATTACATATGTGTGTGTGTGTGTGTTTGTGTAGTTTTAAATAAGTTTAAAACTAATATAAAGTCAAATACTCTTCGTATAATTGATGTTCAACATTGAAATTTGTTTACAAAAAAACTACCTGATGTAATGAATTTATATTTTGCATGTAGTATTATATTGTTCATGACGTTATGAAAACATTTTTTGCCTCCTGAAAATGTATCTAGTAGGAGATATCGCTTCTTCAGGTTATATTAAAATCACACTCCCCTACCGGTATTAAAAATTAGCATGTCAGCAGTACATTTGTGTTGCACGGGCAATAACTGGTTTTTTAATAGAAAAAAAATATATTTTAAAACAAATTCATGACATTTCGTGCACCGCAGTTGTCTGCTGTTGAAAGCTGAAATAGTGAGACATCATTAGTGCAAATCTGTACCGTTGTAAAGTCAGTGGCGTATCGTGAAATTATTGTAAAGTTATAGCTGTATTGTATTATATTGAAACATATTTTGTTTTCTGAACATATAGAATAATATTACATTTATTATGAGTTTGAAGTGCAAATTTATAACTATGAAGAAGGTTACTGTAATGCTGTACAGACACTTCTGCAGGGAGGCTAAAGAGGGGAGTTTATATCACGACATCAATAGACCTGATAGAAGAACAAAGGTTGCGATTGGTATTAACAGAGTTTCTTTTTGTCGATGGATACAACATGATGTTGAGTCTAAAAATGTCAGGCAAGGAGGAAGAAAAAAAGTGGACAACTTTTATGAAGAAGTTATTCGACGTGAGATTTTCAAAATGTTTTCGTTAAATGAACTTGTCACTCTCCGCAAACTGAAAGTGAAGCTGCTAAAGGATTGTGATATTGATATCTCAAAAACAACTCTTTGGAAAGTTGTAAGGTCCGTCGGTTTTACGTTTCGCAAATCTATTGGAGGCAGGAATGTATTATGTGAGAAACCACACTTATCTGCTGCCCGAAGCAAATTCCTTAGACAGACACGAGCACGAAGGATGGACGGATAAGATATAGTATATTTAGACGAAACATGGGTTAATTCGCACCATGCAAATGAGAAAGAATGGCAATCTTCTGACAGTGTTCATAAAAGGACAATTCCCAGTAGCAAAGGACAAAGAATTATAATTGCGCATGCTGGCAGCAGTGAAATTGGAACTGTCCATGACGCAGAACTAATGTTCCAGGCAATTTCAACAGATGCTCCTTCAAAACACGTAAAATTTACCGTGTCTTATATAATATAGTTCTGAATACATTTTTTTCACCTACGTTTCAGATTTAAATGTATCACTACTTATAGCTGTTTCCTATGCGGTGAGCAGATATGGATACGCCTCTGATCCTACTTTTGACATTTATGACATTTATGACGTAGTATACTGTAAAATTTTAGTCTGTGGCTAAGGACGGAAGAAGAATACTGTAAAATTTAATTTCTTAAGCCGTGCTTCTTGTAAGATTCGGAAAAGATTAAAGGAATTTACGATTTTGAAGAATGCGGAATTGATATTGACTTAACAACAACGTATTTGTAACGTCTTGGATAATCTAAGAGTACATGCAAAATATGAATTAATTACATCAGGTAGTTTTTTAGAAAAAAAAATTTAAAGTTGAACATCAATTGGTGAACGGACTATAATATTCAAGCGAGGGAGAATAGTTTTTGACGAGGAAAAAGTTTGGATTATTAATTTTTAAGGGGGAAAATAGATGTTAATTCAAACTATACATTATACAGACGTGACATCCTTGTGGTATCCGAGTTGAACAAAAAATGATAGAGCTATTGGTCCCCACTGGCATGTGGTGAGAAGTGACTAATATGATATGAGCCAAATCTTGTGCTGATATTTTTATCATTTAAAATAAATCTCATCAGAAACCATCATTACAACAATCATTAGATTCTCTGGTGAGAGCTGCCTTCAAGGAAAAAGCCGCAGTGCTGAATAGATTCTCTGGTGAGAGCTGCCTTCAAGGAAAAAGTAGCAGTGCTGGATGGATGCTCCTTAAAGAACAACAATATAAATAATAATGAAATTATGAACACATAATATAAACAAGGGTTTCGAACATTTATGCCAAAGTCTAGCAGAACGATGACAAAGATGGTGTAGTGGACGTCGACAATACTGTTTTGATATACTCACTATCATAACCTTTACAAACATTTTTGTTTGTTTCAAACGGTGGCTATACGATGCAGGATGAGGATCACTTCAAACGGATCTACGGGATAATTAATGCTGATATCTGTTTAAACATTGCTGGGGTTTATAAATGTGTGTCACTTCTGGACAACTAATGTTATTGGTTGTGTTGTTATTACGTGTTGCTACGCTGCCAGTAAGTCTGTGTAAAGGGGTGGGGCATGATAAAAAACGTGCCGCCAGTAAATCAATGAGTGAGCCAATCAGTGTTGATTGCAGAAAGATCACTGTCGTACATTTATACTGCACAGGACACCAATAGTTGCACCTGCAGCATGATATATGTATGATGGGAATGGTCTGTAGAATATTATCAGGAAGGTCTCTAGAAATAGGCTCGTTAAGAAGGAAAGAGGCCTACTCGAGATAGGACCAAGAAGAAGAGAAGGCGAATTCTCTCCACTAGATAATGTTTTCTTATAAATCAAGGCGTTTTCTGTATCTCTGCAACAATTGACTTCTTTCCCTGAAGTCTCGATTAAGAAAGAATCCTCCACCTTCCAAATGAAGAGTTTTGCCTATTTTTAAATGCTTAACACAGACAGCACGAGAGATATTATTAAATAACGAATTAATGATCAACACGGCTACGTGTTTATTTGTTAAACATACAAACTTATTGGGATAGTAGAAATTAAAAAGGATAATTGTGAAAGACATTTCACATATTAAATATAAATGAGTAGTGAATTAAATATAATAGTGAAACTATGTAAATAATTAAATGATGATGAAATACAAAGTGACCTCATATGATGACAAATCTACATAATCTGTAATCCTTCAAAATTTTCTCCATGCATAATCACACGCACCTTACCTCTTCATACTCCTTATGGACGATGTCATCAAGGCATGTAAGGAGAGAACAAGAAAGTATTCAGTGGGGTACTGGAAGGTGAGACAGATCTATATTTCGGAGCTGGCATTTGCTGATGATGTTGCCCTGATTGCTAAATCAGAGGCACATCTCCAATCCAACCTGCAAGTCTGGAAGGAAGAGCTGGAGAAGAGAGGGATGGTCATAAGCACCTCTAAAACAAAATCCATGGTGATATCACGAGAAGAAAGAAAACATCAGATTAAGTTGGGAGAACAGGTCCTGGAGCAGGTCGACCACTTTAAATATCTCGGAGCTATTATAGACCGAAAGGGAGGCATCAAAGAAGAGTTGGCCACTCGAAAAGCAGCGGCTGGGAGACTTTTTCAGGCCATAAATCGTGGATTCCTCAGCAAGAAAGAGGTTGGTAAGAAAACGAAGATGGCTGTATACCGCTCCACCTATATCCCAGTCTTGACATATGGATGCGAGTCGTGGGCAATGACTACAACCCACAAAAGCCAGATCCAAACCTCAGAAATGAGGTATCTGAGGAAAGTGGTTGAAGTAACAAGAAGAGACATGGTCCGCAACCAGACGATCCGTCAAGGCCTAAAATCCCATCCGCTGCAGACCCAAATAGAACAGTCCCAACTAAGATGGTTTGGCCATGTCTGCAGAATGGGAGAAGATCGGCTACCACGACAAGCATGGGAAACAAAGAGCCAGGGATCCAGACCTCCAGGACGACCCAGAGTCCGCTGGGAGGACAACATTAGACAATCTTTGAAGGACCGAGGACTAGAATGGAACCAGGCCAGGAAGAAGACAGCTGATAGGATGGTCTGGCGCTCTCTCTTCCAAACCTCTACACCTCACGGTAGAAGGGGAACGACTAAGTAAGTAAGTAAGCATAATCACACGAAGGTATGCACCGACTGTCCAATATTGAAGTCTTTTTTCATCGTGTGTGTTATCTCAAAGACGAGTACTTATTATTGTAAATATCGCACTTTATTTAAGAGTGAACATAGAAGGTAAAAATGAAGAAGATTGAGACATGAGACTGCCACCAAGCCATACAAAGAGTCTAAGCCTCAAACCAGACACGTTGAGAAACGCAGAAGAAAAACGGGTTTATACCCTTGCCACTGGTTGCCTCCCCTTCGCTCTGCAAAATGTAAATGAAAATATAACACTAGGACTCATAACTGACCAACGCTTAAGTTGGAATTCGCATGTACAAGCACTGACCAAACAAACGGCACAAAAAGTTTACCAGTTAGCTAAAATCAAACATTTCCTAGATAAGGAATCACAAAAAATGTTCTATACATCCAAAATACAAACACATCTAGACTATTGTTCCACAATATGGGATGGCTGCACCATGTCCAATACTAAAAGACTCTATTCATTACAAAAACGTGCAGCGCGCCTAATTTCAGACAAAAACATCAGACAGTGTGTAGACCCATATACATATCTTAACATATTACCACTAAGAAAGCGCTTTCTCTTCAACAAAGCCAAATTTATTCACAAAATCTCCTATTTTCAAATACAGGGGAAGACGCAGCCAACACTTAAATAAATTACACATGCCAAAGCCTTCTTCTTCTTTTTCTTCTTTTCTTCTTGTCTTCTTCTTACAGATTATATGCCACCATAATTTAGTTTTGTACTTAAATAATTACATATAATGTTGTCTTGTTCAGTATTAATTATTATAAGGTACTGTAAATCTGTGTAACTGTTATTGTACTGTTACATTGTTGGGATTTTCTTTTATTGTATTTTATTGTTATTTTATTATTTAAGTAATATTTAAGATACATGTGAGAATAAATGGATTCAGTATGGAAGACGAGAGAAAGGAAGGGCAGAATGTTAGACGGGCCTGCGTGCCCAATTCTAAACCCTTTGAAAATAAAGTTCGTTCTGTGATAGTGGTCCAAAAACTTAGAGTATCTCATTTCGGTCTTCAAAGGTGTCTACCTTCGCACAAGATTACTTTTGGCAGAGTTGTAGATATAAGGATAATAAGATTCTACTTCTAGGTAGTATCCACAAGATATTTAAGAAATCGAGAACGATGCTGAATGAGTCTGAGCACTTTAACTGTGTACCTTTCCCGCCGCCTTTTGTGAACAAGTGTTATCTTATAAGTAACTCGTTCAAGCCCTCAGCTTATATATATATATATCAGGATTCACACAAAAATGTGTAAAATAACATATAACAAATTTAATGATCAATTATTCTTCAACAGTTTAAAATAATTATAACTGGTGGGTGAAATTTAGTAAAAGTTTTGTCTTCATAGAGACTTGATTGAGGAATGTTAATGTTCTTTGCAGTTGAATTTTAGTAAGCACTTAGCTTAAAATCGATGACTACTGCTGCTGTCGTTTCGTCAAGTATTTTTTGTGATGAGGGTACTTCTCTAGAAACGTCAAGGGATAGCCATCCCTAAAGCCAAGGTAGGTATCTTCATAACTCGTCCAATGTAGGTGGTTAGTGTCGAACCCCAGCTCTTGAATCACAAAACTGGTAGCGTAGACTCATTTCGTGCCACGAATTTCAGAAAAAATAAAAGAACAAATGCCTCTGCTAGGTACAGGGTGGTCGAAAGAATAAACAGGCGCTTTTTCACTCAGTCCGCCCACCAGTTTTGCCTCTTATTCTCGCTGAACATATACATCATAACTCAGGGAATATGAATAGAAATCACCGTTATTCTTCTGGTTATTTTTATTTGAAAAATGTGTCTGGACAGCATGAGTCGCTTGTGCCTGAATTTTACATATACGGTATATCACAAATGAAAATATAAACACTATCCACATGTGATGTAATCATCACTCTTCACTGATCCATTCGGAGTCTGGGGTTACTTCTGCTTTCGGTTTTCCGTACGAACTAGCATGAAGCAATCACAAGCGCTTGATGTAGTGGTTTATGAATATACTATTTTCATATGTTGAGGAGACATTATGAGCAAGGTAATGATTAGGGATGTGATCACAGGTGCGTTGACAAGTCTGTGTAATAGCAACGGAAGTAATCATGCCATATTTGAAAGATAGGTCAGGGGTTTAAATTTTAACGTGACAATTTTAAACACGCAGGGAAGAATTAAAATCAACACCTCGACGCCCTAGTTATCAGAGCAGGATTGGTTCAATCAAGTGCAGGAAAATAACAGTAGCTCTGATTGGCAAGTTTGTCGGAATCCCCATATGGAAGCTTGGAGGAAGGAGTGAGAATATAACCTAGACTAAAACAGGCTGCATTGCAACGTCAAAGTAGCAACTCCAAGAGCCAGGGAAGAATAAGACAGGATTCCAAATTGTGACAGAGTATCTGGGCATCTTTGAAACTTAACACAAAATCCGACTTTCTAAATACAAAAACTGGAGACTTAAGGAATCAGGAGCACCCGTCATAAGAGAGATTCTAGGTTTACCTCAGACCAAGTGTTCGGAGCATCTAATATAAGTTGCTTTGTCCATTCATCTCTGCCAGGAGATTAAAGATCCCAAGTCGGGGTGAGTTGTACATATTTTTTACAATGTGAATTTGACATGTTTTCTTGCTAAGTGGGGAGAGCAGATAAACAATAAAAGTGCAAGGGGGAATGGAGATGCAATCTATAAAACCTACAATAAAACAGAGCATATGCAATCTTTCACGGAAACCACTAAGCAAGGTGCCGCTGATGTCCTATTTTTGAGGAAACCAGACAGATGCTTAACGAGTCAGTCAGAAAAAAAAATCCCACACAGAAAGGCAAACAATGGAAGACTGGCGACAAATACACTATTAACTAGACTGAAAATAAACATAAAACTCAGCTAGAAAAAAACAAGCTGTCAGTCCACAAACAACAAAGTTCCAAATATCACATGCGATGAAACACTAAGAGACTCGGACAGCGCACAGGAAACGACACACGATATGAAAATAACACTGCTTAACAAAAAAATTTTTTTTTCTTTCTCTAACATTTTTATGTTTTTCTGGTCAATTTTAATGCGCTGTTTTTAAATCTGTAAACCATTTTTCTCTATCAGGTCGGGATCTCTTGAAATACGCATATGAATGTTTTTAACAAGCATACAGTATTACAACATCATTTGTACAAGAAGTATAACAGTTATGTAGGCTTGAATTTCTTGCAGTCGACTTTCGTCGGTGAATGGCATGTGGTACATCGCGATGAAGCATTCAACAATAATCGGCAAGCATGGTCACACTCCACCGTCCTTGATAACGTGACTCCATTACGGCGATATCTTGATGGAATCGTTCTCCATGTTCATCGCTGACTTTGCCAAGATTGTCAGGGAAAAAGCCAAGATGCGAATCGAGATAATGGATTTTGAGGGACATGTTACAGCCCATAATTCTGTATGCATCTATGCACTGCTTAACAATATGCACATAGTCGACAGATTTGTAATTTTCCAGAAAGTTATCGACGATCGATTTGAATGCCGTCCATGGGCGAAGTTCACTACCATGTAACAAGTTCTCGAATTGTTTGTCTGCAATAACTTTCCTAATCTGAGGTCCTACAAAAATACCTTCCTTTATCTTTGCATCGCTAACTTGCGGAAACTTTTTTCGAAGATAAGTGAAAGCTTTGCTCGTTTTATCTAACGCTTTAAAAAAATTCTTCATGAGCCCCAACTTTATATGTAACGGTGGTAAAATGATGCTGTCTTTGTTAACTAATGGCTCGTGTATTACATTTGTATGCCCGAGCTGCATACGATCCCTGATAGGCCACACCTTTCTTGCATAATGTTCCTGTCTGTTGCGGCTGTCCCATTCACATCGGAAGCAACAAAATTTAGTATACCCAGTCTGCATGCCCGTGAGAATTGCAATGACCTTTAGGTCTCCACAAATCCGCCATTGGTAGTCATTGTACTTTTTTTTGCCAAAAGTATAGCCATATTGTCATAAGTTTCTTTCATATGAACAGAGTAGGTGACTGGAATTGATGAAAATAAATTTTCGTTATGCAATAACACGACTTTTAGACTAGTCTTGGAAGAGTCTATGAAAAGTCGCCATTCGTTGACTATGTGCTCATGACCGAGGTGCACCATTAGACCGTTTACATCTTTGCAATAGCAAATGTCATCATCCATCTCAAAGTATTGAACAAGTTCTCTGTTTCTATCACGAAATTAAGTTATCGGAGTATTGGGCGCTAAAAGATTCCATTCTTTGAGTCGCGAACCGAGTAATTCCTTGTGCCCTTTGGTAAGAGCGAGATCACGTATTAGATCTGAAAGTTCTGAATGGTTAATTAAGTGAACACCATCATTCACCGGTATATAATCCGAGTCAGAATTAGTTTCTAAAGCAGGTAAACTATCACTTTCTGATGGTTCATTCACGCCCAACGGATATTGTTCTGGTGGAACTGGGATCGGACACGTGATTGGATCATGAGGCACTGGTTTCGAAACCGATTCAATATTTGGATAAACCACAGACTTTCTAGTTTTAAAAGTGAAACCATGGATATTTTTTAAGCAGATGTAACAATCAGTAGCCTTCAACATCAAGCACTACATCTTCGGTGCAAATTTTCCCTAACCAAGAAAAGGTAACAAGTATCTGTGCATTATTAGTTGTGCCTGCTCAGTCAAAACGCTGAAAAGAACATTTAAAAATCTAGAGAAAGGCTGATCTTCGTAGAGGCATAGTTTCGCTGATAACATAGACCTTTACGTCAGAAGAAAGAAAACATTACAGTTCTGCCAGAAAGAGAAATGATAACGGCTTATCGAACCTTAAAGAGACTTTATATTTTTCTGAAGTATCGAATAGAGGAGAACCATTGTAGTTGCATTTTTCCGAACTTGATACAGGAACAAAGCTAATCGTCACAAATAACTAGGTGTAGAATACGAAAGAAAGACAGGACAGACTAACATCTTGGGAGAATTTATTTAACCATTTATTACGCTGTTGTGAAATTTAAAACATTGTTAAGAAAACAAAAGAAAGACTGGAAGAACGTTTTGAACGAAATAAATAAATAACGTCTCCTGGAGTTTGTAAAAACATTATATGTAACTCTGTCGTGACGTCAAAGAAGTACGTACGTGTCGTTAAGTTTCATCGTTGTAGACAGTGTTGATGAACGTTTGTGCTTGTGAAAATCATTCATATTGAACCAATTTTCCATCATGTGGTTGCTTAGAAAAGAACCTGGAAAATGAGGCTTCCCATTGCCTCACAATGCCGTTTCCGTAGCCATCTCAGGTGTTAACCTGGTACAAATCTGTTCTACCACAAAATTATACGATCAAGCAAGAAAAACACATGACAAGAGAGACTAATACCTGACACACTGACAACCACACCTGATGAACAAATCTTCGATTCTATTAACACAACCAGACAGTTAAAACAACACACAGACTACACGGCCACACACACAAACTTAACCACACAGGAACACACAGGCCTTTCAATTGTAGCTTGTGGTCATTTAAGGACTAGCTTTTGTCAGGGCTTTCGACCAACTAGAGATATCTGATGTCGAAATAAAATTACACGCTCCCCCCCCCCCCCCCCCCCCCCCCCCCCCCCCCCCCGCCCCCCCCCCCCCTCCCCCCCCCCCCCCCCCCCCCCCCCCCCCCCCCCCCCCCCCCCCCCCCCCAAAAAAAAAAAACACAATTAATTGAATAAGCAGTATTATGACTAATCACACTACAGCACGACTCGGGACAGTCACCTAGTTGTCAATTTCAGGACTAGACCATTTAAATATTACTCAACGTGCAATTGAAGTAACAGTCAAAGTATCAAAATCTGAAATAAAAGTCCCGCAACATTGCTCAATTATAACCGAAGGTGTAACACCTCGGATCAGGTTGAACCAGATATCGTATCTGCAATATATTGTATACTGATCAAACATTTCCAACTAAACTCTGTACACATGCATACACTGACTGTTCAGCAAACAACGTAATTGAGAATTGGGAGGGGGAGGGAAGAGAGGGAGGAGTGTGGGAGGACTTGTATTCTCATTAGATTAAAGAATAGACTCCACCCTATGACAATCCCCGCTGCCAAATGCTGCAATACCTTCAGCTCGGAAATAGAAGCCGTGAAACAGCAGCGAAAACTCTTACTCAATGCAAAGCACATGCCGAAAAACAAATAGTAATCTTTATAGATGCCCTCCCTGTAATAACAGCCCCGAAGAACAACCATGCTAAAGTATGTAAAGATCTGATAATCTAACTTGAAAGACTGGCCAGATGCTTCAAAAGTGCACAACCTAGTGGATACCAGCCCACTCCGGGCAACGATGAGACAGACAAACTTGCCCAGGAAGGAGGAGCGATACAGTAAAATTATATAGGGACAAATTATGACAAAACCAGCTATTAAAGCCACATTCAAGTCCACATTGGGAAGAGAACAACCAGGCCACAATAAAAAATGATGCCTAGAGAGAAGAATATTTATTACGAAAGAGAAATAGATCGATAACACTGAATTTGTATACTAGCCTTTTATAACTGTATGCCAGACCACACGGTTATTTGGATATAATGTCTTAATATAACCTACCGACCTTGTCTACGTTGAGTGGGCGCGTCACTCCAAAACGTGACAAAACTGCTTTCACAATGAAATGTTTGACGATTCATGCGGTTGAAAAAGAAAATTATTTTTGGACACTTTTTTAATGTAACCGTGCCTTCCTCAGCATTTTCACTTTTGTCTCCATCTGTCTTCTCCGTCTGGTTTGGTCTACTTCTGTCTCTCTTAAGGGGAGGAACGGGAGCGAAATTTTGGTCTAAATAACAAAAATAAGGATTTTGGGATTAGTCCATTTTCTGATACTTTAGCATCTCCTGAATCTAAATATAACAGAATTTAATGTCAAAATGCATTCTAACACTATGTATTTTGACTTTGAAAAAGGTATGGTACGGAGAGATTTTCTCAAACTCGAGAAAATATGTCTAATTAGACCTGGTTTCTTCCATAGCATCCAAGCCTGCACCCCTACGTATTATAAATCATTGGATTTGCCTAGATCTGGGCAATCCTGTGATGTAGTACATTAATTTCGGTAACAAAATTATACCCGCCAGATCGAGAATTTCTAGGTCGCGTTTTTACCGATTACTTCCATATATGGAAATATATATGGAAATCGTCGGACATTCGCTGACATCGGCTTTTTCCGCTCACTATTCTAAACTTTTCGTTGGCTGCGTGAATCCACGTGACTTGTAACCGCTGTGTTGACGTTATGGCGTCGGATTGATAACTTCTGTATAAACATTTAGTTCACCCGTGTGTTACCGGGGCCCGAAAGGGGAGCAAAGAATAGTAACACTGCACCCTACCACGCATGTCGTAAAAGGCGACTGAGGAGGGTATGGGCATGGGGCTGTTTACCCCATCCCGTAAAAACTTCGCACAGTGGGCTGATCACCTGCTTGCCAACCAATCTGATTACGGAAACAATGATAGATTGTTTGGTCTGTTTTTGTTCCACAAAGACGCCACTAGGCGTGGTGGAAACAGCGATAGATTGATCAATTTGTTGTTGCCCTAAGACGCCACTAGGCGTACTGGCCACATACTGCTTTGCCGGTTGATGGCTAAGGATGGAAGAAGAAGAAGAAACATTTAGTTAGACTCATTTTTCGGAACTTTTTGTGTGAAAATGCCTCGAAAAAATAATAGCTTTCGTCATCTACAACTGGAAAAGGCCAGGGCGAAGCGATGGAACCAAGACAGTGCAGGTGGAAGTCGCTAATTTTGTTATGGTAATGGTACAAAATGAATCACCGTAGAAAGCCAGGCAATCCCATGTGGTGAGCTGACGCACATAAACATTTACACAATTTTGGTTTTGACTTACTCTGGTAGGATTGAGTGGAGGGGTGTGGCCGTGGATCGTATTTGAAGGTTCGGACCACTGCCCTTTCAGTAGATAGTATGTAATAAGGTAAATGTGACAAACTTCCTTCTCTCAGACTGACAAAAATATTTTCTCATACTCTCTGTTGATTCAAACGAATTCACCTGAGTAATAGCAGTGAAGATGTCAAAGGTCGAACTTTATTAACAAGGTTAGCAGTCTTTCATAACAACGGTTTCTTCAGCAACAAAAGTATTCAATATTCAAAACTGAAATTTTTTGTCTTCTTCTTCTTCTTCTTCTTCCGTCCTTAGCCAACGACCGGCAAAGCAGTCAGTGGCCATTACGCCTAGTGGCGTCTTAAGGGCAACAGCGAATAGATTTTCTTTGCCGTTGTTCCCATCACGCCTAATGGCGTCTTTAGGGCAACGACAAATCAATCCGTTTGTCGTTGTTTCCGTAATCAAAGTGACTGGCAAACGGGTGATCAGCCCGTTGGTTTTTGTCTTCTTACTACTTGCTTATTTCAGCTTTCACAATGTCATTTTAATTCTTCAGGTAGAAACTTCTTGTCTCTCTTCCGTGCTGACTTTTTTTTTTTAAATGTTTTTATTTTCATATGTCTCTTGGTATATCTCACTGAGAGAAAACTGGCCATACCACCAGGGCTGTCATTTTGCCAAGATTTTCGTCTATTATTCTTCTCTGCTCAGACCTGGTCTGCTGAGCTACACATGCTACTGATAGATCAAAAGTGTTTAACATACCTTGTTTTGTTCTCAATCGAAATACACCTTTTCTTTCACAACTATCTTGTCCTCAGAATAAATACTATCACCACAAAATATTGACGTACACAAATGTATGATCAGTAATGTACTGAGCGTTTTTTCTCTCTTTTATTCACAGCACATGTTGCTGATCACCTATGCTGAGTATGTTTTTCTCACACAAATCTTACGCTGAGCGCGTTTTGCAAAATCTAACTTTAACACTTGGGAGAAAACCCTTTTTCTCTTCCTACGCCTAGCACGTCTCAATATCAACTGCCAAATTCCCGTTCTAACATATCTTCGTCCCCCTCCTAAACTGTGTTCACGCATCTCGACTTTCCCGTGCATACTTTTTCCCTCAACTCACTTAAAATGCGCAAGGGACCCAATCCTACATTATCTCCCTTTGCTGTTTTTAACTGAATACCATACCCTCTTATTTAAAAGCTTACCACCAAAATCATACATGCTAATTTACTAAACCATAACTGATAACCCACTACATCTGTTTAACCCAAATCTAAAACTTTAATCTACCAACCGAAATATGTGGAGTTTCCTCCCTTTTCGCAAAGCATCCCTTCACTCATTTTATCTCCCTTCAACTAAAACAAATAGTCTATATCTACACCCATTCATATTTATTAAACCATTTTTCTACACTCTTTTACCCTGCTAAAACCAACCCACCGTTCACAGGGGGAAGGAGGTACTATATTTGGATATTGGAAATCTGTTTTCTTGAATTAATACACAATATGTCCTAATTATAACCCATAAAGGGTTCAACGATATACTTTTAAAAAAAGTCACATGTGAATAAGCTATTATTTTTTAAAATTTATATATTTGTAAGCTATTAGTAAAGGCATTGGCAGTAAAGAGTGATCACATTTTTCTGGTTTGACAAAATAACATGATTCCACATTATACGATAAATTATCATGGTATTTTAAAAGCATGTGACATATGTTTCTTGAGCTGTGATTGTTTCTTATGTACTTTTTTCAGAACCATAAGGTCCCACTAATGAGCCTAGTCTGCCTGAGATGAAGCAAGGATGTGATATAAATTTTGAAGGTATTTACTTCTGAATCTTATTTTTGTTTCTCCTTGTCTAAAAATTTAAACTGATGTAATTTTTATTTCTCCATAAGTATCAGTTTTAGTAACATAATTTATTAATATTACTTACATGTGTTTGCTTTGCTTCCATTGTACTACATTTGCTTCTGCATTGTAAAGGAAAGTGTTCAATGTTTGCTTACATCATTATTTACTAATTCATACCTTTTCTTCTTTCTAGGAAGTTCAAGTGTGACGGAGGCTGAGGCAGCTAGTGTTTTATGGAGCCGGTCTGTGACACGACACAAATTTCGCTACACCACCATTTTAAGATCATGGAAATTAAACCATATGGCCCTAATGTTGAAATCATCAAAGAAGAGTGTATCAATCATGTAGGAAAAATAATGCATACAGCTCTTCGTAATTTAGTTGCTGATTGCCGCAAGCAAAATGTTACGCTAGGAGGCCATGGCCGTCTGACAGATTCAGCCATACAAAAGCTTGGCATTTATTATTCCAGGGCTGTCAGGCAACATGCTATTGCAGCTGATATGAAGAATGCTATTATGGCCAGCCTACATCATTGCTATTCAACTGATGATTATTCCCAGCATCAGTTTTGTCCTACTGGCCAAGACTCTTGGTGTTTCTATAAAGCAGCCTTATCTAGGAATGAGTATGCTTTTGGGCATCAAAAACGTATACATACGCCCCTTGGACTTTAAGCTGTTGAACAGAAATTTGACACCAGTGTATGGCAAGCTGACAAATCTGAAACTGTTGAGTCGCTGTGAAAGAAAGGCAACCCGAAACTCCAATGAGACCCTTCATTCAGTTATTTTTAGTAAAGTGCCAAAGCATATCTTCCATTCACGAAAGCGCGTGGAATTCTGCCTTCTAAGTGCAGTTGCTGAATTTAATGAAGGACCTGAGGCTGCTATATTTTTTAAGAAAGTGCTGGGGCTGAACAGTGGAAAAGAGGCTTGTCGACTGGCAGGAGCAAGAAAGCGTAAACGTCTCGTGCTCAGCTCTAAAACGGCAGAAAACTGCACTAAGAAAAGGAAGGAAATTAGGCACAAATCTCAACAGAAAGCCAGACAAGAAGCTGCAGAAGAAGCTGGATATATAGCCGGTATGTTCTGAATGACAAGTAAGTTATTTTTTTTGCTGTAGTATTACATACTTATTTAATTATATTCTAATTATATAGAAAAATGTGATTTTACAGAAATATATTTTTCGCATACTAATTTTTTAATAACTTCCACACTTATGTACTAATTGACATAAGAATTGGCACATACATTGCCCATAGTCTTTTAAAACTTTTTCTGTGATGGATTTTATGTATCTGTTTAAACTTTTGATCAATTGCAAAAAGTAAAGTAAAATTTAGTAAAATTGGTTACTATTTTTAGACACTATTTTCACAGTCCTATAACTTTTTTTGTATTAAAGTTATCAAAAATCCATCAAACTGAAAGTTTTAAAATGTAATGAAAAACGTTGTGTTTAAGTTTGGTATTCACAGCTGAATAAATAAAAAAGCTTTAGCAAATTGAAATAGAACAAATAATTCAATATTGCTCAGCTCTAAAACGGCAGAAAACTGCACTAAGATAAGGAAGGAAATTAGGCACAAATCTCAACGAAAAGCCAGATAGGAAGCTGCAGAGGAAGCTGGCTATTCTGCCAGTATGTTCTAAATGACAGGTAAGCAATTTTTCAGGGGCAATATTACATACTTATTTAATTGTAGTCTATTTATGGAGAAAAATGCGATTTTCTCAAAATCTATTTTTCTCATCCTAATTTTCCTAAAACTTCCACACTTATGTATTAATTGACATGAAAATTGGCACATATGTTGTCCATAATCTTTCAAAACTTTTTATGTGATGGATTTTTAGTATCTGATCAAACTTTTGATTTATTGCAAAAAGTAATGTAAAATTTAGCAGAATTTGTTACTATTTTTAGACACTATATTCAAAGTCCAACAACTTTTTTTGTATTAAAGTTATCAAAAATCCATCACACGAAAAGTTTTAAAATATAATGATAAACGTTGTGTTTATATTTGGTATTCATAGCTTAATAAATAAAAAAGCCTTAGCAAATTGAAATAGAACAGTAGAATCCAATATGGCCGCCGTTTCTATGGTAAACAGTGGTGCAGTTCCATCAAACTCTTCATTTTGCGTATCTAGTATTTATATAGGTTAAGTCTGTGCATTTTCATTGAAATCCAGCAATTAATAACGAAAATAGCATTTCAGTGTAGCTCCTCTTAATCGTGGGTATTCCAGAATAAGAATGCCCTGTAATGCTATCAACAGGTTCTTCAAAGTGGGTCCTATCTATCGCCATCGTCTTCTTCTTATCTCTTGTTAAAATGGCACTTGATTGGCCTTAGCCTCCAGTTCCACGTTGATAGACTTTGTTGTACTACTTCGATCCTTCTATTCTAAGCAGACATCTATTAATGAAAGTCTCCAACTTCTGAGATGTTGTTATTTTAGTGTTCTCTATGTTTCACAGCCATACAATAGAACTGACTTGAGTTTCGGATTTTTATTTTCGTAGACATAGTAAGGTGATAAATTCAACAACTGTCTCACAGACCTTAGAATTAAAAATGAGGACACTGTGACAATGGCTTCAAAAATATTTGGCCCTGGGTGTAGCTCACACCAACCACTAAATTCTCTTTGATTTTTGGATTGCTCATTTCATTTCTTTTCTGTCTTCAGTGGTAGTAAAGAGGGGTAACTGGCCTGTAACTTTAACATCGGACAGGTTCACTCCCCTTGTCTTAGATGTTGGTAGGAGAAATTGACGCGCCCAAGACTCTCAGTCGCGGTAGGCGGCATATTTCTTAGCGCTTTTGACAGCGAGTCAGACTCCCGGCACTCGGTTTCTGAGAGTGAGCAGCAAAGGTTTCCGGGTCTTTGACAGCAGGAAAACTAGTTGACTGGCTCTGAAACTGTTGCATCATATTATGCGGCAACCCGGGCGAAAGAGTGACTTCGCGACTCCTCCGTGACACCTGCATTGCTGGTTGGCAGTCAAAACATCTTCTCTGTGTTTCTGATGCCAGGGAAAGTCTGGGACTTTCTCAACATAATACCAGTCACTCTGTTACGCAAATTCTTCTTGTAGTGTGTCTCAAGGAGAATTCTCTGGTTAGTAATTACGATTGTTTTTCAGCATTTCCCTGTGAAGGTGTTAACCCACGTGCGAAAACCTGTTGTCTATTCTTAATATATATTCAGTCATCTACACTCGATAGTTATATCTCACTAGCTGATAATACCCATCGGTAATATACCACCTCAAAACTGTAAGGGGCACCGGTCCGAAAATTGAGCAGTAAGACTGGTTTAACACAATAGTATCTTAATAGCACCCACACTAGCGCTGTACTCTGACAATATTTCAGTTATACCTTCTATGTTTACAAATAGCAAAAATGAACACTCCGCAGATGAGAAGACACACACTAAACACCACGATAAATAACAGTCCTGACGAATAAGATGACAGACAAAGTTTGAGCAGAGATAGACTGAAATATACAATGCGTGACTGCCAACGAACGAACGAACGAACGAACGAACGAACTTTATTTTCGAAGGGTAAAGAATTGGGCGCGCAGGCCCGTCTAACATTCTGCCCTTCCACTCTCATTAATCTTGCATACTATATCCTTTCATTCCCACATGATGCTTTAAGCATTAATTTAAAGGCATGCAACATTATAAAGTTACCATAACAGCATTCATTTACAGTATGCAAGCATAATAAAAAACAAATGAGTAGGGTTGTTTTTTTTTTTTGAAACAAACAAGCTAGTAAATGGGGGAAAAAAGTAATAATAAAATAAAATAAATAAAACAATAAATAAAAATAAATAAATTCTGTATACCGACACTCACTCATGCGGTCAATCCGTCTACAATTAATCTGTATTTTTGGTATGCGGGTACATTCTCACGACTCACATTTCTAAAGTACAGTATTATGTGGGTACATTCACACATACATTACATTATATAATAATATTTTAAAGTGAATATAATAATGATATTACATGGATATAAAACAAATTATTCACACACAAAAATGAGCGGAAGAGGAAAAGAAATGTTGACCTATGGATGAGATGTTGACAGGCAAATACTGTTTCTATGGGGGTAGATAATCAGTGTTGAGGAAGTGTTTGAAAAGTGCTTTGTTAAAAGAATATTGTGTAGGTAGGCTTTTTAGGTGGTGTGGAAGGCTGTTCCATAAGTAGGCACCAGAGTAGGCTAGACTCTTTTTGAACAGGTCGATCCTAGGTTTGGGCAGACGTAACTGATGTAATCGTTGTCCCTCCCTTCTACTGGTTTGAAACAATGATCTTAGGTACGACGGGGCATTGTTAGATAGAATTGTGTGAATCAGCTTGGCTTTGTTGTGTGTGGTGTCGTGCGATTATCGGTGATCAGACGCACTGCTCTCTTTTGCAGGGAGTGCAGTCTCTTCGAGGTGGAAGCAGGGCAACAATCCCATAGTGTAGAGCAGTAATCTAGATGTGTCTGTATATGTGAGGTGTAGAACAATAGTCTAGTGTCTGCGTCTAAGAAGTGTTTTCTTTTGGCTAGCTGGTACGTCTTTTGTGCTATGTGTTTGGTTAAATTCCGTACATGGGAGTTCCACGTTAAGTGCTGGTCAATCGTGATCCCCAGAACTTTGTGTTCTGTTACATGTTCAATTTGTATTGATTCCGCGTGTAGCTGTAGCGATCTTTTGGTGCAGCTTAGGAGTTTCTGTCTGGTGGTAATCAACATAGATTTCGTTTTTGTTGTGTTTACTGGCATACGATTCATATTTGAAGAGTCATTTCAAGTGCCACGCAGTCATTGTCACTAGTGTAGATAGTACAATCATCTGCAAAGAGGTCACAAGTTGAATATTTTAGATGTAGTGGCAGGTCGTTGATGAACATTGCGAAGAGTAGGGGCCCAAGAATAGAGCCCTGCGGTACTCCTGTAACTACCTTCGAGAAATCTGATGCCGAGTTGTTGTGAAGCACTAACTGTTGTCGATCTGCCAGGAATGATTTGATGATGTTTAGTGGATTAGAGCCTACATAGGTTAAGGAGTCGCAAATGATGGGCGCAGCGTAACGTAGAATCTTATTGCTGATACCATCAAGCCCAGATGAATTGTTGTTTTTTAATGCCAAGATATATTTGAGAACTTCATGTACTGTTAGAAAAGGAATATGTCTTAGATCTGTTGTGGTGTGTTCAGTGTTGCAGAAGGCTGTCAATTTACTAATATCGCAGTCCATTGGCTTTAGTGTCGACTTGAGAAGGCTAATTTCTGTTTTGAAGTGGTTGCTAAAATGAGTTGCCGTGAGGGAGCAGCTTTTTGGTAAAGAGTTTAGTGACTTTGATTTGTGTGTTAGTGTTCTAATGGCTGCCCAGACTTCTTTGCTGTTTGCTTTGTCTTGAATCATCTTTCTGAAATGTAGTTTCTTTTCCTGACGAATGAGATATTGTACTTTGTTTCTAAGCATCCGATACCTGCTGAAATCTTTGAGCTTATGTGCTTCGTCCCGCTCTCTCATTGTTGATAGTATTTCGTTGGTTATCCATGGGGTCTTTCTGATGTTTTTGACCCGAACCTGCTTTATAGGAACATGTTTGTCGAATACGTTGTTGAAAGTTTGTGTCCAGTATGTTATGGCTTCTTCTGGATGCGGAAGTTGGTACACGTATGAGAGAGGGGATATTTGTAGGTCTTGTAGGAATAATTGAATGTTAAAGTTTTTGAAATTCCTGTAATGGACTGTGATGTGTTCCGTTTTAGGTGCTTTAAACCCCTTTCTCGTCCAGGTACAGCAAATAGGATAGTGGTCACTTAATGATGTCTGTGGGACTGTGCATTCTATAATGTTTTCTGGGCAGGTCGTATAGATATGATCAATTAGTGTAGATGATGAGTCTGTTACTCTCGTGGGTTGATTGATTAACTGTATGAGGTTGTATGAGATGGTGATATCATTCCACGTGTTGTTCGGTTTGTGAAGGTCAATATTGAAATCCCCCAGTAGAATAATTTCCTTCGAAGAAGCCCAAACGTTGTCCATCATTCGTGAGAATGTGTCAAACCATACAGCAGAAGAGCTAGAGTTTCGGTACAGGTAACCAATTAGAACGGGGGTCAGGTTGGGGAGTTTTATTTCCAGCCATAAACATTCAATGCCAGTATGTTCTAGATCATCACGGCGTCTGTACTGAAGAGATGTTGAGATGTATATGACTAGCCCTGTTTCATGTTGTCTGTTAGGATCCCTGCGAATGGTGGTGAATCCATTAATCCTAATTTCGTCATCTGTAATTTTGTCATTGAGACGGGTTTCAGAAAAACCAAATATGTGGAAGTTTTGTTGGAGGGAGGTGGAGACTTCAGAAAGCTTACCTAGCAGGTGGTAAATGTTTAAATGACCAATTTTAAGCCCTGATAGTTTAAGCCATGAATTAGTGGTATTGCCTATATTTAGATTAGAGTTTTTGCACTCGGACATGATAATAGTCAATAGGAAAGAAATAATGAGGGGAGTAGGAATGAGTAAGAAGCAATAAAATTGGTACACAATGGTTTATACAAAATTGTAGACAAGTAATAAAATATGCACTGCTAGAGTCCGTGGACACTGTTTACAGTATCTTAATCTCTGCAAAAAGTGTGGTTTTTTATCTTAAAATACAGTCTGTTCCGAACAAAAAGGAATATTTTTACTTCAACCACAGTCAATGTAGAGAATTAATCCTTCCGGACCAGTTAAAGGTCCACGCTGTGACTTAGTTAGTTTTGTGAGGATTTCCTAATTTTTCTCAATATGAAAAAACGAAGGTGCAGATGTATAAAAGATGTAAAAGAGAATGGTGAGCGTAGGAATGAGAGGAATAAGCACAGAGATAATAATAATAAGAAAACAATAGTATTAATACGATAGAGTTATTACTAAATCGGAAACAAATTTAGATACGCCCTGCTCTGACGAACAGAAAGAAATGTTTAAACAGACAATGTAATAAAAAAAAATAAAAAAATTATTAACATCCAAAAGTGACAGGTAAAAGTTCTACGCTGATACTCAGCTATTTCTTTTATCTCAGGACAAAGGTCACTAAAGTGCTTCCGAAGAGAACGCGTCAGGTCGAATGCTACACTGCAAACTTGTTTTAAAAAAAACAGTTTTAAGTTGCTTGGTTTTAATCTTGTTCTGTAGAGCCGTTTATAGACATCTGAAGAGCCTGCATTAATATTTCTGGACTATATTGAGTCAGTTACCGTAAAACGGATGAATTGTGAGAATTCCGTTCTGTGCGGGTGGAGACGGGGTGAGAAAACTCCCATTTTCTTGATGTAGTTCCTTCGTTGCGATTAAGTGAATGGGTGTTACTTGTAGTCCAATCTGTCCATCTGTCCAGTGGTGTCTGTTGTGCAGTTAGCAGCTGGCTGGACTGTTGTGTGGGCAGTGGCGGATACATTTGGTCATAAAGGTTAGCGTGGGAGGTGGGCTTAAATGTAGCTTTTCTAGATACTTGCTTGTCAGCTGAGGACGGTGATTGATGGTTATGAGCTGTTGTGCCTGGGTTTACTAAGTTAAGTGTATGATGATAGGAAACTCTTTACAGAGCGATACAACAGGAAGCAATCTGATCATCAGAAGAAGTCCCCCCGTCCGACAAGTGTTTCGGCCCTATATACTCCTTTACACTCTAAGGGGGGCGGGCCCACTTGGGTCATGACTCCCAAGCGTCTCAGCTTCCTGTTGTCTTGCATCGAAAATGAACCCATTTCACTTATGGTAGCAACTTTAAATTCCACAACTCCGCCAGCCGTGGAGGCAATTGTGAAAGTAACAAGGAGAAGACAAATTATTCCGTTCGTTCCGTCGCACACACTGAGACACCAGCGCGAAGTCAACGAGTCGCCACTGCGCGTTCCCCACTGGACTTTTGATACTGACACCCCTTATAGTATACACCGCTTGTCGCCCCTGAGTCGCAGCCCGTTCACTAGTCCACCACAAACCTCAGCGTATTGTGGACTTAGAAAAATTCCTGGTGTTTTCTGTACCGCAGCGTTTATTGTTACGATCTCCATTCCCCATTGCGGTTGTTCCACAGCCAGCCTGATGCCTTTTCGGCAGTTTCACTAAGCCTTTTCAGGGCCCTTGTTCTCGACTGTCCCCTCAGCCCCAACAGTTTCAATAGATCATACACTGATGCAGCCGCAAGCCCTCTTGCGCCCACTTCAACAGCCATGACCCTTGCAGTGAACCCATCGTGTCTCAGATCCGCGGCCAGATCACTATACTTGGCCGCTTTGAACGAATGTTGCTCATCTAATCTGGATTCAAATGGCACTGTCAGTTCAATCAGTATGACCTGAAGCGTTGCTGCAGAATGAAGCACTATATCCGGCCGTCTCCGCGATTTTCTGATACTCTCTGGATATGCCCCTCGTCCAGGTAGGTCTACCGCCATCTCCCAATCATTTGCACAATCAAGAAGAGATGGTAAACTGCTACCAGGTTTATTCGGTTTGGGGTGTGCTGACTTTCCTGCCCTCAGAAAGTATGTGTTTGCGGTGTCTGGCCGGACTTTGCTATTCGCCTTCATTCTTGCCAGATCTATTGTCGCAGCAAGCTCATTTAGCACTTTGTTATGGCGCCAAGTGTATCGCCCTTGCCCTAATGACACCTTACACGCTGAGAGCACGTGTTCAAGTGTCTGCCTCCCCTGGCACAGGGGGCACTGCTCATCATCCGACTTTCCCCATTTCACAAGGTTGGTGGCCGACGGCAGCAGGTCATACAGTGATCTGACAACGAAGCTGAGCCTAAGAGGTGCCATATGCCATATATCATTCCATGTCAAGGACCTCTGCAGGGCTCCTTCCCATGTAGTCCATTGGCCTTGTTGGACCTGCTGCACTGCTTTTTGCTTCTCAGCTTCTCGTATCTCCTGAACTACCATGTCTCTGCGCTCCCTGCTTGATGCCTTGGACCACCAGCGGATGTCTCCGTGACCAAATCCCCGTCTATTCGTTTGTGTGTATCCGATTACCTCCCTCAGTTTGAGTGACTCTTGGGCAGCATCAACAGCTTCTTCCACTTTCCACTTCCTTCCCGTTTTCAGTGTGGGCTGAATGGACTTAACCACGTCATCAGCTGACTCGCGTAGCATCATTGCAAGCCTTGCCTTTCCAACTTTGTACTCTTCAACAACTGACTTGAAAGGAAGCAGAAGTTTTGACTTTTTGCAGTACAGTGCTACATCTGACAGACCTGGTGGTACTCCTAGCCATTTTCTCATGAACTTGTTGACCTTCTTCTCTATGGCTTCCACTGTACTTGTGCTTATTTCATATATAAGCAGTGGCCACAGCAACTTTGGTATCAACATGAACTGGAGGCACCACAGTTTGAACTTCCCCAGGAGTCTGCTTTGGTCTATGATCTGTAGCCCTCTGTCTGCCATTTCTATTGTCTGTTGCACTGCCTTTGAGTCTTTTAATGAGGCATCGTACACCCTGCCAAGACTTTTAACAGGTTCCTCAATGACAGTAGGGATTCTTTGGTTGGAAACCGTGAATATGACCTCTGCTATCTTCCCTTTCCTGACTGATAGGCTTCTCGACTTCTTGGGTTTGAAGCTCATTCTGCACCAGCTGACTAGTTCATCCAGGCGTGCTAACATCCTCCGGGCCTGATGTTCATCTGATGTCAGAATTATTGTGTCATCCATGAATGCTTTGAGCGGTGGCATGAGACACATTCCACCGAGCTTTGGACCTATAGCCATTCCTTCAGCCGCATTGAGGATTACCTGCATAGCCATCACGAATAGTATCGGAGAGATGGTACATCCCATCGCAATTCCAACTTCAAGGCCAATCCACTTCGTTGTGTACACGAATAGTATCGGAGAGATGGTACATCCCATCGCAATTCCAACTTCAAGGCCAATCCACTTCGTTGTGTACTCTCTGGTTGAAAATCTGACAGCAAACCCTGCGAAATACAGCTTCAGCATTGCTGCAATCTCTTGTGGAACATGATACATTTCTAGGGCCTGCCACAACATCTGGTGTGGAACGGATCCATAAGCATTCGCTAAATCCAACCAGATTACATGGAGGTTTGTTCTGTCAGACTTTGCCTTTTGGATTGCTTCCCATATCATTGTGGCATGCTCTAGACATCCTGGTGTACCTGGGATACCTCCTTTCTGAATGGTAGTGTCAATGTACACATTTGCCAGGAGGTATGTAGTGAGTCTTTTCACCATCACTGAGAAGAATATCTTCCCTTCCACATTGAGTAGTGAGATTGGCCTGAACTGACTGATGTCTGTGGAATTTTGCTCCTTCGGGATGTAGACTCCGTTCGCCTTTCTCCATTCCTTGCTTACAAGCTGGGTTTTCCACGCACTCTTCAGTAAACGAAGCAGTCGACCTGTCGTAACCCTTCCTTCTCTGCGGCAACTGCATTTTTGAACAGTTTTCGGGCATGCTTCTTCTGTTTTCTGATTTCTTCTATTTTAATTTGTCTTCTGCTTTTTCGTGGTGGGTTACTTTCTCTTGCCTCCCTCACTCCGAACACTTTGCGACAGTGCAGATATATTATGTCGCCGAAGATTTCCAGCTTCTTCTCCAAAGTTATCTGCTTCAGGTTGTTATCCAACTCTTTTGCCAAGGCTTCGTCCAGCTGTTCCCAAAGCCCTTTTGCACTGGCGGGTGGAAACTTGATTGCATCTCTCTTCCCGTCCAAGAAGTGTGTGAGATCATCATCAGGCAGATCAACTTGAATGTACTCAGCACTGTGGATTGACTCCTGGCTGCGTTCTTCTAACGTCTTATCCGTCGAGACAGAGCGCTGTTGATCTCCCCCTGATGACCTCCCACACCCCTTTTTCGTTCTGTGGATTTTCATTCCTCTCTGAGTAGAGAATTCCCTACCACAGGCACATGGAAACTCCAGCCGTTGTTCAGAGCTCGAAGTCCGTGTAACGGGTCTGGTCGATTCCAATGAGGCGCCTGTGGATTCATCATTCTCCCCCCCCTTTCGGTGAATCCTGGGGGCATCTATCGTTTTGGGGTTCTATAGCAATTGAATACAGCTTACGGGGTGCTAACCCGGTCAGCCGGTTTCTAGTCTTTCCCAGTGTCATCTGTCTTTCCAGAAGTCAATCGGTCTTTTCCCGATTGTCACTGGTTTGACCATGTAACTATGATAGGAAACTCTTTACAGAGCGATACAACAGGAAGCAATCTGATCATCAGAAGAAGTCCCCCCGTCCGACAAGTGTTTCGGCCCTATATACTCCTTTACACTCTAAGGGGGGCGGGCCCACTTGGGTCATGACTCCCAAGCGTCTCAGCTTCCTGTTGTCTTGCATCGAAAATGAACCCATTTCACTTATGGTAGCAACTTTAAATTCCACAACTCCGCCAGCCGTGGAGGCAATTGTGAAAGTAACAAGGAGAAGACAAATTATTCCGTTCGTTCCGTCGCACACACTGAGACACCAGCGCGAAGTCAACGAGTCGCCACTGCGCGTTCCCCACTGGACTTTTGATACTGACACCCCTTATAGTATACACCGCTTGTCGCCCCTGAGTCGCAGCCCGTTCACTAGTCCACCACAAACCTCAGCGTATTGTGGACTTAGAAAAATTCCTGGTGTTTTCTGTACCGCAGCGTTTATTGTTACGATCTCCATTCCCCATTGCGGTTGTTCCACAGCCAGCCTGATGCCTTTTCGGCAGTTTCACTAAGCCTCTTCAGGGCCCTTGTTCTCGACTGTCCCCTCAGCCCCAATAGTTTCAATAGATCATACACTGATGCAGCCACAAGCCCTCTTGCGCCCACTTCAACAGCCATGACCCTTGCAGTGAACCCATCGTGTCTCAGATCCGCGGCCAGATCACTATACTTGGCCGCTTTGAACGAATGTTGCTCATCTAATCTGGATTCAAATGGCACTGTCAGTTCAATCAGTATGACCTGAAGCGTTGCTGCAGAATGAAGCACTATATCCGGCCGTCTCTAATTTGTGTCCCTGGTGAATGAATGTGTGTGTTTCTGGTGTGTCCTCTGAGGAAACTTTAAATTTTTGGCTAGGTAGCTGGTCCCTAGTTTAGAAGTGTGTACCTGATCTCTGTATAGCAGTTTTTTTGGCGCACCTGACTTAGATGTGAAAAAGGGTGTGTTGTTTATGAAAGACGTGTTATGCTTTGAACAAAAAGTGTAAAGCCCCTTGTTGTTGATATCCACAGTTTGGCGTGCTTTACCATAGCTGGGTGGAATAATTGACGAAATATATGTGGATGTGTTGGGAAATTTTGTTTTATGGTGTCAATCATTCTGGAGATGTCTGATAGGTTAAGAGTGTGTCCATTTGTGCTGTCGTTTATCCCTACGTGTATTGTTGTTTTCTTTATGTTGGTGTTTGTGTTGAGACGGCTTATTTCATTGATAACTCGTACTATTCCGGCTCCAGGTAATGGTATAACAGTGACTAGTTCCCCTGGTGTTGTTGACATTCGATCGCTGTGAATGCCATTTAGCAATGAGTCTCCTATAATAATGTTGGTTGTGTTGTGAGGAATGTGACGATTAGGATGTGGCTGTGGTCGAGTACGACGGCGTTGTTGGTGCCATTGCTCGTTGTCTTGCAGTAGGTGGTCAGCAGAATCTTGTGTCAAGTGACATTGGAGTTTACGTGCCCTATCATCTTCTTCTGAGGTTGCTGTTTCGGAATCTGCTTGTGTAGATAGGATTGATGGATTTCCAAATCGATTGCTAATTTTTACTTCAATTGAGAATGTTTTATTTGGTCTTAATCTTCTTCCTACACTGCTGCTAATGTCCTTTTGGCTTTTATTATTATGATGCTGTCCTGGGCATGCTTTGTTTTGAGGAATGAGTGTTGGAGAAGGGGTGGGTAAGTTAAGTGGTGTAACTGGAGATTCATGATGAATTGCTTCTCGTGGGCTGTCAATCATCTCCCCATTTTCTTTTTTCTTATTACTTGAAATAGGTTGGTGGTTTAGGTGATGAACCAACCTTGTGTTTTCTCTGCGGAGAGTCATAACTTCATGTCTCAGTGTTTCAAGCTCTGTTTTCAGTGAGCTTTCTATATCCTGCTTGAATTGTTCAATGACGTTTTTCAGAGAACTTTCAATTATAGTTTCCAGCTCCTGACAGAAGTGTTTCTCTGTTCGTTGGCTTAGTTGTTCCATAACACACTCATTTGCTAATAGATATTTTGTGGAGCATGAGTAGACATCTGCGCTATTGACAGGCACTTTTGTTTGGAAAGTAGCTGTATCTGGGAGGCATGATGGGCTGGTCTCGTTCATATTGGATGGGTTATCTGAAGAATTGGGGAATACATCACTCAAAGTGTGGTTTACACTGACTTGGAAAGTAGCTGTATCTGGGAGCAGGATGGGCAAGTCTCGTTCATATTGGATGGGTTATCTGAAGAATTGGGGAATACATCACTCAAAGTGTGGTTTACACTGACTTGGAAAGTAGCTGTATCTGGGAGGCATGATGGGCAAGTCTCGTTCATATTGGATGGGTTATCTGAAGAATTGGGGAATACATCACTCAAAGTGTGGTTTACACTGACTTGGAAAGTAGCTGTATCTGGGAGGCAGGATGGGTTGGTCTCGTTCATATTGGGTGGGTTATCTGAAGAAGTGATGAATGCGTTTTTCAAAGTGTGGTTTACGCTGACTTCAGTGGGTTGGTTGATGTGAACTTCTAGATAATTTATTGTGGGCTTTTGAGCTGTCGGTCCATTAGAGGTGGGTCCTGTTGGATCAAATATGGGTGGTGTTGGATCGAAAGTGGGTGTTGTTGGATCACACGTTGGTGGTGTTAGATCAGGGGTAAAGGTGGGTCCTGTTGGATCAAATATGGGTGGTGTTGGATCACAGGTTGGTGGTATTAGATCAGGGGTAAAGGTGGGTCCTGTTGGATCAAATATGGGTGGTGTTGGATCAAAAGTGGGTGGTGTTGGATCACAGGTTGGTGGTGTTAGATCAGGGGTAAAGGTGGGTCCTGATGGATCAAATATGGGTGGTGTTGGATCGAAAGTGGGTGGTGTTGGATCACAGGTTGGTGGTGGTAGATCAGGGGTAGAAGGACTGGCTTCAATGGTTAGCTGAGATTTTGCGTTAGTAGACTCGTCTCCTATCATTGTTGGAGAAGAAGTAGGATCAGTTACAATCATGGTTTTATCTAGAGCTGATCTTTGGAGGTGAGAAAATTCGACGTCCAACCATGTCTGTACGCACTCTGTCGTTCCTTGTGTTAAAATCTTATTTTTTGTGTGATACAGATGTATTGTGAGGAGGTCCGTGCTTATTTTATCCTCAACAATAGCGTTTAGTTGATCGCTCCGGGTTTCAATGGAACAGCTTTTGTAGTATTCTAGGCAAGTGTGTTTGAAAATTTCGTAATGTTGACTGTTACGGAATTCAACAGAGCAACATTGACCCTTGTTCGTTTGTTTGATGATCAGATGTGGAGGGTTGGTCCAGGCGTGAAGTTTTCTTTGTATGGCTTTTTCTTTGTTAAGGCAGTAGCTCTTAGTGACTGTATAGGGACGTAATCATCCATCTCTGGGTGGTTTTACTATCGCTGATACGACGACGCTGTTCTCCTCGCTCGCCATGATCACATTACATGCCTGAGGGCTGACAAAGCCCTGTAATTTAACATTGTGTATTGTTCCATAGCCAGAAGGTCACCGTCAGAATTAAGAATGTGTAACAACTGTTGAAGTAGTTTTCGATTTATCGACAAATGGTGGCAGGACACAATACCGTCATTCCATACAGAAAAAAACACAATATTAATACTTGAATTTAAGGGGCTGGACTACAGTGAAAACTAACTTTTGTTCTAATAACATTTTCAAACTTTTTATGTGCTCAATAGACACAGTGTATGTCCATGAACCAAATTCTACACTTTATTTTGTTAAAAAACATGTGGTTACCATGGTAACCAAAAAAAACATCCGCCATTTTGGATTTTCACAAATTTTTGAGAGCTAAAAACTCATGTTTCCCATTGACCAAACTTTATCAAACTGCACACATATGTTGTGACTGACAATTAAAACAATTTGTCATAGGCTTTTTTTTTATAAGTTTAAAATTCTATTTTTAATGATTTTTTTTTTAAAAATACACTATATTTGTATGAAAAACAATGAACAAAAAATATTTTAAAAAATATATCAAAGCAAATTACCAAAATATCAAAAAAAGCCCTTGTCAATTTAAAGGTATATATGTGTCCTACATGCATGCCAAATTTCAGATTGTTCTATTAGATAGTTTGTAAAAAATAACATTTTTTGTTAATAAAATGTTAGTTTTGAGAAAAATGCACTTTAGTCACCGAGTGACTTGTCTTGTCCAAAATACTCCATTCTGGGGGGCTGAATGTGTTTAAAATTGTCCAACACTATATGCTGCACCTCCTTCAACTTCCTGCAGCTCCTCCTCTCGCCTTTATCTTGCCTAATTTTTCTTCTTTCCTTCTACATGGTAACAAAAAAAAAAAAATCCGCCATTTTGGATTTTCACCAATTTTCGAGAGCTAAAAACTCATGTTTCCCATTGACCAAACTTTATGAAATTGCACACACATGTTGTGACTGACAATTAAAACAATTTGCCATAGGATTTTTTTGATAAGTATAAAATTCTATTTTTAATGATTATTTTTTTAAATACACTATATTTGCATGAAAAACAATGAAAAAAAAATATGTATAAAAAAATATATCAAAGCAAATTACCAAAATATCAAAAAGCCCTTGTCAGTTTAAAGGTATATATGTGTCCTACATGCATGCCAAATTTCAGACTGATCTATTAGATAGTTTGTAAAAAAAAAAAAAAAAAATTTTTAATAAAATGTTAGTTATGAGAAAAATGCATTTTAGTCACCGAGTGACTTGTCTTGTCCAATATACTCCATTCTGGGGGCTGAATGTGTTTAAAATTGTCCAGCACTATATGCTGCACCTCCTTCAGCTTCCTGCAGCTCCTCCTCTCGCCTTTGTCTTGCCTAATTTTTCTTCTGTTCTTCTACCATGGTAACCACAAAAACAACCGCTATATTGGGTTTTTCACCAATTTTCAAATTTTTAATGATTTAAAAAAAAAAACTATATTTGTGTGAAAAAATTTTTTAAAAAATATTTTTTTTTTAAATTTATAAAAGAAAATTATCAAAATATCAAAAATGCAGATCTGTTACTTTAAAGATATAGATGTGTACTACATGCATGCCAAATTTGAGACTCCTCTGTTAGATAGTTTTAGAGAGAAATCGTGCATTTTCGGCACAAATTTGAAAATCATAGCATGGGGGTAGTGCCGACAATATGCTTTTTGATACATCAAATGCATTTTTTATGTTATAAAACCTTGCTCAATCGATTCCTCGATGATTATTTAATAAAATAAGCTCAAAAGTAAAAAATCGATATTTTGTACGTAAAATCCAGTTTTCATTGTAGTGGAGCCCCTTAACACAATTGCAATATAAACAATTTCATTGTATGTCAAACAAAACCGCCAACACAGGGATGTATAAACCATCCATATTAAATGGGAACAACTTAGAATAAAATATCCAAAATGTAGAGCCAAATAAAAACACGTCCGCACATGTACGAAAACAAGGGATACCCGTTAACGTATTTACAAGATAGCAAGAAAAATCGAGAGATAACACCACTTAAACACGACAATAGAATTACTGAATGTACACGACAACGTAAATACAAACCACAGCAGTACACCTACCGAATACTGTGCTTGGTTGTTAAGTAGCACAGTCGCAGGAATACCCGTCTGCCTGACTCCACCACTAAACACCCGCATCCACGCCCTAGAAGGGATCAGTCTAATCTAATCTTTTCCCACAAGTAAGAAAAGAAAGAATTAAACTTTCCGCCCGTCCACCTTTGAACTCACAAATATAATATTAAACACAGCGGACTAGAACAACAACTACACGTAACAATGTAGTGCTGAGAGCTTTCACACAAACTAGCCAACCACTAGATCATACTAACCCAAATAAAACTAAATAACATTCAAGCAATAATAACACTGTACCATATAAATAAATTTACTATGGATATAATAATGAGCCCAAGTAAAAGGAAATTTGAGGGACAGATCCCACGTAACACACTAACAACATACAAAGTCACAGACTAAGTCTCTACACAAAAAAAGTGAAAAAGAACAAGAGAAAAGAAGAAAAAAAACGAATAAGAACACCTCAAAGAACAGACGTAAAACGAACAGAAAACTGCTTATTACTGTATATTATCCTAACACGACCCCACCAGAAGGGTTCCACTAACCTAGAAGAACGGACTGTACGATAAATTGTATCGGATGGATAGAACAGAAAAGGAAGACGGAATTAAAGGGGAAAAAAACAAGAAATTAAAAAAAATTACAACCAATCACCATACACAGATACACAAACAATAACTTTACTGACGATTCAGCGATGCACCTCGACGTAGCTCCTCAGACACAGCTGATGGTAGATGAAAACAGCACAAACCAGTCTCTACAAACTGCATCCAAACTGTAAACAATGTTCTTCACGGTGTTATCACAGCACTATTCCCAGCAAGAATAACGACCGTAAATGCAATAATGTCCTGGTGACAAGACTTCTTCACTAGTATTCGTGCCAGATAATAACGACCAAGTCCTTTGGCACAGTGATGCGTGTAATATATAAGCACAGTTCAACACACTCCGTCACTTCAGGAACCCAGAAGCATTCACCCTTCAGAACAGTATATTCCAGGATCATGCAGAACAGCAGACTTCAGGAACTGTCATCTCATCAAACGGTACTGGTACCCCGCTCGAGGCATGGGAAGACTCACTATGGAAAGGCACATCGGTAAAGCATGATGACGTCGGAACTCGGCAGGAACGCAGAAGATGTAATGTTCCCCAGGTAGGTAGAGCAGCACAAACGATGACACCATTGCAGGTTGGATACGTGCACATCAACGATTACGATGAACTAGAACAACCTCACATACTGGGTAGTATGCATTACCATGTACCAAGAGGACTTGTACACACCCTGATATGCCACCACCACTATCAACACTACCAATACCAAACAAATACAGACGTTCTAATCTCCTCTGCTGACACCACAGTCAAGCACCGGAGCCCAAAAATCTAATACCAACCACACAAGAACTTCTAATCTCCAATGCCAAAACCACAGTCAGGCACAGAAGCCCATAACCCTACAAGGACCAATTATATTGACAACTTGCACAACTAGCCTCGCTGCTCCGTCGGGATCACCAACTTCCTAGCACTAAGCTGCAAAGTACGCCTTATAACATATCAAATTGTGATGCTCGACGTCAGCTACAACTTTACTCTACACATTGTAGCACCTCTCCTATCCATAACTGGAAAACTTAGCACAAAAGTGAACTTTCCAAAACTACCATAGAACACAATAAATGACAAATATTAGATATCTAGAAAACGCTAACTTTCCACTGTGCCCTCTTTCCAAACTAGGTCAAATACCACGGACGGGTTAAATCCCGAATGAAAACAGCTCATCTCACTGATAATGTCTAACAAGAAAAAAAACACACTGCTGTGAACACTGGAAAAGATGTGGAAGTGTACACAACGCTGCTACAAACTTCTCATATGTGTGCATAGAAACGTTTTGCCTCTATAATGTAAAATATTGGCCCCACGGCCTCTAGGCTCACAAAAGAACCAGATAAGAGCTCCCCAGCGATCAGGAACAACTTATCATGGAGAACACGCCACGGGTTACACCACTGCTGTGTGGGTTTCTAATATCAACTATAGGCTCGCCCTCCTAAGGGTATGACCATACAACAATGGCTGACAAAAGTAATATACGCCTTCAACAGGTACTTCCCTTTAATAAATATGTAAACACAATATTGCCTCACACGGCCATCAAACGCATCAAATACAATAATGAGAAAACCACTGTAAACCTGCCTCGGCAGCTTAAACTATAACCTCCACACACGAAGGTACAAGCTATACCACAAATGGCTGCAATGAATATTGCTCAACTGAGCGGCAAAAGCTATGACAATGACACACTCAAAATCATTGACATACTATCAAACTACGGCCTGTAGACAATACGATCTAGACACTTCACTGCTCTAGACGGAACAACGCAATTATCACCATGATCCGATAACATGGCAGGCACTCAGTTTACAGTATTCCAATATAAAACACACAGCGATCTCGCTGGCATAATGGAAAATATGTCCGTCCCGGATAGAGTCTAACTTCTCACTAATCAATTTTGCGCCTTTTTCCCCCGACTTCCGGTAGTCACATGACCCGCCGATTCGGCTAACCTCGGCCTCTCCCGACTGGCTTCTCAGCGAACACAAGGCATAAGATGCACTGCGAAATAACGATGTGACATATTCCACTTACGGGTTTTCCTTTTAACGCCAGATTGCTGTGTAACTTAAAATGCTTCATGGAAGTTTTTTAAGAGAACCCTAGTATGTACGGGAGTTTAGTTTCCTATCATAGTTACATGGTCAAACCAGTGACGATCGGGAAAAGACCGATTGACTTCTGGAAAGTCAGATGACACTGGGAAAGACTAGAAACCGGCTGACCGGGTTAGCACCCCGTAAGATGTATTCAATTGCTATAGGACCCAAAAATGATAGATGTCCCCAGGATTCACCGAAAAGGGGGGGGGGGGAGAGAATGATGAATCCACAGGCGCCTCAATGGAATCGACCAGACCCGTTACACGGACTTCGAGCTCTGAACAACGGCTGGAATTTCAATGTGCCTGTGGTAGGGAATTCTCTACTCAGAGAGGAATGAAAATCCACAGAACGAAAAAGGGGTGTGGGAGGTCATCAGAGGGAGATCAACAGCGCTCTGCCTTGACGGATAAGACTTAAGAAGAAAGCAGGCAGGAGTAAATCCATAGTGCTGAGTACATTCAAGTTGATCTGCCTGGTGATGATCTCACACACTTCTTGGACGGGAAGAGAGATGCAATCAAGTTTCCACCTGCCAGTGCAAAAGGGCTTTGGGAACAGCTGGACGAAGCCCTGGAAAAAGAGTTGGATAACAATCTGAAGCAGATAACTTTGGATAAGAAGCTGGAAATCTTCGGCGACATAATATATCTGCACTGTCGCAAAGTGTTCGGAGTGAGGGAGGTAAGGGAAAGTAACCCACCACGAAAAAGTAGAAGACAAATAAAAATAAAAGAGATCAGGAAACAGAAGAAGCATGTCCGAAAACTGTTCAAGAACGCAGTTGCCACAGAGAAGAAAGGGTTACGACAGGTTTGGGAGCAACTGAAAGGCCAACTTTATGCCCTTTGTAGAGCAGAAAGGTTGTGCAGGAAGAGAAGGAAGACTCGAAGGGATAGGGAAAGATTCTTCAGAGAGCTCTTCAAGTTTGGCAAAGAACTGTTTGAGCAGCCACGGTCGGGTACGCTAAACATCAGGACAGAAGACACGGAAGAACACCTTAAATTGACATATTCAGATGGTCACAAAGATGAGCCGCTCAGCAGCATGGCAGGTCTCAAATGGCCGAGTAAGCCAGGAGCTGAATTTAACACCAAGCCCCCAACGGTGCACATTCAGAAAGGAGGTATCCCAGGTACACCAGGATGTCTGGAGCATGCCACAATGATCTGGGAAGCAATCCAAAAGGCAAAGTCTGACAGAACAAACCTCCATGTAATCTGGTTGGAACTAGCGAATGCTTATGGATCCGTTCCACACCAGATGTTGTGGCAGGCCCTAGAAATGTATCATGTTCCACAAGAGATTGCAGCAATGCTGAAGCTGTATTTCGCAGGGTTTGCTGTCAGATTTCCAACCAGAGAGTACACAACGAAGTGGATTGGCCTTGAAGTTGGAATTGCGATGGGATGTACCATCTCTCTGATACTATTCGTGATGGCTATGCAGGTAATCCTCAATGCGGCTGAAGGAATGGCTATAGGTCCAAAGCTCAGTGGAATGTGTCACATGCCACCGTTCAAAGCATTCATGGATGACACAACAATTCTGACATCAGATGAACATCAGGCCCGGAGGATGTTAGAACGCCTGGATGAACTAGTCAGCTGGTGCAGAATGAGCTTCAAATCCAAGAAGTCGAGAAGCCTATCAGTCAGGAAAGGGAAGATAGTAGAGGTCATATTCATGGTTTCCAACCAAAGAATCCCTACTGTCATTGAGGAACCTGTTAAAAGTCTTGGCAGGGTGTACGATGCCTCATTAAAAGACTCGAAGGCAGTGCAACAGACAATAGAAATGGCAGGCACAGGGCTACAGATCATAGACCAACGCAGACTCCTAGGAAAATTCAAACTGTGGTGCCTCTAGTTCATGTTGATACCTACGTTGCTGTGGCCACTGCTTATATATGAAATAAGCACAAGTACAGTAGAAGCTATAGAGCAGAAGGTCAACAAGTTCATGAGGAAATGGCTAGGGGTACCACCAGGTCTGTCAGATGTAGCACTGTACTGCAAAAAGTCAAAACTTCTGCTTCCTTTCAAGTCAGTTGTTGAAGAGTACAAAGTTGGAAAGGCAAGGCTTGCAATAATGCTACGCGAGTCAGCTGATGACGTTGTTAAGTCCATTCAGCCCACACTGAAAACGGGAAGGAAGTGGAGAGTGGAAGAAGCTGTTGATGCTGCCCAAGAGTCACTCAAACTGAGGGAGGTACTCGGATACACACAAACGAATAGACGGGGATTTGGTCATGGAGACATCCACTGGTGGTCCAAGGCATCAAGCAGGGAGCGCAGAGACATGGTAGTTCAGGAGATACGAGGAGCTGAGAATGACCATCATCATCAGTTGCCATCTCGACAACGAAGGTTGGCTGTAATTGATCTCCAACGTCTTCTGTCTCTTGTCTTGGAGGTGCACTCTGATAGACTCTTTCCTGTCCATCTCTTGATGTTATCTTCCCACTTATAGCGCTGTCTTCCCCTTGCACGTTTGCCTTCAACTCTCCCTTCTGTTATGGTCTTCTGCAGGGTGTTATGCCTTTTTATGTGGCCAAAGTATTTTAGCTGCCGAACTTTGACCTCCATCATTAGTTCTTTTTTCATACCTAGATTTTCTAGGACCTCCTTATTTGTTTTCATCTCTTTCCATGAGATACGCCCCATTCTTCTATATATCCACATTTCAAGAGCCTCAATTCTTTCTTCCAAATGCTTATTCATCGTCCATGTTTCTGCACCATACAGAAATGCAGAATATATATAACACTTTATGATTCTCACTTTTAATTTGTGAGATAACTGTTTGGATGTCAGTATATGTTTCATGTTGTTGAATGTAGCTTTGGCCATTCCTATTCTCTTCTTGATTTCTGTTTCACATCTGCCATCTTCTGTTATTATATGACCAAGATATACGTAGCTCTTGACTTGTTCCAGGATTTTCTCATTTACGCGTATCTTTAATGTGGGTTTATCGTCTGTTTTGCTAATTATCATAGTTTTTGTTTTCTCAATATTAATGTCGAGTCCATATTCATGACTTATACTGTTCACTTGCTTCACTAGTTCTTGTAACTCCTGTTCGCTTTCAGCTAACAACACGGTATCATCTGCATATCTAAAGTTGTTTATTGACCTTCCACTGATGTTCAGTCCTGGTATTTCCTGTATCTGTTTGAAAATTATTTCGGTGTATAAATTAAATAGGCAGGGGAAAGCGAACAACCTTGTCTGACACCTCTTTTTATTTCTATGTATGGTGAATAATTCCTTCCCGATCTTACTGTGGCAGTTTGCTCCCAATAAAGGTTACTGAGTATTCTTATATCTTTTCCATCAATACCTATGTCTTTGAGGCATTCAATTATTTTCTCATGATGGACTCTGTCAAAAGCCTTCTTATAGTCAATGAAGCACATATACATACATTTTGGACCTCTGTATATTTTTCTGCTAATATTCTTATGCAAAATATTGCCTCTCTTGTTCCACTGTTCCGTCTAAAACCAAACTGTTCTTCTTGGATTTCGCTGTCTACCTTACATTTTATTCTTTCCTGTATGATTTTGAGCAGTATCTTAATTGCATGACTCATCAAGTTGATTGTTCTGAAGTCTGAACATTCTGTTGCATTTGGTTTTTTGGGCAATGTTATGAAAACTGATGTCTTCATGTCGTGTGGTATATATCCTGTATTGTATATATCGTTGCATATTTCTGTAATTGTATCTATACCAAAGCTCTCCAGAGCTTCTATCATTTCAACTTTTATGTTATCCATGCCTGCTGATTTTCCTTTTTGTTTCATATGAATGGCATTCTCTACTTCTGATCAGAGAATGATAAGAGGTTGCAAAAAGCAGTGCAGCGGGTCCAACAAGGCCAATGGACTACATGGGAAGGAGCCCTGCAGAGGTCCTTGACATGGAATGATATATGGCATATGGCACCTCTTAGGCTCAGCTTCGTTGTTAGATCAATGTATGACCTGCTGCCGTCGGCCACCAACCTTGTGAAATGGGGAAAGTCGGATGATGAGCAGCGCCCCCTGTGCCAGGGGAGGCAGACACTTGAACACGTTCTCTCAGCGTGTAAAGTGTCATTAGGGCAAGGGCGATACATTTGGCGCCATAACAAAGTGCTAAATGAGCTTGCTGCAACAATAGATCTGGCAAGGATGAAGGCGAATAGCAACCCCAGGCCCAGCACCGCAAATACATACTTTCTGAGGGCAGGAAAGTCAGCACACCCCAAAACGAGTAAACCAGGTAGCAGTTTATCATCTCTTCTTGACTGTGCAAACGACTGGGAGATGGCGATAGACCTACCTGGACGAGGGGCATATCCAGAAAGTATCAGAAAATCGCGGAGACGGCCGGATATAGTGCTTCATTCTTCAGCAACGCTTCAGGTCATACTGATTGAACTGACAGTGCCATTTGAATCCAGATTAGACGAGCAACATTCGTTCAAAGCGGCCAAGTATAGTGATCTGGCCGCAGATCTGAGACACGATGGGTTCACTGCAAGGGTCATGACTGTTGAAGTGGGCGCAAGAGGGCTTGCGGCTGCATCAGTGTATGATCTATTGAAACTGTTGGGGCTGAGGGGACAGTCGAGAACAAGGGCACTGAAGAGGCTTAGTGAAACTGCCGAAAAGGCATCAGGCTGGCTGTGGAACAACCGCAATGGGCAATGGAAAGCGTGACAATAAACGCTGCGGTACAGAAAACACCAGGAATTTTTCTGAGTCCACAATACGCTGAGTTTTTTTTGGTGTACTAGGGAACGGGCTGTGACTGAGGGGCAACAGGCGGTGTATATTATAGGGGTGCCTTTCAGTGCGAGAATTTCAGTGGCGAACGCGAAGTGGCCAGACTCGTCGGCCTCGCGATGGAGTCTCAGTGTGTGCGACGGAACGAACGGAATAATTTGTCTTCTCTTTGTTACTTTCACAATTGCCTCCACGGCTGTCGGAGGTGTGGAATTTACAGTTGCTACCATAAGTAAAATGGGTTCATTTTCGATACAAGACAACAAGAGGCTGAGACGCTTGGGAGTCATGATCCAAGTGGGCCCGCCCCTCTTAGAGTGTAAAGGAGTATGTCGGGCCGAAACACTTGTCGGATGGGGGACTCCTTCTGATGATCAGATTGCTTCCTGTTGTATCGCTCTGTAAAGTGTTTCCTATCATCACGGGATGTACATATATCTGAAGTGTTTCATTAAAAGAATAATTGTGCACCTCTAAGAGTAACTGTGTAACAAAGCGTTACGTAGAAGGAATTCTTTTTAACCCAGAGGGTAACCATAAGGGATTGTCTTTTTTTCTGGTCTCCCTGGCGAATCTGTATAATTTGTTTCGCAAGACGTAATTTTAAGTGAGTTGATTACTTGTGTACTATATGGATATTTGTAATTCAATTAGAGGTTACCAAGAGTAGCCTTATGTGTTGTCATAGGAGCACATGTAAATATGATGATATTAAGCATCGCAGCTCCGTGAAATAACCTGAGACGGATAAGGCGATTTTTTTTACACGCCTGCGCGTTAGTCATAACTGACCGATACTTATAAGGTCAGTTCCGCGGCGGGAATGTTTACATGCCTAACCCACCCACCAGCCAGGGAAAACCCCTGATTACGCCAGTCGCGAGTATGCCTGCCTAAGACACCTACCGTTTCGCTTGGCTATTTAACAGTCAGTAAGGAATAGAAGGGGGGGGGGTATAAAAACTGCGGGCCAAGTCAGCACTGACCAGCAAATAATTGTTGGAGTGGGAAGGATTGTAAATAATTAATCTGTACCTGTTTAGACAATTGTTTTGTTTTACGTTGTTGTAACATTTAATTGGTTATTTTGGCTAGATGATAACAGGTTGTTAAACACGTTTTCATTACAGCAAAACCCGGTACTTTCCGAGGGAGTTCTGAGCCATTGGCCTGTATTGCTTTCCTGTAAAGACCTAATATATCGGATACCTTTACAGTAGGGTGTACACACCAAGGACAATCATTTTGCTTATCCAAACCCTACCACGGGCTCATTGGGATGATTTTCCTTGCTGGGAATATTTGTAACGCCACCTCGCAAAGTAAGTAGAGGGCCCATGCTTCCCTGGCGTCAACTGCAAAGACTTAGGTCGTCTGTTTTATCAAGCACCTTCACAAGAGTGACGGCCTTAGCAAACGTAGATTGATTACTTCCAACGCTTAAATTAAAACTAAGCGCTTTCATCGCCACCCTTGAGATCTTGGATTTACAGCGTGCTTGTACATTTTGAAGGACTTAGCATTTGTCTCGAATATTCGTTCCATTGGGGGAGTTATAGTGGGGTTTGTTCCAATGATTTGCAGCAGCTCAGAGAAAGCTGTAATTTCAAGCGGAATATAGAAGTGTGCCAACGAAGAAGGACTTTTGGGGGAGTGCTCACACATAAGAGTTTAGGGAGGGGGAGAGCTTGTATTAACTGTGAGTCAAGGACATAATGGTGAATGTTTTAGCAGTGTTGCTGAAAAGAAGTCAGCGGAAATATTGGTTGTGCGTAGGGACTTCTTTATTTCAGGGTTTCCTGCAGAGGATTTGTATAACATCTTCACCATATTAGTGGGCGTTGGAAATCTATGTTGTTTTATCTTTTGATTCCCATGATTACTAATCTTTGTTGTCTCTCAAATAGATACATACATTTTTTTATGTTTGATATTAGTGATTTGATATTTTATATGCTTTGCGATAGTTTCTTTTATTGTTAAAATGTTGGACAAGCAACTCGGTGGATCAGACCTTTTTCTACCTGCACTCGTACCTGTCACTATCTGTACTTGTACTTGATTGTTTGTGGAGCCACTAACGTGTGTTAAACCTTTCTCCAAGAAGATAGAGTCGGAGTTGAAAGTAGCTAAGAAACATAGTCAATGAGTGGCAGGAGGGGAGAGTCAGTATTTGATCTTTCACTCCTGATAGCTATAATTCCCTCCATCCACGTTCAACACCATTTCCCATCTATTTTCTCAGTCCTCACTCAGACTTTTGTCTTGTCACAGACGTCACTCAGACTTTTGTCTTGTCTCAGGCTGACTTCTGAAAACTAATCGTGACAGACATTTTGTGTAAAACCCTTTACGCAATGTGTGCAATATACAGTACAAAATAAAGGTGTCAACTATGATGATATAATCTCTGAAATTATAACTTTGCTGACATTAATGCTGTAACAGCTGTTTGGCTATCTGACAAATACACATTCAAGTCGTTGGGCAATCGACAGAAGACAACTTTATAACAGCGGTTAGAAATCAAATAATAGTACTTGAGATATGCGATCTCAAAGTTACTGTAATCACAACAATCTGTGTTTAATTTGATGGCCATATATCAATGTCCTGTATGTTTCTATAGCGTGTACTTGATTCAAAACATTAATTAAGGAGAGGTTTTTATTAACAGCCTTTTTTTTTTCTCTATCATTATATTAGCCCTGCAATTTTCTAGTGCATCTAGAATCAATTTAACTAAAATAAAACTCATTCATATCCCGTAATAAATAAAGTTAAATGCTGTAAAACGGGAAATAATGCGAAATAATAATAATAAAAATAATTGGTATGTAATAATTTTAACAACTGAACAATGCTCAAAATCCTGGACGTTTCGGTATCAACTTCTCATCAGCGACTATCACAAAGAAAAGACAAAAATAAGAAATGCAGACAGGTTTAGAAAAAAAGGAAAAACTACAATACAAACGCATGTAAAAAATTGGATGAACAAAATATAAAAACAAAAACCAAAATAATTAAAAAGAAGAATAAACGCGGATGAAAAAAAGGAAAATTAATACTAAATAAGCAAGTAACAACTCATAATAAGAAAGACATATTAAAGCAAAGAGTCTTACCAGTAGCAACAATGCACAAGAATAAGAAAATTAAATAACAAGATATTAAAATAAACTTTGGGAGGATGGCACATGACATGAGCACTTGGCATGTGTTTGTTGAAGGCCTATGCTCATTGGGGAGCTAAAGGGTATTTGGGACAGAATAACCTTGAACGTCACATTTTCCTGTGCCATCCTATAATTCATTCTGCGCTCTTCACTTTAGTTTTTCCTACCTCTGACAGCATTTGGGATTTTCGATTCATTGTTTACACTCCCTTCTCTCAATTATTGTTCGGTGGTGACATCAGCGACCATCTTTTGTTGATTACGGTAATCAATCCCTTCCGTCTGAACCCATATTGGCACCTGCGTTCGGTACCGAGAAGTGTGATTTACTAATGTGTAACACATTTCCTGCCAGATTAATAAGTAAAAAACTTTGGGATGGCCACAGTCGATTATATTATCGCTGGGAATGTCTCTGTCAGACCAAGTTGTTGTCAATGTTTTGCTGTGCCGGTTGAATGTCATAATCGTTTCCGGACAAGACTTGTCGGAAGAATAATTATCCATCTTAAAATAGAGATTACCTTTGAGATCTTATGAATTCGTAAATGTAAACATGATCGATTATAGACGGAAGCTGGTATACCTTATGTGGTAATTGAAAACAACAGATTTATTTTTGCGTTTTGTTACGCAGAAATGTTTCGCGAGAGAAGGGGAAATATACACATCTTGCATACTACTGGCTTGGCATTTGAGATATAAAATTACATTTCTGATTGGAGCCTTGTCATATAGAAGCAATCAGGATGTGGGCGGAATGTTGCCTTATAAATTAGCGCCTTGTGAGTTTACCGCACTGTGACATTCAACTCGTCAAGAAGATAGCCAGACTAGCCAGAATAAGGAATAGGATCAGGATTCCATTTTAAAAGACCGGACGGGTTTGAGCATCTTGCAAACTTAACAACAACGATTCTACCTTTATTAACACGGAAAGTCCGGAATCCTAGGAACCTGAACATTGAGTCATAGGGGGAGTCTATTGTAAAGTAACACCCATGACCACGTGTAAGCGGCATCTGAATAAAGTTGCATTAAATATTTCTCAGAGCAAAGAGTCGGTACTCCCTATAGAGATTTTGGGGTAAGTTGTACATTTTATTATTCTATATTTTGCATTTATTAATATGTGAAAAATGATAGTGGAAGTTCAAGTCATACGAGGCTGGTAAACTCAACATATAGAATGATGATTTAATGAACCAACATTGCATGAGCTGGTTACTGCTTTATGCTGGTTTTTCATAGAGAACCAATAGCAGAGGTAGTCCCAAGTTCCATATGGAGCAGTGAATGAATGATGATAGAACATACTTATAATATTACCCTTTTCAATCAGTACAAATGGAAATGTAAACATGTTCAGTATAAATGCAATGGATGTTTTCCGCCTACTGGTATTAATATTGATGCTCAGAGCGGATAAAGTTCTAAGCTAGATGTGACAGTGGAATTTTAAAAAGAGGGGATGGGGGAAACATCTGATTTTGTGACAGGAAACCTAATACTCAGGAGGGTATTTGTTTATCTCTTATTTCATGATACTAGTCGGTGGTACCAACAGGTGGTGCTGTCTGTGGAACAGGTGAGTGGTATAAGTGGCCTTCAGTCAAAGCTAGACACCTACAGCAGAAGGGTCTTAACAGCGCTGGACCATCTAAGCAATTGCTCCACCATACTACGAGGAACGTGATGCGGCCACCAGACTTGACCAGCTATGAACGAACGAACGAACGAACTTTATTTTCAAAGGGTTAAGAATTGGGCGTGCAGGCCCGTCTGACATTCTGCCCTTCCTCTCTCTCTCTCTCTCATCATGTATACTATATCCTTTCATCCTCACATTTACTTTAAGCATAATTAAAGCATTTATCATTATAAAAGTAATATCAAATTTGCAGAGGAAGATCATTAATGTATACGGTAAAGAGAAAAGGGCCGAGAATAGAGCCCTGAGGAACACACGTATTGACAACGGCTGGGTTCGACAAGGAATTATTGTAAGAGACTATTTGTTGTCTGTCTGACAGGAACGATTTAATTAACTTTACCAGCTTAATATTTACTTTCATTGTTTCTAATTTTCTGATTAAAATAAAGTGATCTATCATATCAAATGCTTTTTTGAAGTCTACAAATATTACTCCACATATATTATCGTTATTGATGTTTAGGTGCCAATTGTCTATCATCTTTGTTAAGGCTGTGGGGCATGAATGCTTTAGTTTAAACCCCGACTGACTGGCGATTAGCAGGTCATTATTGACTAGGTGTTGTAGTGTTGTTTTGTGGATGTGTTTTACCAGTGGTTTGGACAGTGACGATATAAGAGAGATGGGCTTATAGTTACTAAGATTTCTACTTTCAGATGGACCTGGTTTGAGAAGTAGATATACTTTAGCGCTTTTAAAAGCAGATGGAAAGTAACTCCTTGCGATACATTGATTATATATGTATGTCAGTGAATCAGTAATGGCAGGTGCGGCAAAGCGCAGTATTCGATTACTGATTCCATCAAGTCCCGATGAGTTATTATCTTTATAATAATAATAATAATAGCCCCTTCAGTCATAACTGACTATGGGAATGCGCCCCTGAGGTGACAGCCCTCAGCTGCTTGTTTATTATCTTTAAGGCCAGTAATATAGTTATAAACTTCGTTAACTTTTATGAAAGAGATGTCGGGTGGAATTGTGTTAGTACATTTGTTCACGCAGAACGTTGGGAATTTGCTTAAGTCACAAGGGGGAGACGGAATGGTGGATTTTATATTGTGGATGTCTGTCTGAAAATGATTGCTGTATTCTGTACAAGTAAGTGGCGTATTGGGAGTATGTGGGTCTGGAAAATTTCGTTTGTACACTAAAGTGTTGATTACCTTTCAAATCTCTTTACTGTTTGTTTTACTCCGAACTAAATTTCTAAAGTAGTTTTTCTTTTCTCTGCGAATTAAGTATTGTACTTTATTTCTTACTGTCCGATATGTAGTGATATCCTTATTTTTATGCGCTAAATCTCTCTGCCTCATAGCGTCAAGAACTTCATGTGTGATCCATGGAGATTTAATTTGCCTTTTCAAGCGAATTTCTTTAGTAGGCGCATGCTTATTAAAAAAACTATAAAATATCATTGTCCAAAAAAGCGGTGGCGTCATTAGGATCAGGAATTTGAAAAACGTTGACGAGAGGCGCAGTTCGCTAATCATTCAAAAATAATTCACGGTTGAAAATTTTAAGACTTCTATATTGAAAACTAATGTGTTTATTTTTTGGAGATTTGTACCCATTTTTTGCCCACGTGCAACATATGGGATAATGGTCACTCATAGCAATAGTAGGGATGGAGCATTCTATAATGTTTTCTGGACAGGTTACATAGATGTGATCGATCAGTGTGGATGACGTTTTTGTTACTCTGGTAGGTTTGTTGACTATTTGTTTCATGTTATACGATGCTATGATGTTGGTCCATATTTGGTTTGGCTTAATCATATCGATATTAAAATCACCAAGAAGAATAATTTCATTAACTGTAGTAATAACTTTATCCATCATGTTCGTGAAATCTTCAAACCATGTTGTTCCTACACTGGGATTACGATAAAGATATCCGATTACAATAGATCTTTGCTTTTGTGGCTTTACTTCTAACCATATGCATTCTATATCTATAGTCTCAAGATCGTTTCTGCGGTGATAACTGAGAGAAGTAGAAATATAAACTGCTAGACCCGTCTCTAATTGTCTACTTGAATCTCGCCGAATTGTTTTAAAACCTCTGAGCGCAATGTCATCGTCGGTTATTTTCTCATTCAGACGACTTTCGGAAAAACAAAAAACCTGGAAATTTTAGTTAAGAATTTGTGTGAGTTCTATAATTTTACCTAAAAGATGGTTTACGTTCAAGTGGCCAAGCTGTAAACCAATTGTACTTAGTAATTGTTCATAATTATCTGGCATTTTTATGTGACAGAAGTTTTACGCTCAAATAGAAAATAAATAACTAATTAAACATCACGAAGTTGCTATAGAGGTGAGATTAATAGTAATAGTACATAAATGCACACCTTAATACAACAAATTACAAACAATTCAGATAACTGTATTAGGTAAAAATTGTAATAAAACTGTCACACAACAAGTACACCCATCCACACTGTGAAGGTTAACAACAAAGTTAAGTTGCACCAAGAGAATAGACGGGCAGACAAACAAATAGATACTGAGAATAAATAAATAAAGCATTATCCGACAGTTCCTGGTGTTACAGAGACGTCGACTTGTGAAAGGAACAGTCACTGATAATGTAGAGGAGAGGATTGTTGAAAATAAAAGCGAGATGGATTTGGCCGTAAACGATGATTCATTTGGTAGTAGGTTTTCGGGGGATGTTGAGGTACTGTTATTGGATGAATGGGATATTTCGGCCAGTAGGACCTCCAAGGGTAAGGTGCGTAGTTCAAGAGGCTTTGCTGATGTAGAAAGTTATAAAAGGTTGGGTATGCGGGTTGATATGGGAAAACTTGTGATGACAACGATGATGTGTTACTCGATAAGGTGATTCCTAGCGAGGTAGTATTACTAGATAGGTATAATTACATTATTATTGTTGATAATGAAGATCCCTGTTACTAATGCGTCTTGTTACTAATGAGGATTAGTGCTACTACATACCACTGCTACACACGAGATACTGTTATTGATACAACCTGTTTGTTGATATATATCTTTCGCCACACAGGCTATTTATGGTCATGCGTTACTACCGTCACGCCTACTGTTCTCCTACCGTGTTAAATGTTGCAGTGAGTGTGCGTGGGTACATTCACACACTACAGGTACGCACGTACGAGTCGTAGAACTACAGGTGACCTTTTTACAATGGTTTATTGTCACAATACGTTAATATGAAATACACATAGTCAAACATAGCTCACAACAAGAAAATACTCCCCTACTCAGAATCATCCAGATACTCCTCTCCTTAGCGCTACAATAATCAATACTGAATCCTCTCAGCAAACGGTTGGCATCACCGTGCTAATATAATAAATATGCCTCATCAAAGATGCTCTCAACATCATATAAATAGTTAATGGATCCCTTCAGCAACGGTCGGCACCACCGTGCTTATATAATAATAATGCCTCATCAAAGATGCTCTCCACATCATCTAAATAGTTAATGCATCCCTTCAGCAACGGCCGACATCACCGTGCTTATATAATAATATGCCTCATCAAACTCCCAAACATTGGCGCTCTAATATAAATATGGATCCTCATAGCAAACGGTCGGCATCACCGTGCTTATATAATCAATATGCCTCATCAAACTCCCAAACATTGGCGCTCTAATATAAATATGGATCTTCATAGCAAACGGTCGGCATCACCGTACTTATATAATCAATATGCCTCATCAAACTCCCAAACATTGACGCTCTAATATAAATATGGATCCTCATAGCAAACGGTCGGCATCACCGTGCTAATATAATATGATGAATACTCCAGCAATTTCTCGCAAGACTGCACTCCCTGGCAGTTTCCAGTAATCTCACCTTCACTCATCTCAGCGCGATATATGACAATATAAGTCATGGATCCTTACTTCTCAAAATACTCACAAAAACACAATTCTTCAATAATCTCAGGAATTACTGGCCTACACAAATAATGGCCTCTTATCTTTTGCACTGCGCAGGCTTACCATCGAAAACACACACTGTGGGGCCGACCTCTCCAGTCGATGCCCAAAAACAGACTGCAATTAGTTCACACACTAGTCCTTCCAAAAACAGACACGAGACTCGGTTGTTTAAAAAACACAACTCAGTCTCAATACTTGCATGAGCTAGCCACACGAGCTAACTCATAGCTCAAGACAGTTCAGAGAAAACAGATCTCCGCAATTTGAACTGACCAGTGTTCGCCACGCTTACCGACTTGGAAACTTCTCGAACATACGAGGGAATTCCCCTATCACAATTTTAACTTAACATCAGCTTAATCAAGCAACGTAACCCGCAATCGAATCTGTTCGCTTAACATTTTCAAGATCATTTCCCCTTTATCAGCTTTAGTCTTATCAGTTGCCACACTGCCCGGGAAAAAAAAATGATTTTAAAATTGTACCTATAACAAATGAAAATAGTACATCTACCAGAAATATCAGCAATAAATGTAATATTACAACCAAAGCATCAAACGTAATCATCCAAGCATACCAAAATTAATCTTAATACGACACCAAGCTAAGTACATTTAGTACAAGCAACAACCAATAGAAAGTGAAAGAACAAGATCAAGCAACAGAAGAATGATGTGTAGTAAAGGAAAGTAAGAAATCGGAAAATGAGAAACAATCAACAATACCATATAATAACCAATAAGTAAAACGATTTCATGAAAAATAAATACAAATTTACCAAAATACTAGTTACATTATATTAAGTTATGTAATTAACTCAAGAATACAACGAATAAAAGTATAAGTATCGAAAGAAGAAGAAGTATACAAGTAGAATGAAGAGAAACGAAGACGTGATACGGAAATATAAACAAGATATGAACACATATCGGAAAGACAACAAAAGGATAGAATTAAATGAAGAATAGTCAACACTAAGTTTTGACCTAACGCACAATCAACCGCTAAATAATAAAAATACATCATAATATCAAATAAGACAAGTTTCCAAAGAAGTAATATCCCTTTCAATCATAGGGCACACAAAAATAAATTACAATGCCAAAAAACAATTTTTTTCCCAAAATTACCATACAAAATATTTCAGAACGATAAGTTATGAAAAAATAAAATTATTATTTAAGTAATTATAAGTCATAACTAATAAACTAACAATGAAATTAACTTTTAACAAAATGAGAGAAGCATAAAATATCTTATCTCTAGACAAACACTTAAATCAAAACATGTAAGTTTTTCATTTTTTCAAAAAATACATCACCAAAAAAAAACCTAAGAAAAATATGATGTCATCTGTATATCAACTTTCCAACATACAAACATAACATAATGTATATAGAGCATGTATTATAACAATCCGTCTATATTCTTCAAACAAACAATAGAATAGATGTGTCTATCAATTTTACAAAAAGTTCAATTTAATTTATAAGTTAATTCTGACTGACAATAGCGTTGAGCTTCAGTGTTATTTAACTGTAAATTTATATCTTACTCAGCCTAGTATGATATATACTATAAATAAATCTAAAATTTAATGGTACAATAAGATATGAAAAAGAAGTCCTATAAAAATACCTGCAAAGGTTTTGTTTATCAAATTAATTTGTTGCAAAAATGTTGAAAAAAAAAATCTTATTATTTAAATTCTAGGTACTATGCTATGACAAGGTCAGTGTTTCACCATATGTTAACATAATCAAAACAGAATAGTATACAAATGGCATAAAAAACTTGGACTGGTACATTATCGAAACATCATATATGTTCCACAAAAAATATATATATTTATAGCAATCAAATAATGCATAAAGATGAACATCATAATGTTTCAAAAAATCCCAAATATTTTAATAGAACATCATATAATATACTATACACAGAATAAAATAACATGTACTATTCTATAAAAAAAAATCAGACACTAAAATTTCCCGACGTTTTGTCAACATGTCCTGACCCTCCAAAAAAAAGTGACACATCAAATGCTCAACAGACGCTGTCAGGTTCCGCTTGATTGCATACCAGTGCCACGGTGACCCACATTCTCCACCGATAATGTCAACAGGCGCGCTGAGTCATCGCAAAGTCGAATGCTGCGAGACAACACAAATGAAAATTTCTATTATAATCAACCGTCCGATCCAACGAGGAAAAACGGAAAATCACACTAACAATTACCTAACCCTTTTGGTAGTGTAGAGTCTTGGCCCCTTTCTACACCTCAGCAAGCCCTCCTCAAACGTGTAGACATCACATAAGGCTTAGAGACCACTTGACCGTAACGAAAGTTCATCTCTGCTGTATGCTGAAATAATTTACCACATTCACAAGAACGAGATGCCCTTTCGACACCACCAGTGTGACAATCAATAGTCTTCTTACTTTGCTTGTTAATAACTTTTGCTCTTATGTGGAGCACAGCTACCCTGGTTACGATTTCTATAATTGCTGTTGAGAACATTGTTATTTGTTCTATTGACACAGTTATATTGTTTTACATCCCAGTTAGCATAATTACAATTAGCATTTCCTCTTGGATAAAAAATATCTACTAGATAGAACTGGCTTTTTATCAAAAAAATTATTACCAGATTGACAAACTTTCACATAATTATTTCCACTATAATTTCCAACACTCTCAGGATCACGATGTTGAGATCTGTCAAATTGTTTCTTGTTTTTAGGAGAAGAAACGTTACTATCTGAAGAACTCCCTTGGTACATTCTAACCTCAGGGTTATATCTCCTATCAAAAGTGTTTTTATCTTTGCTTGTGGCAATGTGTTTAAGAAATGAGTCACACTGACTTGACTGGGTATGACTAGAAGGTTTGACAATCTCTTTATTGTTTTTCACAAAATATGTTTCCTTCCTGGAACAAGGAGTGCTATTTTTCTTCCCTGTTATCAAGCCATCAGAGTTCTCACTTAATACCTGGTTTGTTTTTAACACCCTGACTTGATATCTATTCCTGTTTCTTTCATTATCTACAGGACTGTCTAATACTGTAGATTTTCCTTTGCTAGCTTGCCGACAGGAACCAATATTGTTAGAATCATCGGTATTGCGTTGAAAGTTATATTTCCCACGAAAAGATTTGCTTCCACTATTCTTGACTTTAGAATCCGCAAAAAGTGTATAGGACTGACTTTTTGCTTTATGTCTTTCACTGTCAACATTGACAGAGGACCACATTTTTTTCTTCAAGAGAATGTCGAGTAGACCATCTATTCTCATTCTGGCTTCTGAAATTTGAATATCTTTAAGTGCAATCTCTGCACTTAATTTCTTGCTTAAGCTCCCAGCTCTTAAAACTTTACAGCTTTCCTCTGCTAGTAAATTTTTAATCTTAGTGACCTTCTCTTTGTCAGCCATCAACTGTACTAATCTATCTTTATCATCCTTTTCTTTTTTCCCTCTTAACTGAGTCAACTCCAGCTGTAGTGACTGAATCTTAATATCATCACTGCTCTTATTAAGCTCATGAATCTCTTTCTCTTCATGTTCGCCATCGAGATTTGCAATATCATCTAATAAATCAAGGAGCGTTTCTGTATACGTCCTATTATGTTCATCAGTCTCAAGTTTCAATTTCTCGAAACTCTGCTTATTTTGTTGGGCCTCCTGTGTAATATTTTTCACCTCAATTTGCTTTTCTTTCATCTGAACTTCCAATTGCTTTATGTTCAACAATGCTGAATCCAAACTTGCTTGAACACTAGCAAGTTCTGAGTTTGATTTGCCTAAATCATCTGTAAGTTTAGAGACTTTTTCATGTAACTTACTTACTTCAGCAGTACATTCTATGAAACTTTCCCTTTGCTGTAGGGTACTCTGTTTTATGTCCAGTTGCTTCTTCTCTTCTAGCTTCCTTTTCTGAATCCTCTCATCACTTTCATGAATTTCCTTTTCACATATCAATATTGTTATTTCAGACTCAGTCAGCTCCCGGTCTCCATATCCTAATAGTTCACGGTATTTGTCATACTCCCACATTTTATAAGAGTTTCAACTGACTCAATCAATTACTGTACACCAACTCCTGTTATAGTACCTATATATAGCATACATTACCTATGCATCAACATATTGTACAATCAATCGATATAATTATGGAAACAAAACGACACTTATCAACAGGAAATAGCGATGGATAGTATAGGCAGACTTGCTGACATGCAGAAAAGTGGTACAATCTACACAGAACAAAAACCACTTATCTTAAAATATTTTCGTCCTTTCCGCCAACACACTAGATATCACAAAGTTCTGCAGATAAAAACGTTCCACCGCAGAAAGGTACACGAACTAGATTTTCTTCTCTTCAGGTTCTTGCCAAAGTGTAGAATGCGCTCAACACAGCATCAGCACACAGGAAACACAGCACAGCATCCTCTGCAACTCTTGACTTGAGATAATCTGCAAACGACTCTTCAAAACACTTCACATTTAGTTAAACTTGACTGTCTACTATTATATTCTGCCGTGTTGGACACAGTTAACAAACTAGGTCGAGGATTATGAAGCAAGGTCAGGAGACTCACACAAGCCACGCCCACACAGGGCTCCCTTATCACGCGAATTCCGTGGGTTTCATTCCGTTAAATCTGTAAAACCACCACTGTTACTCGATAAGGTGATTCCTAGCGAGGTAGTATTACTAGATAGGTATAATTACATTATTATTGTTGATAATGAAGATCCCTGTTACTAATGCGTCTTGTTACTAATGAGGATTAGTGCTACTACATACCACTGCTACACACGAGATACTGTTATTGATACAACCTGTTTGTTGATATATATCTTTCGCCACACAGGCTATTTATGGTCATTCGTTACTACCGTCACGCCTACTGTTCTCCTACCGTGTTAAATGTTGCAATGAGTGTGCGTGGGTACATTCACACACTACAGGTACGCACGTACGAGTCGTAGAACTACAGGTGACCTTTTTACAATGGTTTATTGTCACAATACGTTAATATGAAATACACATAGTCAAACATAGCTCACAACAAGAAAATACTCCCCTACTCAGAATCATCCAGATACTCCTCTCCTTAGCGCTACAATAATCAATACTGAATCCTCTCAGCAAACGGTTGGCATCACCGTGCTAATATAATAAATATGCCTCATCAAAGATGCTCTCAACATCATATAAATAGTTAATGGATCCCTTCAGCAACGGTCGGCACCACCGTGCTTATATAATAATAATGCCTCATCAAAGATGCTCTCCACATCATCTAAATAGTTAATGCATCCCTTCAGCAACGGCCGACATCACCGTGCTTATATAATAATATGCCTCATCAAACTCCCAAACATTGGCGCTCTAATATAAATATGGATCCTCATAGCAAACGGTCGGCATCACCGTGCTTATATAATCAATATGCCTCATCAAACTCCCAAACATTGGCGCTCTAATATAAATATGGATTCTCATAGCAAACGGTCGGCATCACCGTGCTTATATAATCAATATGCCTCATCAAACTCCCAAACATTGGCGCTCTAATATAAATATGGATCCTCATAGCAAACGGTCGGCATCACCGTGCTTATATAATCAATTTGCCTCATCAAACTCCCAAACATTGGCGCTCTAATATAAATATGGATCCTCATTGCAAACGGTCGGCATTACCGTGCTTATATAATCAATATGCCTCATCAAACTCCCAAACATTGGCGCTCTAATATAAATATGGATCCTCATAGCAAACGGTCGGCATCACCGTGCTAATATAATATGATGAATACTACCAGCAATTTCTCGCAAGACTGCACTCCCTGGCAGTTTGCAGTAATCTCGCCTTCACTCATCTCAGCGCGATATGACAATATAAGTCATGGATCCTTACTTCTCAAAATACTCACAAAAACACACTTCTTCAATAATCTCAGGAATTACTGGCCTACACAAATAATGGCCTCTTATCTTTTGCACTGCGCAGGCTTACCATCGAAAACACACACTGTGGGGCCGACCTCTCCAGTCGATGCCCAAAAACAGACTGCAATTAGTTCACTCACTAGTCCCGCCAAAAACAGACACGAGACTCGGCTGTTTAAAAAACACAACTCAGTCTTGCATGGGCTAGCCACACGAGCTAACTCATAGCTCAAGACAGTTCAGAGAAAACAGATCTCCGCAATTTGAACTGACCAGTGTTCGCCACGCTTACCGACTTGGAAACTTCTCGAACATACGAGGGAATTCCCCTATCACAATTTTAACTTAACATCAGCTTAATCAAGCAACGTAACCTGCAATCGAATCTGTTCGCTTAACATTTTCAAGATCACTTCCCCTTTATCAGCTTTAGTCTTATCAGATGGGTGATCTCTCATTGGTGTCGGGCACGACAGCGGACGTGGTGAGATGTCAGCAGGTGGACCCTGAGTTGGTTGAATTAAATCACTTACAGATCTTTGAGGATGGAGTGTCTCAGGTCGTTGTTTTTTGAGGTGGGTCGTCGGTCATAGAATGTTGCTGAAGGCCGATTTTATTGGCTCTTTCCTGCACATCTGTAGTTCTAATAAGGGGTCTGTCTTGATACTCCTGATTATGTGACATTGTTGTCTGGCTGGTGATTGAAGCTGTGGGTATTGACGAAACTCAAGGTCGTAAATTGCATTAGAGGAGTAGCTGGTTACATTCGTGTGTCGTTTTGAAGGATACTTGGATGCTGATGTGCTGGTTGTGCCTCCGAGGGTGTTTTCTGGAAATTTGATGTTTCTCGCCAACATACTGACTCCTTGATCGAATAAGGAAATGTCGCCGCTATAAAGATGCTTCCTAGGAGCTCCGGATGTGGCAAGGAACGAGGAGTGTTCTATAAATGTATGGTGGTGTCTGACGCAGTTTTTTCAATTTGTTGTTGTTCATCTCAACAGATTTCCTATAATGTGAGCGAACTGGAGGTATAATAGCTGAAAAACATACCTTTGCATTTGGGAACAGGAACTGGAAGTTAGATGTGATTTGATTTAGCTCTGTTTGTGCAATTTCGTTATGTTTTAGCGCGTCTGACAGACCAATGTGCCCAATGACCCTGGCTACATTAAGATCAGTTTCATATCTTTTAAGGAGAATCAGTAGGTCCTGCGCAGATATCCAATTCTTGATGCGAACAGTGACCGTGTCTATATCTGCTGTTACTAATTTACATTTTTGAAGGTCCTTCACATTGTGGTCACCAAAGATGAAGTGTTTCCTTCTATTTGAAAGACGTGTATATGTACTGGTGGCAGTGCGTGTTGTTTCTTGTGTTTGAACTATGCTGAGATTGTGTGTAAGTTTCTTGCTGTGATGTAAACTGGCTGTCGGCAGTGGGGGCTGCCGAGTAGAAATCTGGACAGGGATTCTGCTCACGTCTGCAGGGAATTCCAGAATGCACAGGTCATGGTCTTCTTTATGGCTCGGTTCAGCTTGTGTCGTATGCTGTACTTCACTACCATGGGAATTTCCCTCTGAGCTTGTGTTTGTGTTACACTGTCTGTGTTTATTCATCTGCTGTGTGCTTTCTTTCTGTTGTTCAGACTCGTTTCTCTCACAGCTATTTTTGAGGAACATATGGTCAGCATGGAGCTGGTCGTAAGCTTTTTTGAGGCTGCTCAGCTCTGCTTTTAGTGTCTCCATCTCAGACAATATTATTGAAAATTGATCTTGTGACGAGTGCATAGGTAATGTAAGAGGGGATGTTATTGGACTACTGTCAAAGTGCTTGATAGGAGCTCTGTCTCTGTGATGTCACTTGTATCATCTAACGCTGGTGACTTTGGTTTTGTCTGTGACACCTTTTTTCACTCTTTATTGGAAGTTGTGTTTGTTGTGATATCAGCGGGAACAGTGGAATGTGTGATTGCTAACTTCTTAGATTTAGAAGTTTTTGCTGGAATACTTCGAACCGGCACATTTGAAATGATGGCCTCTCGACTGACTCCAGCAGTAGTTGTTGATTTCCATAAATTATTCAAGTCCGTACTAATCCAGTCTTTAATAGCGCACTCTGCACCCTATACCATTATACGAGAGTGAACCAGTCCATAACCTGCAAAGAACAAGCATCGACTGGAGCAGAAACCAACCGACATTTTCCTGGCAGCTAAGTACAAAATTCAAAGCTTGCAAGAAATGTCTTCCCAGACGTCAATCGACCAAATGATGTGTAATAAAAGTCAAACACCCACTACCACGTAAGCAATGCTTCACCTGCAACTTAGCGGAGAGCAAAATGAAGGAACAGCTAAATGAAAACGCTGAACTCGACTACACATCGCTGATTAGAGAGTCCACGCCAGAGTATATGACATCCTTGACAGTTTTGTTTTTGAAATACACATTATATTATAGGGTTAATTTATCTGTAGCAATTGAGATGGCCACTAGGGAAGGCTAGTTAATTTCCTCCTCAGTCATAACTAACTCTGTGAATGATTGGGGGTGTGTCACGGATTGCCTCTTTTAGCTCTACAGTAGTGGTCCACCAGTGGCCAACACTCAAAAGTATCTAATATGGGTCTTCAAAGGTGTCTACCTTTGCACAAGATTACTCTTGGCAGAGTTGTTGATAGAAGGATAATGACGCTCCTATCTCATAGGAATTTTCACAAGATGTTTTCAGAAGTCAAGAACAATGTTTCATAGGGCAGAGCACTATTAACTTATATCTGATCCATCGCCTTTTGTGAAGAATTAAGCAATGGTTTTAGTCCGTTCAAGCCCCTAGTTGGTGTAACTCCAGCGAAATTCTTTTATAAGTATTTGCTCTATAGATGAAAATATATGTCTAGATGGGTATATATTAAAGAGTTTTGCTCATACATTTGCTTTCATACTTATAATAACTGAATCACCTATGATTGTTTGGTTTTAAAATAACATGTAACAAATTTAATAATCAATTAGTTTTAACAGGTTAAAATAACGATGGAATAATGGTGAATATTAGCAGTAAATAAAATTGTCTGCACTGAGACTTGGTTTGAGGATTTAAAAAAACAAAACAATTGTCCTTTTGCTTATTACTTAAGAAACGTAGCTGATCTAAGTGAGTCCTGCAGCCGTAGTTTCGTCAATTCTTCTGTGATGCGGTCTCTTCTCCACAAAATCTGTCCAATCTAAGCGGTTAGTGCTGATTCTCTGCTTTTAATTCACAACTAGTGACTTCGAAACTTTAATCTTGCAGCTTCGTAATATGAATTGTCTGATAGCTTCGTTCCACGAACTTTAGACAAAATAAAAAGAACGAATGCCTCAGCTATGTACATTTGTGGGCTGACATTTAACAGGCGGATTGTCTCGCTCTCCACCCACCAATGTTAGCCTCTCTGAATAATTAAATTCTTGAGTATACACAGCGTAGTTGAGAGAAGATGATTAGAAATCACCAAGATTCATTCTGGGTATTAAACTGGGAAAATATGTGCTTGGATAGCGCGAACAAAATGATAAGTGCCCGAATTATAATTAACAAGGTACATATATCTCACAAAATGGCATTATACACTTTAGGCACATATGATGTAATCTTCACTCATCACTGAGATCATATAAGCTGTCAAGAACTTATATTCTCCGCTCCTTCTATGAGAAAATATTGACTGGCGTTTTCTTAGCCCCCAACTGAAATGATTCAGCAAAATCTTAATCTAAAGTTCTACATGTTTATGTATTTAACACTATATGATTCATATTGGTGAAGACATACAAATTACTCAGTAGTGATTAATTCAACTATAGCTTTAAAGTTACAGATATACAGATTTAACAATCACTTAAGAGATTAACTAGATTTAAGATAAATAACGAGGTTTAGAAAAATGAAACGAGGATAGTGATCATCATTGGATGATTTAAACTGTGGTAGACTTTGTGAAAAGACCTGAAATGTCCAGTGGTTGAGCTGTCATAGTACTTAGCTTCCAATGTTGAGTAGGTTGGAGTCTGCTTCACTCGCTGCTGGTTTCTGCAGGTGCTTTGGACTGTACGTGTTATCAGTAGTCAAATATTGTACCAGCAGCACGTCTCTTGCACACTGTCGAGGTGACTGCTTGGGTTGTCAAGTCACGTATATACACCGTGAGGCTAAGAAATCCATGACCTTCAAATACGTTTAAAACTCAGCAGAAAATGACCCGATTATTGTGAAATTTGGTACAAATTGTGAGAAAATGTTTACCTACATTTTGCGTGTTTCATTTGGTGCTCAAAATGTCCGCCGCCAGCTGCAACACATGAGCGAAGGCGGGTGCGCCACTTTCTCACTGACGCGTCAATTATGCCTGTTTTATCCGTTCTCTTAGCTCATCCACGTTGCTAATTTTCTTTCGGTAAACATTCTCTTGCATAACGCCCCAAATCCCACAGTCAACGGGGTTCAGATCTGGCCTATTTGGTGGACTAAAATTCGGTTCGATGAATTTAGGTCTCTCTTGAGTGAGCAGCGCAACTGTGTCCCTAACACGATGAGCAGGCGCGCCGTCTTGCTGGAAGATGAAGAAATCTGACATTTCCTTCATGTCAGGAATAAGGCACTTCATCAACAGTTCGTTGCGGTAGTAATCGCCATCTATCTTGATACTAGGTTGAACAAAATGAATTCCAGTGATGAGACACCAACAGAAACCATTACTGATTTGTTGAACGTTGGTTTTGCTCGCAGCATCCGATTAGCAGATATGTTTCTTTTTCTGGTGACAACCGGTGCATACACCCGATCGTTCTGACTATTGGTAGGCCAAGCAACAATAAAAAGTTTTTCATCCGTGAAAAATATGAAACTCACTTTATGCTATGGGAAGCGACGCAAAAGATGTTGGCACCGGGAAAGCCTTGAATATTTGTTGCGTTCAGTCAACTCTGTCGCCCGATGTTTCTTCAAACACTTTAACTTAGTTCCTTTTTGATGATTCTGCCCACAGATCTTTGAGAAGCGCCTATCTGACGAGCAATTTGACGATGTTTGCAAACGTCCTTCTTGACTTTGCACAAGCTCGTTAACAGCATTGATGTTGTCATCGGTGAGCGCAGTGCATGTTTGGCCAGTACCTTTACGACGTTCAACAGTGCCGGTTTGGTCTATCTTTTGCAAAAGATATGTCAGTCCGCCTAAAGTCCATTCTTTGTTTGGACACTCCTAAAGAAGTCGTTTCGCGCCATAATTTTTGTTTTGACGAAGAAATTTGATTGCTATTTTTTCTTCTTCTGAGAACGCCATTTTGCAGCAGACGAATTACAGTTGTATGCAGCGACATATGCAAGACGTAAAATTTTCGGCCCGAAATTTGAAATTCAAAATTTGATACTCTAAATTCGAAAATGGATATTGCTATCATAATTATCACCAACTTTCATAATAATCTGGTTGTTGTTGTTGTTTTGTTTTGAAGCGGTGATGGGTGGAGAGCGGACACTTAACAGCTGCCCATTATTGCCTCTTCTCGTTCCATCTTGGTCTACCCTGTTCAACCTGAAAATTAGTTATAATTGGGGTATTTAGTGTCATTTTATTTACTAATTATGTATTAAATTTAAATAACTATTGTGTTTTGCAGTTGCTTGTTTTAGTTTATATTAGTATTTGTCATTTTATTTTCTCTTTTGTATTGTTTATAGATAGCTATTGTCCTTTACACTTGGTTTTAATTTGTATTAGTATTTATTCCTTTTGAGTTGTTTTTTTTTTTAAACTCGTTGTCTTTCCATGTCCTATCAGTAGTTAGTAAGTTCTCTTTTCCCGCCCAAGAAGTGTAAGATCATCGTCACCAGGGTCGGTGCTACCATTAGGCTAACTAGGCGGCCGCCTAGGGTGCTGACCTGAGAGGGGAGCAGAGTGTAGAGTGTCAGTGTGTTAGACGAGTAAGAAGTGTGAGAAACCAGAATAATTACTTAGCCTTGCCTAGGGCGCAAAATAGTCTGGCATCGGTCCTGATCATCAGGAAGATAAAGTTGAATATTATCCGCGCTGTGGACTGAGTCTTCGTTGAGATCTTCTAACGTCTTATCTGTCGAAACAGAGCACTGTTGATCTACAACTGATGAGCTCCTGAACTCTAACTGTTATGCAACCAGAACTTGTGCCAGCTACACTTGGGTGTCTTCATTTAACTTACATGTTTTTTTTTAAATTAGAAATATGTCCATGCCTAATGAGCTGTTAATATAACAATCCACTAAATTCAGAAATAACAAAATGACTAAATAGAAATAGAATTAACAAACAAAAACTTGAAACAGTTCTCTGTAGACATGTGCATTAAATCGACCTCCTCTTGAAATAATTGTTTTGATCATGTTCAAATGGATAAACGTTCTCTTTCATTACAAGGGGAGGTCACTTCAATGCACGGTTGTTCGAGAAGGGTGAAAAGCGGGGGTTGTAAACTTTCATTGAAGAGTTAATTTAGGATCCGGAACATTCCAGTTTTACTATAATAATTTTTTTTTGTCATTAAACTGTTGTTTTCATTATTATCGACCTTTGATGAAAAATATATAGTTCAGTACTTCTAACATTTAGCTCCTCAATTTCTTTTATTCCTCATTTTTTTCCCTCGCTTTTTTTTCCACCTTCCACCAAACTCTCGCGGCACACTTGTGAACCTTTCGCGGCACATCAGTGTGCCACGGCACAACGGTTGACAATCACTGTTTTACTGCATGGTTAATTTATTTATAGAGATAGAAATGGTCCATAGATATAGATGACAGAAATGGACTGTGCCTGCCTCAGAGAAGATACAGTGAAGTTTAAATGATTTTTGCGAACCAGGATGCGTGAATACTCGGCTCAATGAACACATTCACATGCAAATATGTATAAATTCCTTAAAACAAAACCTTTAACAAACACAAGTAGTCAAAGTAACAGCGCTCTTTGAACTGTATTTTATTTATATAATATATATATATATAATTTTTAACATGTTTCAATATGTTAACAATATTGTCTGCATGACATACTTGACAAAGAAGGTGTGTACCAGAAAGACATGTTCTTGCTTGCCGGGAAATTTCTGGAATGAAAGTTGTTAAAAGACAAAATTCTTGTTATCTTTGCAAATGTTCTCTAGAGGAAAAAAACAAACGTTTCAATTGTTTGTCCAATCAGTTCATGCTCTCTGTAAATTCAATACTAACACATATATAGATATGTTCTTGGACTGCAAAATAGACATTTTATTAAATTCATTACGAAAACCACCATGTCACGGAGTCATTATGAAAACCACCCTGTCACGGAGTCATTATGAAAACCACCCTGTCATGGATTCATTATTTGCTAATGTTAGCAGCATAAATATTGAACATTGCCACATTTTACAGTAAATATCTTAACGAAAAAGTCAGTCTGTATAAAGTGTCCTGTGGTTGCAAAAAGTGTGGGAGGATGTCTGCCTAGCACCCTGGACATTGTAATAAAGGGTGTCAACCTTGTCAAATCAAATGCACTTCGAGAACGTTTTCAACACTGATATATCAGCTTGTCGTATATTATCGATAGGGTAATTAAGATCACTTTTGGCCCTGCCTGAATAGGACTAGACCATGTGATAGCTCATTGAGAGATACAGTAAAGAAATATAATTTCACATGGTCCCTGCAGTTGAGCGATAATCAACCCAGCCTATCGATCACGACTGAGATTTTTCAGATCGGACAGTTTCCCTCTAAATATATGTATTGATATATTCGACCACTCACATCTACACACCCACAGCTACGTGACGACACTTAGACGCATGGACGTGAACAAACTATATCTATGGAATAGGGATCTCTCTTGGAACAAGCTGACCGACACACGTAAATAAAGTTTATGTGAATTTTATTTATCATAAGAAACTACACAATAACAGTATTGAATATCAAGTCAAATATGATAGGAAACTCTTTACAGAGCGATACAACAGGAAGCAATCTGATCATCAGAAGAAGTATCCCCATCCGATAAGTGTTTTGGCCCGATTACTCCTTAGGTTAATGAATTAATTTTTTTTTAAATAATTAGACTCATAGGTTTACTCCTCCCTCCCTCTGTTGAGACAAGATCCCGTTAAGAGAAAAGTTATAACCCCCAAAAGAACCAAAGGTTTGTTACGCTATGATCAGACAAATTCCCTCTATAGTAAAGAACAGACTTTATACGTTAATCTATTCTGAAACAAAAGGGACAGCATTAGCAAAACTTGCATAAAAAATACAGAGTTATTACATGAGTTATAAAATGAAAGAATTATTCATTCCTGGCATTCGCTCGCTCTGACAAAACTGTGATCACAGAAAAACAATCGCTCTTACCTAACAGGTGCATTCACCACTTCTGGAAAAATTGTAAAGGAACATGCAGCCCATCCCAGGCTGGTCGTTTTGGCGAATCAAGCCCCAGTTTCTCCAACGACTAACTAGTCAAAATGTTGGGAAACGCTAAATTCACTATTGTAAGCAGGATGCTGATAAATGTTACTTCACTTTTTTTCAGTTAGTAAATAAATTAGAGATCTAGTGTTCACGGCGTACAGTAGCTGGAAATCTTCATTCGTTACATCGAGTGTCAGGTAAATAAATCTGATCAGGATCAATCTTCTTCACAACACCTGGTCGTTATATGTCAATGTTTGATTTAGTCGCCACCACAGGCTGACTGTATATGAACTTTGGAAAAGAAATATGGATATTATATAAGTCCAGTTATCATTTATTCTTCATAAGTCTTTTGGGCCGGTACTCTGTCTCTTTCTGGATGTAACTCACGAGGCCGGACAAGTCACCTTGAAAGCCCGATAATTTTATAAGAATATTCTTTATTTTGTACAATTACACTCAGTTCATATGGAATGGAAGCCACTGGTAAAATTTAGGGTTTGACCCAGATCTGGATAGGGAGAAAAATGCAAATACTTAACATAATATAGTATTATTCACAATCCTATCCTTACCCGCGTAACATAGAATATATTTATCCATTTCGGTTATTTAACTTAAATTAGAAACTAAAAGCTTAGAGCTTGTCTCATCGTTTAAAACTTCCGTGAAATAAGTTCTAGTCATTTAAAGAAAATCAATCATCATGAATTAGAAATAAATACATATTTCGTCAAAACTCATGATGAATCAGTGCATTTTCTTAGTTGGTTAAAATATTCTCTGACTGGTTACTAGCAGTTAAATAAAGTTTATATTTAGCTGGAAGAGTTTAGCTAAAATATTATTTATTCTGCTATCCACTGTAACACAATAAAACTTACAGAATTATCACTGACGGACCTATCAGTAAATTACACTGCACAAAATCTAGAGAAATATAATTTACGATTCACCATATGATAAAGTACAGTGATACAGCTATAAAATTAGTATTTATGAAGATAAAAGGATAAATAAAGTAGAAATGAAAATAGTGGAGCTATGAAGTTTCTTCTTCACCCACGCCGCGAGCGCGTTGATTGTAGCAGAAAGTATTGTGGAATAGATAGTACCATCGTTTTCTAGTGTCCTTGAAAAACTATTTATAACATTGTGACCCGAAAAGCCTATTCGTTCCGACGGAGTGAGAGGGGAGAAACAGAAAAAAATGATATCTTCTCAACAGGCGTGAGTGGCTTACTCAGGGTTTGAACCCCGTACCTTCCGTACGACAACACCGCCTAGCTATACAAGCGAATCGCACTATCCTCCACGGCCAGCTAGGCATCCTCCTTTTTTAACAAAAAGATGCTTTACTGACCAGTCATCAGTGCGAAACACAAGACAACACCGGAAGTTTACAATGGGAACTGTTAAGGCTGCTTCATGGTGCGATTTTTATCAGGGCAACATATTATTAGTGCCAGGGTTTTGTCACACCATGGCGTACCTCAACTGAACGTGAGAAATACATGAAAGCGGTCGCGGTGAGATGAGTATCTAGGTATGATGTAGACAGATTGATATGTGACGTCATAGCGTCAAGATGTGTGTCTAAAATGGCTTGTGTATCAGCCAGTATATTTGTGTATTTAATAAATATTTCTGAGGATAAAAAGGGTAAGCTATATGCTTAAATGAAAGGCATGAGAAAATGCCAGGATTATAAGTAAATGCGATAAGGGAATATAACTCCCAAGACATAGAAGTATGCTAAACTAGAATTATATGAACAGTGTTATACCGGGAGGTCTCATTCCCCGAAGTTTATGGAGTAGAAATTATGATGTATGAATATTAAAGATACCGGGACGCTCAAATCCCCCGATGTTGTTGGAAATATAATTGAACAGTTGTTATTCCGGGAGGTATCATTCCCCGAAGATATAGGAATAAAATTAGTAGAATTGGTATACCGGGAAGCGACATACCCCGAAGCTTATGGATTGATGTGGATTTGATTTGTGGATAATTGAGATACTGGGACGCTTAAATTCCCCCAATGTTGATGGGAAAATTATAATGAACTTTTGAACGGGACGCTAAATACCCCGCTGGAAATAGTGATTAATAAATGAGATTATCAAGATATGTGGAAGGGAGAAGTCGAGTGACATGTTTAGAAAGTCGAATCAGATTTAAGTAAGACTGTAAAACAGAGAGGTAGCATACATGCCATGTTCGGAATTGTGACCTTGTTAGTGTGTACTTACTCGTTATTAAACTGTTGCCAAATCGTCCAAGCCCAGTAATTTATTCAATCTCTCAAGGTTAATTTCCACCGTTATTAACTTTATGCAGTACGTGAGATGTTGATATGGAAAGGTGTATACAAGACGGGTGGTTGCCAGAATATTCAACAATATAAACCAAAGCAAGATGAATGAATTCTCACTTCTTCAATAACACAAATAGACCCTAGACAACAAAAGAATTCGGGCAATTTCTCCATCCCTTAAGAGGGGAGGAATAACTGGGGGCTCAGTCCTGTCAAATAACTGGGAGCTGTCGTCCTATAACTGAAATAACTGGTTACGTCCTGTCAAATAATTGGAAGCCGTCCGATAACTGGCAGGTTGGTTTACTTGGAACATCAAGAAACGAATTTTCTTCATATTACGAATCTGAAATCAACTGAAGCTGGACTACTGCACGGAACTTTTACGCAGGACTTTTGTCATTTGAAAAACTATACGAGTATAAATTGTTGATAAAAACTGTACATTCACTGAATTTCACAATGGAGGATGACATGTAACGGCTGCTCCTTGTAGAGGTATCAAAGATCGTCAACCTGACCTTGAGGACTGTCAAGATTCAACACTGCGACATCAAATTGATTCGGTTCGAACTTTACATCTCTACATTCAAGGTTTTAAATACTGGCAAAGCACGCAATTTTCGATGTTGAACGATAAAGGACAATCTGGCAAATTTTACTCGATGACGTCATCAAAGCCGGAAAACTTGCAAACGACCATTCGCTGAAATGTGAGTCAAGAGATGGTTTTGTCCATTTATGTATTCCTGAAGTCGAGGTGTGGCACAAACACACTGATTCCGTATCTGTAGAGGTTCTGAGATATAAGAAAGATAAGTGGAGTTATGAATTGTCTAATGCATGACAGTATTTGACCATTTCAGAGACTTTTGCCAGTCAACATCCAGTCCTACTTGTTATTTCATCTGCATGTTTATATGTATAAAGTAAATTCTCGCTATTTGTAAATTTTCTTCGGAAATTTTGCAAATGACGATGTCCTATTAGGATATTGTTGGTTGTCCAGTCAAAGAAAATAACAGTGGAATTTTAGTCTTTGACTGCATAACAGACATCAGTATTTGTTTAGATTGTTCCGTCCAGTCTACGTTATATATTTTTTCATTCACTAATTTACGTAAGTGGGTCACGTGTCTGTACAGCTGTTTTCTATCACTCTTGTCTCATTGTGAAATTTGACGATTTGCTATTTTTGTGCGTTATTCTGTCTTGTTTATTTTATAAGTAATTATTCAAATTTGTAGTTGCTTGTCAACATGTATTTGTTTCTTTTATTCCCGTTATATTTGTCGAGTAACGTGCTGTAATTCGACATGTCACTTTATTATCATCATCATTGACTTGTTCCATTCTTTTTCACTGTGCTCGTCTCTCATTCTTGGTATGTTCATTCCTTCATAAGGTATAAATTCAGTCAACAACATAATTTATTGTAATTAATTAATTGAGATTAAGAGGAGTTTTGACACTTGGTGATTCGAATTAGAACACAAAATGTCGTCATTATCAGAATTTATTGAGATGGGTTTGCGTTTAGGCAAATCTGGAGTTGAGTTGGAATCATATGCTGACAAAAACTATCATGACTATTTGGAACGTATGGAACGTAAGGAGCAACGAGATTTAAAAAAGCAGGAGCTTGATCAAGCAAGGGAATTGGAAGAGAAAAGACTTGCTCAAGCAAAAGAATTAAAGGAACTTGAAGAGAAGAAATTGGTTCACGAAATGGAACTTGAAGAGAAGAAATTAGTTCAACAAGAAGCATCTAGAGAACTAGAACGGCAGAAAATGGAACTACGTAAGTTGGAACTTCTTCAGTTGGATCAAGCACACAGAAATGCTATAGAACTTCAGTCATTGAAATTACAGGCTGATAAAGAAAAAGAGATTGAGATTGCAAAGATTAATGCCCAACACACTGTTGCTAATCCACACGGTTCTCAGGGTAATAATTTTAATTATCCAAAAATTAAATTACCAAATTTTGATGATAAACGGGACTGCATGGACTCGTTTATTATGAGATTTAAAATAAGGGCTATAGATTTGAAGATCCCAAAAGATAGGTGGCCGATTATCTTTTCAGACTACCTCACAGGGGAAGCAATGCGTTGTTTCGTGTCAATTGATGAAACAAGTCGATCTGATTTCGATATTGTTGCCAATACATTGATGGCAAAATTTCAGCTCACTGAGGAGGGTTTTCGATCCAGATTTCACTCTGCGGTTCCGTCCAAAAATGCAGATTTTGGAGAGTTCATCTCTTCTATTAAATTGTACTTGGGTCGCTGGATAGATTTATCTGGTATCAATAAATCTTTTGATGAATTATTTGACCTAATGCTCAGGGATAAAGTTTTATCTACCTGTGGCGCAGATTTTGTTAGTTTTTTGACAGGAGAGAAAGCCAAAATCTATCAATGAATGTCAAGAATTGGGGAGAAACTACATGTCTGCACATCCAAACAAGGAAATGCGTAAGGTTTCCTTTGATAATGCATTACCTGTATGTGTTTCGTACCACGACGGAGGAGTAGGTGACCACCGTTCTCGCTCAAGGAGTACAGAGGGCAGATATAGGAGTGATTATCGATCTTCCTTTCGAGGACGGTACAATTTTCCTCGTCGTCAGTCACCATCTCACTTCGGTGGGTATAGATATTCTAATTACTCTATCCGAGGTCGTGGACAACACTACGGTAATAGCAGTGATGATATACATCACAGATATGATAGAAGAACTTCAGGTGAACGCTCCAATGGAAATGGTGGGTGTCATTTAAGTGAAGTAAACAAAAAGCACGGTAAACAATGCAATCACAAACGTGATCACAAAAGTGATTGTAAACTGGCAAAAGGGAAAGCAGACCATGCTAACGTCTGTACCCCACTTTGTGGTCACGATAGTCATGTTGAACAGGCTAATGCATGCATTGTACGCTCAAGCAAAGATAACAATTGCACTGAGTGTAATACACTTTATGAGCCAGGTGCTAAAACTAGACTTTTATGTGGCCATATTTTACCAGCGATGTCTGTCTGCGATTTTATTGGTCGCCTTACATTACACAAGGGTTTTATAGGTGACAGACCCGCCACCATTCTTCGTGACACGGGATGTACGATTGTCGGAATACGGAAATCGTTGCTAGATAAATCATCATTTACAGGAAAGTCACTGAAATGCGTTACTTTCGGGGGTAACATTGAATGGTTTCCCATGGCAAAGGCGGAGATCGACACACCTTTTTATTCAGGGACTGTACTCGTGTGTGGCTTGGAAAATCCTATAAGTGACGTGATACTAGGTAACATTCCAGGTGTAAAAGACTGTTCACCTGAGGAAATTGCAGAGTGGGTCAGCAAGCACCCATTGATGGCGAATGCGGTCACTACAAGAGCTCAGCATGAAGCAAGCACTTTGACCGATGCATCTCCATCTGTCATGGAGGAGACGCCACTGAGAAATGCTCAAAACATTTCTCCGACTATCTTTACACAAAAACAAAATGAGGATGAATCTTTATAGAAATTTTTCACTGTGGCTGAAACAAAACAAATTAAAATTAGTAAAAGCTCACCCTATTGGTTTGAGTTTCGCAAAAAGGTTTTGATCAGATGTTTTAAAGAGGGACAGGATTATGTAAAAAAACAGATTGTGGTACCAAAAAGTTTTAGACCTTTAGTTTTAAATACAGGTCATGACGTACCTATGGCAGGACCCTTAGGTCATAATCGGACTTTGTTTCGAATTACTACAAATTTTTATTGGCCTGGTATCAACACAGATGTAAAATGATATTGCAGATCTTGTCATACGTGTCAAAAAGTCGCACGCTTGCAAGTCACAGATGTGCCTGTGCGCGCATTTAAGAAACTAGCTATAGACATCATCGGTCCATTGTCTGTAATGTCGGATCGAGGTTTTCAATATATTTTAACGTGCATCGATTTGTGCACTAGATGGCCTGAGGCCATACCGTTAAAAAACATTAATACCATATCAGTTGCGGAAGCTTTGAACTTGATTTTTACAAGGATAGTTTTTCCTGAGGAAATACTGTCGGATAGAGGGACACAATTTAAGTCGGAACTTATGAGCCCAATAGAAAGCTTATATTCCATAAAACATTCATTCACAAGTCCTTATAGACCAAGTGCAAATGGGGTTTGTGAAAGATTTAACGGCTCTCTTAAGTTAATGCTTGGGAAGGTTACTGATGCACACCCTCGGTATTGGGATAAGATTCTCCCATCGGTTCTCTTTGCTTACAGAGAGATCCCTCAGGAGAGTACTGGGTTCTCTCCCTTTGAACTCGTGTATGGCGCGAATCCGAGAGGCCCTATGTATCTATTGAAGGATTTAATCCTTGGTACTTCTCAGGATGACGCAACTCGCAGTAGTTACGAGTTCGTTGTTGATTTACGACAAAGGTTAGTGGATGCATGTCAGATCGCATCACAGAGTATTCAAACGGCAACTCAAAGATCGAGGTTGCTACATAACCAATCTCGTATCCTAAGATCTTTTATCCCAGGAGATGAAGTCTTACTGCTCTTACCTATTAAGGAAAATAAGTTGTTAATTTCATGGCAGGGGCCATACAAAGTAGTGAAAAAGATCACAGATGTTGATTGCTCAATTGATATTAAAGGGAAAATTAAAACGTATCATCTAAATATGTTGAAATTATACACGCCAAGACCATCTGAATTGGTAGATGTCTTGGATGAGGTTCATCGATCCTCATGCGCTGTTGTTCAGTCTGAGGATACAACATCTGATATTCCGTTGGAATTTACTTTACCTTCTATTTCTGCTCATGAAACGTGGCAGGATGTTTCTATTTCTTCATCACTTTCGCATTCTGAACAAACTCAGATCCGTGATGTTTTACGTTCTTTCTCTGACGTATTTTCAGGACATCCAGGTCATACTGACTTAATATCTCACAAGATTGTGATCACTGATTCTACGCCGATTAAAATCAGACCATATCCTATTCCGATTCACTACAGAGATAAGGTGGATAAGGAAATCTCAGATATGCTTAAAATGGGTATTATTTCACACTCTTCATCTTCGTATTCTTCTCGAATGGTATTGGTGAAGAAACCAGATGGATCTTTACGCATCTGTATCGATTTTCGAAAACTAAATCAAGTTACAGTCACAGATGCTGAGCCAATTCCAATTTTGGAAGATCTTCTTCCACAGCTGGCTAACACTACATTCTTTACTATGACAGCATTTTCTACACCAAGAGGTTTATTGGAATGGAATTATATGTGTTTCGGGTTGGTGAATGCACCTGCGACATTTGTTTGCATGATGCGCCGTTTAGTTGGCGATAGACCCGATATCATCACATATATAGATGACATTTGTTTATTCCATAACACATGGGAAGAACATATTGTAGGTTTCATTTCTTTGCTAGAACAGCTTAGAAAGCATCATTTGACAGTTAAATCTTCGAAAGTACAGATAGGTTTTCAGGAAATATCTTTCCTAGGCCATAAAATCGGTAATCATCGGCGTTATCCTTCGGATAGTCTGGTGAATAAAATCCTGAACATTCAGATACCGAAAAATAAGAAAGAGGTCCGTAGTCTGTTAGGGCTCATTAACTATTATCATAAATTTATTCCGGACTTTTCGTCTATCTCTGGTCCTCTTTCGGAGTTGACGCGCAAAGGTGCTCCTCTTAAAGTAATGTGGTCAAAGCCTTGTCAGTTAGTATTGGATAAGATTAAAATACTATTCGCGAATCATCCTATTTTGATTCTGCCTGATATCCATGAACCCTTCTATATTCGCACAGACGCTTCTCAGATGGGAATCGGTGGCAGTTTGATGCAACTTGTCAACGACGTACTCCATCCTTGCTTCTTTGTCAGCCGGAAGTTGTCTGCAGCGGAGAAGAAATATTCGGCGGGAGAAAGAGAGCTCCTTGCTCTCGTGTGGACGATATCAAAACTATCTCGCTACTTGCTTGGACGAAAATTTTACGTTGAAGTCGATCATCATCCTTTGACGTCAATGAAACCGAAGGCGTTTAAGAACTCATGAATCTACAGATGGTTTCTTCATGGTGCGATTTTTATCAGGGCAACTTATTATTAGTGCCAGGGTTTGTCACACCATGGCGTACCTCAACTGAATGCGAGAAATACATGAAAGCGGTCGCGGTGAGATGAGTATCTAGGTATGATGTAGACAGATTGATATGTGACGTCATAACGTCAAGATGTGTGTCTAAAATGGCTTGTGTATCAGCCAGTATATTTGTGTGTTCAAAAAATATTTCTGAGGATAAAAGGGTAAGCTATAGGCTTAAATGAAGGGCATGAGAAAATGCCAGGATTATAATTAAATTCGATACGGGACTATAACTCCCAAGACATAGAAGTACGTTGAAATAGAATTATATGAACAGTGTTATACCGGGAGGTCTCATTCACCGAAGTTTATGGAGTGGAAAATATGATGTATGAATATTAAAGATACCGGGACGCTCAAATTCCCCGATGTTGTTGGAAATATAATTGAACAGTTGTTATTCCGGGAGGTATCATTCCCCGAAGATATAGGAATAAAATTAGTAGAATTGTCATACCGGGAAGCGACATACCCCGAAGCTTATGGATTGATGTGGATTTGATCTGTGGATAATTGAGATACTGGGACGCTTAAATTCCCCCAATGTTGATGGAAAAATTATAATGAATTTTATTGAATGGGACGCCAAATACCCCGCTGGAAATAGTGATTAATAAATAAGATTATCAAGATATGTGGAAGAGAGAAGTTGAGTGACATGGTTAGAAAGTCGAATCAGATTTCAGCAAGACTGTAAAACAGAGAGGGAGCATACATGCCATGTTCGTAATTGTGACCTAGTTAGTGTGTACTTACTCGTTATTAAACTGTTGCCAAATCGTCCAAGCCCAGTAGTTTATTCAATCTCTCAAGGTTAATTTAAATAATAATAAATAAATTCTTTAAGCGCCAAACACGACGCATAAGGCAGAAACCAGTGCTCTCCAGGTTGTTCGTTGTGACGCCACTCCTCTTAGCTCTTGCACATTATTTAGGCCCAACGTTCTTCCTTCTCTTATTATTGTTCTTCTGAGCCTTTTTTTGACGCAATCACTTCCTGTTTTCCCCTTACCCTCAGTATACCCAAGTGAACGCAAGACAAAGACCTTGATACTGTGTCCAGTAAATGATAGAAGACTTAAGGACAGTAGTATAGAACAGAGGGTAGGTTTCTGGTATTGTATAAACATTAATAACACATAAGGAGGGGAAACCCGAGGCCTGTAAACGGTAAATTAATATTAGACAAACATAAAGGTATGTTTTCAGGCACTCGTAAGAAATAAAGAAGTAGAACACTAGACAACAGAAAAACAACAGACGTAAGTGGCTTACTCAGGGTTTGAACCCCGACATTTGTTCTCGAACATGTATTCAGCTTGTTCAAATGAATTTTGCACTATTTTCCAACTCTCACAGCCGTATGTTTTTAAAAAACTGAGATTAACAGTCATCAGTGCGAAACACAAGACGAACCTTGGAATGTATATTCAATGGGTAATTTCCAAATGTTAGATAATCTTTGAAGGCGCTAGGGCAAAGCAATTATTAGTGCCAGGGTTTTCTCTTGTTGTGTACCATCAACTGAACGTGAATAAAATACATTTCAAAGCGGTTTTTTCCCCGGTTCAAGATGAGTATCTAGGTATGATGTAGACAGATTGATATGTGACGTCATAGCGTCAAGATGTGTGTCTAAAATGGCTTGTGTATCAGTCAGTATATTTGTGTATTTAATAAATATTTCTGAGGATAAAACGGGCAAGCTATAAGCTTAAATGAAAGGCATGAGAAAATGCCTGGATTATAAGTAAATGCGATACGGGACTATAACTCCCAAGACATAGAAGTATGCTAAACTAGAATTATATGAACAGTGTTATACCGGGAGGTCTCATTCCCCTGTTTAGGAGTGGAAAGGAATTATGATTTTAAAGATACCATTTTCAAATCCCCAATTGTTGTTGTGGGGAAATATAATTGAACAGTTGTTATTCCCCAGGTATAGCTATTCCCCGAAGATATAGGGTGACATAAAATTAGTAGAATGGTTCACCGGTTTTCGACATAAACCCTGAATTCTTATTATTGATGTGGAACACATTTGTGCATAATTGTCATACTGGGACGCTCAAATTCCCCCAATTTTGTTGATGGGAAAATTATAATAAACGTTCGAACGCGACGCTAAATACCCCTCTGGAAATAGTGATTAATAAATGAGATTATCAAGATATGTGGAATGTAAAAGTCGAGTGACATGTTTAGAAAATCGAATCAGATTTAAGTAAGACTGTAAAACAGAGAGGGAGCATACATGCCATGTTCGTAATTGTGACCTTGTTAGTGTGTGAATATTTGACTCGTTATTAAATCTGTTGCCAAATCGTCCAAGTCCAGTAATTTATTCGTCAATCTTCAAGGTCTAATTTACACCGTTATTAACTTTATGCAGTACTTGAGACGTTGATATAGAAAGGGTGGTTGCCAGAATATTCAACAATATAAACCAAAGCAAGAAGAATGAATTCTCACTTCTTCAATAACACAAATAGACCCTAGACAACAAAAGAATTCGGGCAATTTCTCTATCCCTTAACAGGTGAGGAATAACTGGGGGCTCAGTCCTGTCAAATAACTGGGAGCTGTCGTCCTATAACTGAAATAACTGGTTACGTCCTGTCAAATAATTGGAAGCCGTCCGATAACTGGCAGGTTGGTCTACTTGGGACATCAAGAAACGAATTTTTCTTCATATTACGAATCTGAAATCATCTGATGCTGGACAACTGCACTGAACTTTTACGCAGGACTTTTGTCATTTGAAAAACTATACGAGTATAAAGTGTTAATAAAAACTGTACATTCACTGAATTTCACAATGGAGGATGACATGTAACGGCTGCTCCTTGTAGAGGTATCAAAGATCGTCGACCTGACCTTGAGGACTGCCAAGATTCAACACTGCGACATCAAATTGATTCGGTTCGAACTTTACATCTCTACATTCAAGATTTTAAATACTGGCAAAGCACGCAATTTTCGATGTTGAACGATAAAGGACAATCTGGCAAATTTTACTCGATGACGTCATCAAAGCCGGAAAACTTGCAAACGACCGTTCGCTGAAATGTGAGTCAAGAGATGGTTTCGTCCATTTATGTATTCCTGAAGTCGAGGTGTGGCACAAACACACTGATTCCGTATCTGGAGAGGTTCTGAGATACAAGAAAGATAAGTAGAGTTATGAATTGTCTAATGCGTGACAGTATTTGACCATTTCGGAGACTTTTGCCAGTCAACATCCAGTCCTACTTGTTATTTCATCTGCATGTTTATATGTATAAAGTAAATGCTCGCTATTTGTAAATTTTCTTCGGAAATTTTGCAAATGACGATGTCCTATTAGGATATTGTTGGTTGTCCAGTCAAAGAAAATAACAGTGGAATTTTAGTCTTTGACTGCATAACAGACATCAGTATTTGTTTAGATTGTTCCGTCCAGTCTACGTTATATATTTTTTTCATTCACTAATTTACGTGAGTGCGTCACGTGTCTGTACAGCTGTTTCTATCACTCTTGTCTCATTGTGAAATTTGACGATTTGCTGCTTTTGTGTGTTATTCTGTCTTGTTTATTTTATAAGTAATTATTCAAATTTGTAGTTGCTTGTCAACATGTATTTGTTTCTTTTATTCCCGTTATATTTGTCGAGTAACGTGCTGTAATTCGACATGTCACTTTATTATCATCATCATTGACTTGTTCCATTCTTTTTCACTGTGCTCGTCTCTCATTCTTGGTATGTTCATTCCTTCATAAGGTATAAATTCAGTCAACAACATAATTTATTGTAATTAATTAATTGAGATTAAGAGGAGTTTTGACACTTGGTGATTCGAATTAGAACACAAAATATCGTCATTGTCAGAATTTATTGAGATGGGTTTGCGTTTAGGCAAATCTGGAGTTGAGTTGGAATCATACGCTGACAAAAACTATCATGACTATTTGGAACGTATGGAACGTAAGGAGCAACGAGATTTAAAGAAGCAGGAGCTTGATCAAGCAAGGGAATTGGAAGAGAAAAGACTTGCTCAAGCAAAAGAATTAAAGGAACTTGAAGAGAAGAAATTGGTTCACGAAAGGGAACTTGAAGAGAAGAAATTAGTTCAACAAGAAGCATCTAGAGAACTAGAACGGCAGAAAATGGAACTACGTAAGTTGGAACTTCTTTAGTTGGATCAAGCACACAGAAATGCTATAGAACTTCAGTCATTGAAATTACAGGCTGATAAAGAAAAAGAGATTGAGATTGCAAAGATTAATGCCCAACACACTGGTGCTAATCCACAAGGTTCTCAGGGTAATAATTTTAATTATTCAAAAATTAAATTACCAAATTTTGATGATAAACGGGACTGCATGGACTCGTTTATTATGAGATTTAAAATGAGGGCTATAGATTTGAAGATCCCAAAAGATAGGTGGCCGATTATCTTTTCAGACTACCTCACAGGGGAAGCAATGCGTTGTTTCGTGTCAATTGATGAAACAAGTCGATCTGATTTCGATATTGTTGCCAATACATTGATGGCAAAATTTCAGCTCACTGAGGAGGGTTTTCGATCCAGATTTCACTCTGCGGTTCCGTCCAAAAATGCAGATTTTGGAGAGTTCATCTCTTCTATTAAATTGTACTTGGGTCGCTGGATAGATTTATCTGGTATCAATAAATCTTTTGATGAATTATTTGACCTAATGCTCAGGGATAAAGTTTTATCTACCTGTGGCGCAGATTTTGTTAGTTTTTTGCAGGAGAGAAAGCCAAAATCTATCAATGAATGTCAAGAATTGGGGAGAAACTACATGTCTGCACATCCAAACAAGGAAATGCGTAAGGTTTCCTTTGATAATGCATTACCTGTATGTGTTTCGTACCACGACGGAGGAGTAGGTGACCACCGTTCTCGCTCAAGGAGTACAGAGGGCAGATATAGGAGTGATTATCGATCTTCCTTTCGAGGACAGTACAATTTTCCTCGTCGTCAGTCACCATCTCACTTCGGTGGGTATAGATATTCTAATTACTCTATCCGAGGTCGTGGACAACACTACGGTAATAGCAGTGATGATATACATCACAGATATGATAGAAGAACTTCAGGTGAACGCTCCAATGGAAATGGTGGGTGTCATTTAAGTGAAGTAAACAATAAGCACGGTAAACAATGCAATCACAAACCTGATCACAAAAATGATTGTAAAAGGGAAAGCAGACCATGCTAACGTCTGTACCCCACTTTGTGGTCACGATAGTCATGTTGAACAGGCTAATGCATGCATTGTACGCTCAAGCAAAGATAACAATTGCACTGAGTGTAATACACTTTATGAGCCAGGTGCTAAAACTAGACTTTTATGTGGCCATATTTTACCAGCGATGTCTGTCTGCGATTTTATTGGTCGCCTTACATTACACAAGGGTTTTATAGGTGACAGACCCGCCACCATTCTTCGTGACACGGGATGTACGATTGTCGGGATACGGAAATCGTTGCTAGATAAATCATCATTTACAGGAAAGTCACTGAAATGCGTTACTTTCGGGGGTAACATTGAATGGTTTCCCATGGCAAAGGCGGAGATCGACACACCTTTTTTATTCAGGGACTGTACTCGTGTGTGGCTTGGAAAATCCTGTAAGTGACGTGATACTAGGTAACATTCCAGGTGTAAAAGACTGTTCACCTGAGGAAATTGCAGAGTGGGTCAGCAAGCACCCATTGATGGCGAATGCGGTCACTACAAGAGCTCAGCATGAAGCAAGCACTTTGACCGATGCATCTCCATCTGTCATGGAGGAGACGCCACTGAGAAATGCTCAAAACATTTCTCCGACTATCTTTACACAAAAACAAAATGAGGATGAATCTTTAAAGAAATTATTCACTTTGGCTGAAACAAAACAAATTAAAATTACTAAAAGCTCATCCTATTGGTTTGAGTTTCGCAACAAGGTTTTGATCAGATGTTTTAAAGAGGGACAGGATTATGTAAAGAAACAGATTGTGGTACCAAAAAGTTTTAGACCTTTAGTTTTAAATACAGGTCATGACGTACCTATGGCAGGACACTTAGGTCGTAATCGGACTTTGTTTCGAATTACTACAAATTTTTATTGGCCTGGTATCAACACAGATGTAAAAAGATATTGCAGATCTTGTCATACGTGTCAAAAAGTCGCACGCAGGGGTAAGAATCAGACAGCACCCTTGCAAGTCACAGATGTGCCTGTGCGCGCATTTAAGAAACTAGCTATAGACATCATCGGTCCATTGTCTGTAATGTCGGATCGAGGTTTTCAATATATTTTAACGTGCATCGATTTGTGCACTAGATGGCCTGAGGCCATACCGTTAAAAAACATTAATACCATATCAGTTGCGGAAGCTTTGAACTTGATTTTTACAAGGATAGTTTTTCCTGAGGAAATACTGTCGGATAGAGGGACACAATTTAAGTCGGAACTTATGAGCCCAATAGAAAGCTTATATTCCATAAAACATTCATTCACAAGTCCTTATAGACCAAGTGCACATGGGGTTTGTGAAAGATTTAACGGCTCTCTTAAGTAAATGCTTGGGAAGGTTACTGATGCACACCCTCGGTATTGGGATAAGATTCTCCCATCGGTTCTCTTTGCTTACAGAGAGATCCCTCAGGAGAGTACTGGGTTCTCTCCCTTTGAACTCGTGTATGGCGCAAATCTGAAAGGCCCGTTGTATCTATTGAAGGATTTAATCCTTGGTACTTCTCAGGATGACGCAACTCGCAGTAGTTACGAGTTCGTTGTTGATTTACGACAAAGGTTAGTGGATGCATGTCAGATCGCATCACAGAGTATTCAAACGGCAACTCAAAGATCGAGGTTGCTACATAACCAATCTCGTACCCTAAGATCTTTTATCCCAGGAGATGAAGTCTTACTGCTCTTACCTATTAAGGAAAATAAGTTGTTAATTTCATGGCAGGGGCCATACAAAGTAGTGAAAAAGATCACAGATGTTGATTGCTCAATTGATATTAAAGGGAAAATTAAAACGTATCATCTAAATATGTTGAAATTATACACGCCAAGACCATCTGAATTGGTAGATGTCTTGGATGAGGTTCATCGATCCTCATGCGCTGTTGTTCAGTCTGAGGATACAACATCTGATATTCCGTTGGAATTTACTTTACCTTCTATTTCTGCTCATGAAACGTGGCAGGATGTTTCTATTTCTTCATCACTTTCGCATTCTGAACAAACTCAGATCCGTGATGTTTTACGTTCTTTCTCTGACGTATTTTCAGAACATCCAGGTCATACTGACTTAATATCTCACAAGATTGTGATCACTGATTCTACGCCGATTAAAATCAGACCATATCCTATTCCGATTCACTACAGAGATAAGGTGGATAAGGAAATCTCAGATATGCTTAAAATGGGTATTATTTCACACTCTTCATCTTCGTATTCTTCTCCAATGGTATTGGTGAAAAAACCAGATGGATCTTTACGCATCTGTATCGATTTTCGAAAACTAAATCAAGTTACAGTCACAGATGCTGAGCCAATTCCAATTTTGGAAGATCTTCTTCCACAGCTGGCTAACACTACATTCTTTACTAAACTAGATTTGGCAAAAGGATACTGGCAAATTCCGTTGTCCGAAAATTCTAGACATTTGACAGCATTTTCTACACCAAGAGGTTTATTGGAATGGAATTATATGTGTTTCGGGTTGGTGAATGCACCTGGGACATTTGTTTGCATGATGCGCCGTTTAGTTGGCGATAGACCCGATATCATCACATATATAGATGACATTTGTTTATTCCATAACACATGGGAAAAACATATTGTAGATTTCATTTCTTTGCTAGAACAGCTTAGAAAGCATCATTTGACAGTTAGACCTTCGAAAGTACAGATAGGTTTTCAGGAAATATCTTTCCTAGGCCATAAAATCGGTAATCATCGGCTTTATCCTTCGGATAGTCTGGTGAATAAAATCCTGAACATTCAGATACCGAAAAATAAGAAAGAGGTCCGTAGTCTGTTAGGGCTCATTAACTATTATCATAAATTTATTCCGGACTTTTCGTCTATCTCTGGTCCTCTTTCGGAGTTGACGCGCAAAGGTGCTCCTCTTAAAGTAATGTTGTCAAAGACTTGTCAGTTAGCATTGGATAAGATTAAAATACTATTCGCGAATCATCCTATTTTGATTCTGCCAGATATCCATGAACCCTTCTATATTCGCACAGACGCTTCTCAGATGGGAATCGGTGGCAGTTTGATGCAACTTGTCAACGACGTACTCCATCCTTGCTTCTTTGTCAGCCGGAAGTTGTCTGCAGCGGAGAAGAAATATTCGGCGGGAGAAAGAGAGCTCCTTGCTCTCGTGTGGACGATATCAAAACTATCTCGCTACTTGCTTGGACGAAAATTTTACGTTGAAGTCGATCATCATCCTTTGACGTCAATGAAACCGAAGGCGTTTAAGAACTCATGAATCTACAGATGGTTTCTGCTACTGCAACAGTTTTCTTTTGAAATCAAGCATATACGCGGTGAGGACAATTGGTTAGCTGACTTGTTGTCGCGATTTGCAACTCACCAGGACTGATATATTTCACATGGAACTTTGCATCCAGGTTTATGGTTCCAGTTTGTTTAGACATCATATTGTGTCTTCTGGACTTGATATTTTGTACGGATATATGGACTCAAATTTTATTGCAATTTTGTTTATTTAATAATTGCTCTTCCCAGTTTTATGTATATGTGTCGAAATTCCTGATACTTCTCATTAGATTGCTCGTCTGTAAGGTGTATCCGTACGTAAGATTGCTTAATGTTATACCCTGCAGGATCTTGCGCGTTTCCTGAAGTAAACGTTTGGGAGCGTGAGGGGTAATGTTGAGGCTGCTTCATGGTGCGATTTTTATCAGGGCAACTTATTATTAGTGCCAGGGTTTGTCACACCATGGCGTACCTCAACTGAATGCGAGAAATACATGAAAGCGGTCGCGGTGAGATGAGTATCTAGGTATGATGTAGACAGATTGATATGTGACGTCATAACGTCAAGATTCATTCATAACCCTCCACTCCCAAAGGAGCATAGGCCTTCAACAAACACATGCCAAGTCCTCCTGTCCCGTGCCATCATCTCAAGTTCTTTCCATGTTCTCCTCATCATTTTCACCTGTTTCCAACTCTCTTCTCCATGTACTTCTTGGTCTTCCTCTGCCTCTCTTGCCCTGGGGGTTCCAGAACAAGGACTGCCTTGTAATGCTATCAACAGGTTTCCTCAGTGTGTGTCCTATCCATCGCCATCGTCTTCTTCTCATCTCTTGTTCCACTGGCACTTGTCTAGTTCTTGTCATCAGTTCCACGTTGGTAACCTTGTCATACCATTTTAATCCCTCTATTCTACGCAAGCACCCATTTATGAAAGTCTGTAGCTTTTTGGTTGTTGTCTTTGTTGTTCTCCATGTCTCCGAGCCATACAATAGGACTGACTTCACATTTGAGTTGAAGATTCTTATTTTCGTGTTGGATCCAATTTCTCTTGATCTCCATATATTTCCCAATGCAATGAAAGCTCCTCTTGCCTTTTGTATTCTTATTTTGATATCGCTGTCTGTCCCTCCAACTTTGTCTATGTTACTGCCAAGATATGTGTATGATTCAACATCTTGAATTGGTGTTTCTTCAAGTTCAACCCTGTTATGATTACCTGCATTTATTCTCATTACTTTTGTCTTTTCCCTGTGTATTTTCAGACCCAATTGCTGTGACCTCTCATCGAGTGTTTTCAATTTGTCCTGCATCTGATTACGGTTATGGGACAGAAGAGCCAAGTCATCAGCAAAATCCAGATCATCCAACTGCTTAGTCAGAGTCCACTGGGTTCCATTTCTGTTGTGTGTTGCCGATGATCTCATAACCCAATCTATTGCCAGCAAGAAAAGAAATGGAGACAAGAGGCATCCCTGTCGCACTCCTGTTCTTATCCCAAACGGTTCTGTAAGCTGTCCTTCGTGAAGAACTCTGCATGTCATGTCTTCATATGTTTTCTTTATTAAATTAATGATCTTCAGGGGAACTCCATAATGCCTCATCAATTTCCAAAGTGATTCTCTGTCTACACTGTCAAATGCCTTTTCGTAGTCCACAAATCCGATGTATAGTGGTGAATTCCATTCCAGACTTTGTTCAACTATTATTCTCAAAGTGGCTATCTGGTCTGTACATGATCTGTTTTGTCGAAAACCTGCTTGTTCATCTCTCAGTTTCTTGTCTATGGACTCTTTTAATCTCTCAAGGATAATCCTGTTTAATACTTTTCCTGGCACTGATAGTAACATTATTCCTCTATAATTTGTGCACTCTTGTAAATTTCCCTTCTTAGGCAACTTAACCAGATATCCTTCCTTCCATTCTGCTGGTATCTCTTCCTTTTCCCAGACTTTACCAAGTAATTTATATAACATCTCTGTAGCCGTGTCGATATCTGCTTTGATGGCCTCTGCTGGAATGCCATCAGGTCCAGATGCTTTTCCCTCTCTTAGAAGCTTTATGGCTTTCTTTATTTCTTCCTTCGTTGGTCTTTCACCGTTAATTTGTAGCTCTTCTTCTGCTGGCTGGATGTCCGGCGGGTTTTGTGGAGCTGGTCTATTCAGAAGGTCCCCAAAATATTCTGTCCACCTCTTCATTTGCTCTTGTATATTGCTGAGCAGTTTCCCATTCTTGTCTTTTATGAGGCAACTTGTTTGCTTGTATTTCCCTGTTAGCTTCTTTGTGCTGCTATACAGTTCTCTCATATTTCCTTTGGCTGCAGCATCTTCTGCCTCTCTTGCCAACTCCTCAATATACTTCCTCTTGTCTCTTTTGATACTTCTTTTTACTTCTTTGTTTGCTTCTGTGTACACTTCTTGAGCCTTGGCTTTGGAGCTTCTAGTTTTGCTTGTGTTTAACTCTGCTTTCTTGTTTTTTCTGTCTTTTATCTTATTGATGGTTTCTGTTGTTATCCATGCTTTTTGTTGTCTTTCCCTTTTCCCCAGTATTTCTTCACATGTCTCCTTCCATACTGTTTTGACCTGCTGCCAATAGTCTTCTGTATTCTCTACATCTTCCAGCTGTTGGAGCACTTGGAATTTGTTGGATACTGTGACCGCAAATTTGTCTCTTGTTTCTTGATTTCTTAGCTGTCCTACATCAAGATGTGTGTCTAAAATGGCTTGTGTTTCAGCCAGTATATTTGTGTATTTAATAAATATTTCTGAGGATAAAAAGGGTAAGCTATATGCTTAAATGAAAGGCATGAGAAAATGCCAGGATTATAAGTAAATGCGATAAGGGAATATAACTCCCAAGACATAGAAGTATGCTAAACTAGAATTATATGAACAGTGTTATACCGGGAGGTCTCATTCCCCGAAGTTTATGGAGTGGAAATTATGATGTATGAATATTAAAGATACCGGGACGCTCAAATCCCCCGATGTTGATGGAAATATAATTGAACAGTTGTTATTCCGGGAGGTATCATTCCCCGAAGATATAGGAATAAAATTAGTAGAATTGGTATACCGGGAAGCGACATACCCCGAAGCTTATGGATTGATGTGGATTTGATTTGTGGATAATTGAGATACTGGGACGCTTAAATTCCCCCAATGTTGATGGGAAAATTATAATGAACTTTTGAACGGGACGCTAAATACCCCGCTGGAAATAGTGATTAATAAATGCGATAATCAGATATGTGGAAGGGAGAAGTCGAGTGACATGTTTAGAAAGTCGAATCAGATTTAAGTAAGACTGTAAAACAGAGAGGGAGCATACATGCCATGTTCGTAATTGTGACCTTGTTAGTGTGTACTTACTCGTTATTAAACTGTTGCCAAATCGTCCAAGCCCAGTAATTTATTCAATCTCTCAAGGTTAATTTCCACCGTTATTAACTTTATGCAGTACGTGAGATGTTGATATGGAAAGGTGTATACAAGACGGGTGGTTGCCAGAATATTCAACAATATAAACCAAAGCAAGATGAATGAATTCTCACTTCTTCAATAACACAAATAGACCCTAGACAACAAAAGAATGCGGGCAATTTCTCCATCCCTTAACAGGCACCTCAGCCTATTAATGACGCAATCACTTCTGTTGTTCCCCTATTCTTCAGTATATGTCAGTCAACACAAGACAAAGACCTTGATACTGTGTCTAGTAAATGATAGAAGACTTAAGGACAGTAGTATAGAACAGAGGGTAGGTTTCTGGTATTGTATGAACATTAATAACACATAGGGAGGGGAAACCCGAGGCCTGTAAACGGTAAATTAATATTAGACAAACATAAAGGTATGTTTTCAGGCACTGGTAAGAAATAACGAAGTAGAACACTAGACAACAGAAAAACAACAGACGTGAGTGGCTTACCCAGGGTTTGAACCCCGTACCTTCCGTACGACAACACCGCCTAGCTATACAAGCGAATCGCCTTATCCTCCGGGGATGCCTAGCTGGGTGTGTAGGGAGTGGCATTTTAGGCCTTGGCGTATCGTGTTACTTCAACCACCTTCCTCAGATACCTCATTTCTGAGGTTTGGATCTGGCTTTTGTGGGTTGTGGTCATTGCCCATGACTCGCATCCATATGTCAATAGTGAGACATAGGTGGAGCGGTATACAGCCATCTTCGTTTTCTTACCACCCTCTCTCTTGCCGAGGAATCCTCCATTTATGGTCTGAAAAAGTCTCCCAGCTGCTGCTTTTCGAGTGGCCAACTCTTCACCGCTGATGCCTCCCTTTCGGTCTATAATATCTCAAAGGTATTTAAAGTGGTCGACCTGCTCCAGGACCTGTTCTCCCAGCTTAATCTGATGTACTCTTTTTTCTCGTGATATCACCATGGATTTTGTTTTAGAGCTGTTTATGACCATCCCTCTCTTCTCCAGTTCTTCCTTCCAGACTTGCAGATTCGATTGGAGATATGCAACATCATCAGCAAATGCCAGCTCTGAAATACAGACCTGTCTCATCTTCCAGTACATCACTGAATACTTTCTTGTTCTCTCCTTACATGCCTTGATGACATCGTCCATGAGGAGTATGAAAAGATAAGGTGACAGGATATCACCTTGTCTTACACCAGTGGTGGTCCTGAACTCTTCTGACTTTTGCTGTCCTCACATAATGTCTGCAAGACTTGTAGAAGCTCTGTATGGCATGAATCAGGGCTGCTGGAATGTTCTTACTTGCCAAACAGTTGCAAAGTTTGCTCCAGGGGACCGTGTCAAATGCCTTTTCCAGATCTATGAAACAAAGATGGATCTCACTCTTATACTCAGGGGCCTTTTCACTCAGCTGTCTGAGTGTGAAGATTAGGTCTTGAGTACTTCGGTTTGCTCGGAATCCGCACTGGACTTCATCCAATTGTGGCTGAGCTAGGCATCGGAGTCTCTGCTCTAGGATTCTAGAGTAGATGATTACGTATTATCACCTGTGTTAACGTACATCTCCCATGCGGATTTCTTAGACAGCCAATAAGCTTTTTTTCCATCGATCGTGCGCGACCACCTTAGGTTAACAAAGAGTGTCTCTTTCAAAGGTGGCTAGACAACGTAAGCGATATCCACTGACCTGTCTAATTAGCCTTGTAATACTACTTTTCACCTGGTGAAACGTAAACAAGTCTAAGGAGTGGTCAGAGCAAAACATGTAGGACATGAAATATGCAAAATAATAGGACGGTGAGAGTGAGAAAAATGTAGAAAAAAAGTTGATAATGCAGGAGAGAACAAAAATGATGTAAAAGGACACAACCGATTAACTGATTTCGTCACACAGATTGCAGAATGATTATATCAGAGGATGATATAAGTACAATGTGATATGACAGTTTGTTAGAAGACAGAAAAATTAGTAGTTTTAATTTCACATAGAAAGGAACAGAACTAGAAATGTTTGTAACAGATTATTAAGAAAGGCAGTGATTCTCAAGCAGGATGCCCGTGATGACCAGAAGGAAGATTGGAATTATGTATGACATAATTCACTGATGCAAGCTGTGCAAAGGAAATAAAGGTACATGTCAAGTATCGCAGCAATTACTGAGATCTAACGATAGGCAGGTCAACCATATCATCCGGATACACCAGAAGACAATGTTTGACGTTAATCCTTGCTGATGACAGGAGTCACGATAGTACAGTGGTTAGTGCACTGGCTTCCAAGTTCTGTGGTTCATGGTTTGATCCCCAGTTGAGGTGGGATTGTTTTAAGACCACAAACGCCTGCGGGGTCGACCCAGCCTCATGAATTGGGTACCAGAGCCACTCTGGGAGGGTTAAGGCGGCCGTCGTGATGCTGAGCACATCACCGCTAGTGTGTCGAAGGTCAAGAAAAAATGGACCAAACAACATATTCCCACAATGACTCATGGGCGTGTAACGGGATCCTTTACCTTTACCTTGGTTATTTGTACAGCCTGTATATATGTCATTAGAACACATTGCCACATCGTTGATGTTTCTACAGAGTGTTTTCATCTTTTTTCATAAGAAATGTAAATAACCATATTGGTTGTCATCAATGACTTTGCATGTGTGTTAACTGTACTCGTTTGTTTGCACCTGTGAGAGATAACACTTCCACTTATACAAAACGCCAAACAAATAACAATGAGCACAATTTAACAAACTTCTGGGTTGATATTGAATACTAACTGTCATTTATACGAAACATCCCAGACTATCGCATGAATTTATTATGAAGTGCAGAAGGATGAATTCATCGTGAAAAGCAAGCAAGCATAAATTCACCTAGTCAGTGATGACATTTAACTAAATCGGTGTAGTACCAATAATATTCCTTTCGTTAAGTAAATATTGATTCAGTATTATTACATATTATTTGAGGATGGCCTGGATCCTATTTGGTTCCCCCACTCCAGTTCAGCGCACGTATGGCTCCTCGAATCTGCTTGTGTACGGCAGCGCCACCCCCCGGGCAACGGCTTTGACTGGCCGGCAGAACTACGTGAGTAAATTGAAAAAGGGAGGTTCCCCCTTAAACAGTACACACAACTGCTGGCCGAACGGGCGGATGATCAATAATATTTTGACAACGGCTTCTAGGGCAGGGGTTGGAAAGGCCTGGTATCGGGCTGAGGGCGCACCATGGACTGTAATGGTAAGCGGCCAGAACCATCCAGAAAGCAATGGCAAACTACTGGATGTACAATGCCAAGAAATCCATAATGGCTAATCTGAATACTACGCAAAGATCTGGTGGTGAGGCCCCCAGGCCAGGCAGATCATATTTAACTGGGGAAGAGATCGTTGGCAGCGCCAGTACAGGTAATCGTGATGACGGCCAAAAGCCTGACTGTGTTACCACGGAAAACCATGTCATCAGTCTTAGAAAAATAATCAAAATAGGAACATGGAACGTCAGAAGCTTATACCAAGGAAAACAGTACATAGTGAAGAACGAGATGGAAAAACTAAACATTGATATCCTGGGCATCTCAGAGCACAGATGGTCGGGCCAGGGACAATTTTCGATTCCATCAGGAGGAACATTCATATACTCAGGCAAAGAGAGAGGAGGTCAGAGCGGCGTCGGCTTCTACCTGTCTAAAAGGACAGCTGCCTCCCTATTAGGATATAATCCCATAAATGACCGCATTGTCACAATCAGATTGAAAGGAAAAGGAAAGAACATCACAATTATACAAACATATGCACCAACAGCAGCAGCTGAAGAACAGGAAATTGAAGATTTTTACAATGAACTGCAACACGCATTAGAGAAAGCAAATAAGCAAGATATTATAGGATAATAATGGGAGATTTTAATGCCAAAGTTGGAAACGAAAGATTAGAACATGAAAAAAGAGTGAAAGGAAGTTATGGTTTGGGTCAGAGAAATGAGAGAGGAGAACGCTTGACAACATTCTGCCTAGAAAACAACCTAGTCATCACAAACACTCTTTTCATGCAACACCCTAGAAGACTATATACATGGACGTCACCGGACGGAAAAAGCAAGAACCAAATAGATTACATCTTAATACAACAAAGGTGGCGATGTTGTATCTCATCCATCAAGACGCTCCCAGGAGCAGACTGTGACTCCGACCATGAACTTCTTGCTGCAAACTTCAAGATCAAATTGAAAAAAGTCGTTACAAGCGACAAAGTAATACGTTATGACACAAGCGCCATACCAGAAGAGTACAGTGTCGATATTCAGAACAAATTTGACATTCTTATGGCAGTACAGGAGGAAATGACACCAGATGAGCTTGCCAATAACATCAGAGATGTTTATATTACAAATGCACAGAAGTTAATTCCTAAAAGAAGTATAAAGAGACGAAACACTGAAGTTGGTGGTAGAGAGAAGAAAAATGAAGTCCAAAAAAGATACAGAAAATCAGGAGTTCTACAAGGAATACACAAAGCAGATTAAAAAACGAGTCAGACAAGACAAACAACAATACATAAACGACACCTGCAGGAAAATAGAGGAAATGCGCGAACAGGGATTGAGTAAGAATATGTTTTCTGAAGTAAGAACATTGAAGAACAGCAACTTTAAATCATCACCTCGAGCAATAAACGACAAGAAAGGCGACACTCTAACAGAACGTAAAGATATTCTGAACAGATGGAAGGAGTACTGTCAAGAAATGTATACGGAAATAAACAAAGCGGCAGATAACAACGTCATGAATGAAGCGGAACGTGAACCAGAACCTACCATAGAGGAAGTCCGGAACGCAATCAAACACTTAAAAAGTGGAAAATCTCCTGGTTGTGATGAAATAACAGCTGAAATGATTCAGGCAGGAGGAGAAGGCAGCGCTCGTATATACCATGCATTATGCTGTAAGATCTGGCAAAGCGGAATCTGGCCCAAGGAATGGAAAAGATCAATTTACATACCCTTGCCAAAAAAGGGCAACCTGAAACTGTGCACAAACTACAGAACTATAGCTCTTATAAGCCATGCCAGCAAAATACTATTACATATCATAATGAAAAGGATGCAACAAAAGCTAGAAACAGAAATAAACGAAGTACAGGCTGGTTTTCGACCAGGTAGAGGCACTAGAGATCATATATTCAACATGAGGATCATCATAGAAAAGTGTAGAGAATTCAACGTTGACCTACATACTTGTTTCATTGATTACACCAAAGCTTTCGATTGTGTACAACATCAGCAGTTATGGGCTATTATGAAAAATATGGGATTTCCAAACCACCTTATACAACTCATCGCACTGCTGTACCAAGAACAACAGGCAGCCGTAAGAATAGAGGGGGAAACATCAGAATGGTTTGAAGTACAGAAAGGAGTGAGAAAAGGCTGTACCCTTTCCCCTTACCTGTTTAACATTTATGCCGAGAATATCATGAGAAACGTAAGAGATGACCAAGAACACACAGCGTTTGACTCATTTAACATTGGCGGGTACCAGATCCCGGAAATCAGATATGCTGACAATACAGTCCTCCTATCGACCAACCCAGAAGGACTTGAACAATTAATTCTGTCCACCAAAAAATACAGCGAGGCCCAGAATCTATACCTAAACACCAAGAAGACCAAAGTATTGACAACAGACAAAGTAAAGACCAAACCAGAAATTGAAATTGATAACGAAGAACTGGAAAGTGTTAATGAATTCGAATACCTAGGATCAATCATCAACAGCTCTGGTGACTGTGCAGTAGAAATTAAAAGAAGACTTGCAATTGCTTCACATAAACTAATACAGATGAAAAACCTATGGCAAGGCACAAGCAAAGAAACAAAGTTACAACTGATCAGAGCATGTATATTCCCAGTAGCAACATACGGCTGCGAGACTTGGACACTCAATAAAACAGTTGCAAAAAAAGATTACATCATTCGAAATGAAATGCTACAGAAGGATGTTGAGAATACCCTGGACAGAAAAAAAGACCAGCAGAGAAGTACTACACTCACTAAACGTACAGGAACATTGGCTCCTAAATACCATCGCAATAAGGAAGCTGAAATTTTTCGGTCATATAAAAAGACAATAGTCTGGAAAGAACAGTGATGGAAGGCATGGTCCCTGGAAAAAGGGGAAGGGGTCGACCTAGACGACGGTGGACCCAGGACATCACAGAGAGTCTGAACTTGTCTTTGGCTGATGCAGGTCGACTTGCCAAGAATCGTGATGCGTTCAGAGCAGCTGTAATGGAGACAACGTTCTGGAAAGAATATGTCACATGATGATGATGATATATATATATATATATATATATATATATATATATATATATATATATATATATATATATATATATATATATATATATATATATATATATATGATAGGAAACTCTTTACAGAGCGATACAACAGTAAGCAATCTGATCATCAGAAGAAGTCCCCCCGTCCGACAAGTGTTTCGGCCCTATATACTCCTTTACACTCTAAGGGGGGCGGGCCCACTTGGGTCATGACTCCCAAGCGTCTCAGCTTCCTGTTGTCTTGCATCGAAAATGAACCCATTTCACTTATGGTAGCAACTTTAAATTCCACAACTCCGCCAGCCGTGGAGGCAATTGTGAAAGTAACAATTATATATATATATATATAATAATAATAATAATAAATTCTTTAAGCGCCAAACACGGCGCATAAGGCAGAAACCAGTGCTCTCCAGGTATATATATATGGGAGCCGCGCTGGTGTAATGGCTTCGGCGTTGTACTGGCGACCAGGTGTTCATGGTTCAAACCCGGGCGTCGGCGTTTGAAGAAATGTTTACGGCCGGAAATTTGACTGAATAGCCTGAACGGCTCCTGTGATAAATCCTCTGTGGATGGGAAGGAGCGAAGCTCCTGACCGGGTTGGAAGGAAAGTCCACAGGTTCCCCAGCCTCGCAATGACATGTCATTGGGCCGAAGGGCTGAAAGCCCAAGTGCCGCTGGTTAAGGAAGAAAAAAAAAAAAATATATATATATATATATATATATATATATATATATATATATATAAATATATATATATATATATATATATATATATATATATATATATATATATATATATATTTATATATTTATATATTTATATATTTATATATTGTCAAGATGCAATTTCGAGAAGTTGCTATGGTTGAGTGCTCCTGGGTTAGCAAGGTTTATTAGGTACATTGTTGTGGCAAACGTGATTGCAATGTATGTCGAGTTAAACGTTTGTGAGTTGCATGTGATGTTTGCACGAGCAACTGAACTTTGATTGTTAAGACATGTGACTAAAGTATACAGTAGTTATTATTGGCTAGAGTTAGCCTGAGGTATGTAAGGTGAAAAGGTTACAAAGTTGTCTAAAGGGAGTTGAGAGACGTTGTAGAAGGGATCGGACGTGTCCCGTTGTTGCTCTTGTGTAGAAGAGCTGGCGTTTGTTGTGTGGTTTTAGTTGTGCTAGGATCGATGTTATATGTGATCTTGGAAGTTGTCGTAGTCCCAGAAGTGATATTAGTATTATTTGAAAACTGGTAGGTTGTCGAGATAGACTGGTAATTTCTTGTGCTTTTTTTAGTACCTCATAAATATGGCATCGATTTTCATGGCGTGCGGAAGTGTCTTTGTGGAGTCGTACATTTGGATTTTTAAACTGTATGTCTAGCAATATTTCTGAAGTATTCTTATATCATTGTGTACACAATGTTAGTTGCTTTATCGTGAAATACATATTATTGTGTTCATGTGAATAGGAAATGTGATTTTTAGGAAAAATGAAGACTAGCATATATTCTATTATAAGTATAGTAAGCCGCTATTGTGTTGGAATTACTAAACGTTCCACATGGTCGTCACTGATAATTGGGGTAGCCGACAGAAATGGATGTTTTATTACACCCAACGGAATGTCAGATAACCGTGGCTTTAGAAACTGGTCACCGGTAAATATGTGTGTCGACGAGTCAAGCTGTCAATGAGAGCGGAGTGACCAGCTATAATTGAACTCTTTCTACGCCCATTAAATACGCCTGGGCATTTACCTTCTCATTCACAATGCTACACGTAAATTCGGCCGAACACAAAAAGTTGATATGTAGAGGATGTTATTTCCACAGGAGAGGTTGTCCTACATTTCTATAACACAAAAATAAAGTAATGGTACAGGGTGCAGAGTGCGCTATTAAAGACTGGATTAGTACGGACTTGAATAATTTATGGAAATCAACAACTACTGCTGGATTCAGTCGAGAGGCCATCATTTCAAATGTGCCGGTTCAAAGTATTCCAGCACAAACTTCTAAATCTAAGAAGTTATCAATCACACAGTCCACTATTCCTGCTGATATCACAACAAACACAACTCCCAATAAAGAGTGCAAAAAGGTGTCACAGACAAAACCAAAGTCACCAGCGTTAGCTGATACAAGTGACATCACAGAGACAGAGCACCTATCAAGCATTTTTGACAGTAGTCCAACAACATCCCCTCTTACATTACCTATGCACTCGTCACAAGATCAATTTTCAATAATATTGTCTGAGATGTAGATACTAAAAGCATAGCTGAGCAGCCTCAAAGAAGCTTACGACCAGCTCCATGCTGACCATATGTCCCTCAAAAATAGCTGTGAGAGAAACGAGTCTAAACAACAGAAAGAAAGCACACAGCAGAAGAATAAATACAGACAGTGTAACACAAACACAAGCTCAGAGGGAAATTCCCATGGTAGTGAAGTACAGCATACGACACAAGCTGAACCGAGCCATAAAGAAGACCACGACCTGTGCATTCTGGAATTCCCTGCAGATGTAAGCAGAATCCCTGTCCAGATTTCTACTCGGCAGCCCCCACTGCCAATAGCCAGTTCACATCACAGTAAGAAACTTACACACAATCCCAGCATAGTTCAAACCCAAGAAACAGCACGCACTGCCACCGGCACACACACACACGTCTTTCAAATAGAAGGAAACACTTCATCTTTGGTGACCAAAATGTGAAGGACCTTCAAAAATGTAAATTAGTAACAGCAGATATAGACAGGGCCACTGTTCGCTTCAAACATTGGGCATCTGCGCAGGACCTACTGACTCTCCTTAAAAGATATGAAACTGATCGTAATGTAGCCAGGGTCACTGTGCACCTTGGTCTGTCGGAAGCGCTAAGACATAACTAAATTGCACAAACAGAGCTAAATCTAATCACATCTAACTTCCAGTTCCTGTTCCCAAATGCAAAGGTATGTTTTTCAGCTATTATACCCCCAGTTCGCTCACATTATCGGAATTCTGTTGAGATGAACAACAACAAATTGAAAAAGCTGCGTCAGACACCACCACACATTTATAGAACACTCCTCGTTCCTTGCCACATCCGGAGCTACTAAGAAGCATCTTTATAGCGGCGACATTTCCTTATCCGATCAAGGAACCAGTATGTTGGCGACAAACATCAAATTTCCAGAAAACACCCGCAGAGGCACAGCCAGCACATCAGCATCCAAGTATCCTTCAAAACGACACACGAATGTAACCAGCTACTCCTCTAATGCAATTTACGACCTTGAGTTTCCGTCAATACCCACAACTTCAAGCACCAGCCAGACAACAATGTCAAACAATCAGGAGTATCAAGACAGATCCCTTATTAGAACTACAGATGTGCAGGAAACAGCCAATAAAATCGGCCTTCAGCAACATTCTATGACCGACGACCCACCTCAACAACAACGACCTGAGACACTCCATCCTCAAAGATCTGTAAAAAATTAAATTCAACCAACTCAGGGTCCACCTGCTGACATCTCACCACGTCCGCTGTCGCACCAGACACCAATGAGAGATCACCCATCATCGTTGTCATCACAGGTTTTGCCATATCAACCCGCACACCCAACCTTTCATAACTTTCTACATCAGCAAAGCCTCTTGAACTACGCACCTTATACTTGGAGGTCCAACTGGCCGGAATATCCCATTCATCCAACAACAGTACCTCAACATCCCGAGAACACCTACTACCAAATGAATCATCTTTTACGGCCAAATCCATCTCGCTTTTATTTTCAACAACCCTCTCCTCAACATTATCAGTGACTGTTCCCTTTACAAGTCGACGTCTCGGTAACACCAATAACTATCGGATAATGTTTTATTTATTTATTCTCAGTATCTATTTGTTTGTCTGCCCGTCTATTCTCTTGGTGCAGCTTAACTTTATTGTCAACCTTCACAGTGTGGATTGTGTGCTTGTTGTGTGACAGTTTTCTTACAATTTTTACCTAGTACAGTTATCTGAATTGTTTGTAATTTGTTGTATTAAGGTGTGCATGTATGTACTATTACTATTAATCTCACCTCTATAGCAACTTCGTGATGTTTAATTAGTTATTTATTTTCTATTTGAGTGTAAAACTTCTTTCACATAAAAATGTCGGATAATTATGAACAATTACTAAGTACAATTGGTTTACGGCTTTGCCACTTGAACGTAAACCATCTTTTAGGTAAAATTCCAGAACTCACACAAATTCTTAACTTTTGGTTTTTCCGAAAGTCGTCTGAATGAGAAAATAACCGACGATGACATTGCGCTCAGAGGTTTTAAAACAATTCAGCGAGATTCAAGTAGACAATTAGAGACGGGTCTAGCAGTTTATATTTCTACTTCTCTCAGTTATCGCCGCAGAAACGATCTTGAGACTATAAATATAGAATGCATATGGTTAGAGGTAAAGCCACAAAAGCAAAGATCTATTGTAATCGGATATCTTTATCGTATTCCCAGTGTAGGAACGACATGGTTTGAAGATTTCACGAACATGATGGATAAAGTTATTACTATAGTTAATGAAATTATTCTTCTTGGTGATTTTAATATCGATATGCATAAGCCAAACCAAATATGGACCAACATCATAGCATCGTATAACATGAAACAAATAGTCAACAAACGTACCAGAGTAACAAAAACGTCATCCACACTGATCGATCACATCTATGTAACCTGTCCAGAAAACATTATAAATTGCTCCATTCCTTTTATTGCCATGAGTGACCATTATCCCATATGTTGCACTTGGGCAAAAAATGGATACAAATCTCCAAAAAATAAACACATTAGTTTTCAATATAGAAATCTTAAAAATTTCAACCGTGAATTATTTTTGAATGATTAGCGAACTGCGCCTCTCGCCAACGTTTTTGTCAAATTTCTGATCCTGATGACGCCATCGCATATTGGACAATGATATTTTATAGTAATTTTAATAAGCATGCGCCTACTAAAGAAATTCGCGTGAAAAGGCAAATTAAATCTCCATGGATCACACAAGAAGTTCTTGACGCTATGAGGCAAAGAGATCGAGCGCATAAAAATAAGGATATCACTACATATCGGACAGTAAGAAATAAAGTACAATACTTAATTCGCAGAGAAAAGAAAAACTACTTTAGAAATTTAGTTCAGAGTAAAACTAACAGTTCAGAGATATGGAAAACAATCAACACTTTAAAGGAGTTACTTTCCATCTGCTTTTAAAAGCGCTAAAGTATATCTACTTCTCAAACCAGTGTCACTGGAGGGCCTATGTTAACGCAAGCTAGCACAATAACAGTAATTATAATAATAGCAAAAGATCTTGAGCAAGACTAGTTGATAACAAAATATAACTGGTTGAGCATGACCAATGAAATCGTCGATGCCTATTTTTGACAACGGCAGTCAGAACTGAGTTCAGTCACGCAGTTCACAGTTCAGTGATGTAGACGTCATCACAGGAGAGGTTTTCAAGCTTAGTGCGGGCCCCGTGTTTGTTAAAGGTTGTGTAGTTAACCTCTGGTCGAGGTACAACTGGAAACTTCATTGTTTCACAAGTTATATTATTCCAGGAGATTGTGTTTTCTAGTTTTGTGGCAAGTATTTACACGGTTTGTATGATATCGATTTTTTCTAATCGAATGATTATTCTGCTATGTAATGTATAATGAAACTCTAGACGAAGCCTATCGATAATTACAGAAGAGCTCAAGCAGACATTTTTCCTATGACGATGTCCTTTTACAAAGACATCTTAATTTATGTAAACCACAAGCGTTCTGGCCGCTGATAGCCAGTATATTGAGTTGTGTACTTTAAGCATTGCCATTAGTCCCTTGGACTCTACTAATAAACAGTTTTCCATGACTTGTAACTATTACTTACTCATGTATGTTGAGTATGGAAGCACTAAGAAGATACAAATGATCACTGAAAACCTGCGTTGAGTAGAAAGGATCTGGTCTTGAACAACATTCATTTGAGTAACTACACCTCTGGCAGTCGCCAGTTACCACTCATAAGATAGAACTGTAAACCAGTAAACATTACGATCACTTGGAAAATTTAATAACCATGAACTCAGAAGAAATATGTACCACTTGTGACGAAATGTCTACATGTTGTGAAGGTTTGGCATATAACCTTGATATATTGCTGTAAGGGGCACATTAGTTTATTTGGAGCAGTTCCCAGCGGTGACAGCAGGTTCATCTGATAGTAGTAATCTTAGTAACTATAGGCCCATCTCTTACAATATGAAACAAACATAAAGGTATGTTTTCAGGCACTCGTAAGAAATAAAGAAGTAGAACACTAGACAACAGAAAAACAACAGACATGAGTGGCTTACCCAGGATTTGAACACTGGACCTTCCGTGCGACAACCCCGCCTAGCTATGCAAGCGAATCACACTATCCTCTCTGCCATCCACGCATCACCAAAAAATGATGCTAAGATGATAGGTCAATAGTGCGAACCGAAAGACATAACACCGGAAGTCCACCATGGGCAGTACGGCCTATTAATGACGCAATCACTTCTGTTGTTTCCCTATCAGACAGCATAGGCCAGTCCACACAAGGCAAAGAGACCTTAATACTGTGTCTAGTACATGATAGTGGACTTAGAACATTAAGTACAGGACAGAGGGTAGGTTTTGGTATTGTATAAACATTTATAACATATAAGGAAGGGAAACCCGAGGCCTGTAAACAGTAAATTAATAAGAAACAAACATAAAGGTATGTTTCTTATATCGTCGCTGTACAAACCACTGGAAAAACACATTCACAGAACAACACTACAACACCTAGTCAATAATGACCTGCTAATCGGTAGTCAGTCGGGGTTTAGACCAAAGCATTCATGCCACACAGCCTTAACAAAGATGATAGACAATTGGCACCTAAACATCAACAACGATAATATATGTGGAGCAATATTTGTAGACTTCAAAAAAGCATTTGATATGATAGATCACTTTATTTTAATCAGAAAATTAGAAACAATGAAAGTAAATATTAAGCTGGTAAAGTTAATTAAATCGTTCCTGTCAGACAGACAACAAATAGTCTCTTACAATAATTCCTTGTCGAACCCAACCGTTGTCAATACAGGTGTTCCTCAGGGCTCAATTCTCGGCCCTCTTCTCTTTACCGTATACATTAATGATCTTCCTCTAATCTTAAAACACTCATCATGTGACCTGTTTGCCGATGACAGTACTGTCTATACTAGTGATAAAAGTTGCACCACACTAGAACAATCTTTACAAAACTATACACATAATCTTATTAAGTGGAGCAACGAGAATCGCATGCAAATAAATATTAGTAAAACAAAATGTATGTTAATATCAACCAGATAAAAACTACAAAATTTGCAGAAAACCACACTTCAGCTCTACATTGGAACATCACTGAAAACGTAAATGAACACAGAACTCTAGGTATCACTGTTGACCAAGTCCTAAGTTGGAACTCACATGTACATGCACTCACAAAGCAAACAGCACAAAAAGTTTACCAATTAGCAAAAATTAAACATTATCTGGATGAGGAGGCAAGGAAAATGTTCTACATATCTCATATACAAACGCATCTAGACTATTGTTCCACAATCTGGGATGGTTGTTCTGTCTCCAACACAAAAAGGCTCCACTCGCTTCAAAAACGCGCAATGCACCTTGTTGCCGATAAACACCAATCACATTGTATAGATTTATATAATTATCTTCAAATATTACCCCTCAGGAAGCGCTTCCTATTTAACAAAGGGAAATTCATTCACAAAATCCTGTCACACAATGCTCCAAAGTATCTTTGGCCGCTTTTAAAATAAAATGAAAGACGTAGTCAGCGCTTAAACAAATTACAGGTACCCAAGCCCAGGCTAGACCTATTTAAGGCTAGTTTGGCTTACTCAGCTGCTCATCTTTGGAACAATCTTCCCAATGACCTGAAAAACACCCACAGTCCTTACTCATACAATCGTATACTGTTCAAATACTTTATGAGTGCTGATTATATGCAAACCTAACTGATTGTGTTGTACTTTTATCTAATATACTGTATGGAGGCTCTGATGATCTAGTTTTCATTACAATATACTTATTCTTAATATTATATTCTTAATAACTTATATTCTTAATTTTATGATCAGGTACTGTTAATGTATGCTGTTATACTTCCTTGTAATGTTGCACTGCCCTTACATTAATACTTTCAGTACGCTGGAGAATGTTTGAGTAACAGTAATAAAAGATGAGCAAGAGGAAGGAAGAATGCAAGAGGGGACTGTGCTCGACTTTCAACCCTTGGCAAATTAATTGCTTTCATATATGTCTATCTAACTATCTACCTAGTCTGATTCTGGTCTTGAGTTTGGGACGCAAAGACAACGAGGAAAGTAACTGTTTACCCCACCTTATCTTGATGAAGGCTTATGGCAAATAATGAGAAAATTCAATTTTGATACCAACATCATAGATATAATTGAAGCACTATACAAGGACGCAAGCAGTGCTGTTTTTGCAAGCAATGACATTGGAGAATTTTTCAAAACAACTGTAGGAGTTCGCCAGGGATGTATCCTGTCCCCAGTGCTCTTTAATATATATCTAGAACATATTATGCAGGAGGCTCTTTATGATTATAAAACAACCATATCGATTGGAGGCCGACCCCTTTGCAATCTACGTTTTGCTGATGATATCGATCTGATAGCTGGATCAGAATCAGAACTTCAAGACCTTACCTCTAGACTAGAGAAAGTAACAAGAACATATGGGATGGAAATTAATATAGAAGAAAGCAAGATATTGGTGAATAGCCATAAGAAACATGTTCCAACCAACATTAAGTTAAATGGGCAAACGTTAGAAGAAGTTAACACCTTTAAATATCTCGGGTCCACTATATGTAGTGATGGAAGATCAAGTAAAGAAATCAAGACAAGACTTGAGATGGCCTCAGCTGCCATGACAAGACTGAATGTGATCTGGAAAAGTAACATCAGTTTTCCTGTGAAGATCAAATTATACAAATCACTTGTATTATCTATTCTTTTATATGGGTGTGAGAGCTGGACACTCACTGCAGATACGGAGCGAAGGATTCAGGCTTTCGAGCATAAATGTTATAGAAGAATTTTGCGCATTTGCTATAAAGAGCACAAAACAAATGTCTATGTTAGAGAGAAGATAAACACTTATGCAGGCCACCAAGAACCACTTTTGTCAGTAGTGAAACGTCGAAAGCTTGCCTGGTTTGGGCATGTAACTTGTCATGACTCCCTTTCGAAAACGATCCTCCAGGTAACAGTCGAAGGTAAACGAAGAAGAGGAAGGCAAAGAAAATCCTGGGCTGATAACATCAAAGAATGGGCAGGACACGGTTTTTCCACACTTGTACGCATTGCTGAGGACAGAGAGCAGTGGAGGACCCTGTCTGCTGATGCTTCCCCCATGGCACCCCTACGACCCGTGACGGGTTACGGGTTGAGATGATGATGATCTTGATGAACCTAAAAAAAGTTCCCGAGCCTTTCAGTTGCACACCGTTTGAATATTTCTCGAGTTCTTATAACATATCCCTGAATATGTCTCAAATCACTAATTTACTGTACGAAGAATTCGATTTTTATGTCTTGTTGTTGTTGTTCTTGTTTTATTTTTTTTTTTTAATGTTTGTTTTTATTTTATTTTAAAATTCATTATTATTATTATTATTAAACATTATGATGATTATTGTAAATGTAATATTACTTTAATAATGATAAATGCCTTAATTATGCTTAAAGTAAATGTGAGAATGAAAGGATATACCTCGGAGTATACACGATGAGAGAGAGAGAGAGGAAGGGCAGAATGTCAAATGGGCCTTCGTGCCCAATTCTTAACCCTTTGAAAATAAAGTTCGTTCGTTCGTTCCTTATATTATGTCGAGATAGACACAGTCTTTGAGTTCATTTATTTATTGCTATATACATTGTGGAAACGTGTCCGCTAGACTACGTTGCCGTTGTTGTTCTTGCTGATTGTGTGAGATAAGTGGTAACAGCGATAGTGTCGCTGCTGATGTAAGGGACAAAGGTGTGCTTGTAAGCAACTTATTGTCTAGTGACATGTATATATATATATATATATATATATATATATATATATATATATATATATATATATATATATATATATATATATATATATATATATATATATATATATATATATATATATATATATATATATATGCTGTTCAAAAAAAAAAAAGAAACGCAACTTTTTTGGTGTTACTTTCATAAAAGATATTCGCTGATTGGACACCAGTCAACCTATCGACTGTGTCCACCTGGTCATTAACTTCTCGTGGTTACCTGAATTGTACTCACCTTATGATTCGTGAGGTCATGAAAGAAGTCAAGGTCAAAACAACATTTTTGACAATAACTCGTGACAGGTTCATGAGAATCCCGTGAAACTTACTGAACACAAAACTCTCTGACCATATTATTGAATGGCTATAAAAGATTGACGCTCCTCGAATAAATTTCGTTGAAAAATCAATGCGCAAGTATGGCTCATCTCACTACAGAACAACGACTCATCATCATTGGACGTTTACAGACTGAACAGTCACAAAGTGTAGTGTCCAGACAATTTAATGTGGTTAAAAGCACCATTAGTCGCCTTTGGAGGCGATTTCAAGAAACTGGCTCAGTGGCAGACCGGCCGCGCAGTGGAAGACCCAGAGTCACAACTCCTGCCGAAGACCTCTTCATACGGCTGCGTCACCTCAGGAATCGACTTGCATCTGCGTTCTCCACAGTCCAGTCAATGTCAGCAGCTCGTCGAATTTCAGATCAAACGGTTAGGAACCGGCTGCATGACTCTGGTCTTTGGGCTAGAAGACCCTACAGAGGTCCTGTTCTTACGGGCCGGCATCGCCAGAACCGGCTGCAGTGGGCGAACCAGCATCGTCAATGGGCTGTTGGGAATGACTGGAGACGGGTTTGGTATTTGTGATGAATCACTTTTTGTGCTCCAGCAACACGATAGACGGAGAAGAGTTTACCGCATAGTCCATGAGAGCTACGCCCAGAACAGCGTTGATGAGGCTCCTCCACATGGTGGTGGAGGTGTACTGATGTGGGGGGGCGATCAACTTCATGGCAAGAAGTGACCTGGTGCAAATTGAAGGACGCCTAAATGCCCAACGATACGTCGCTGAAATTCATCGTCCTCACGTCCTTCCACTTCTGGCTGCACGAGGGTCGATTTTTCAGCAGGATAACGCTCGACCTCATGTGGCATAACTCACTACTCAGTTCCTCGCTGACAACAACGTCCAGACCATTCCGTGGCCAGCCATGTCATCAGACATGAACCCCATAGAACACTTATGGGATGAGCTAGAAAAACGACTCCGCCAACGAGACGTGGCCCCAGCCAATCTCCGACAGTTGTCTCTTGCACTGCGGGAAGAGTGGGCAGCCATCCCACAACAACAGATCCAACGGATAATCGGATCCATGTCAAGGAGATGTCGTTCTCTGATAGAAGCCAGAGGAAGCCATACACCTTACTGAAACGGAGGCCTCAGTCGCAAAGAATAAAAGTCCAAACCAATTTAATGAACATCATTTCATTGTTAAAGTCCGAAAGTTTCTTCATGTGAAGATTGAAACATTAATTCCGTAAAATAAAATTATGGTACAAGTTTGAAATTTGGTGTCCATTACCACTGCAATAATGTTGCGTTTCTTTTTTTTTAACAGTATATATATATATATATATATATATATATATATATATATATATATATATATATATATATATATATATATATATATATATATATATATATATATATATATATATATATATAGTGAAGCACATTAAAAACGCACCACTATTATATATACTGATGCCGAGAAGCTGGAATAAAACAGTGTGGGAATGGATTTTCCCCGTGTTTGTCATGAGGTAGAGAGCGAATGGCTGCTGGAATGGAAAGTGCATGATTCAACCCACGGGTTTGTGTACAGACTACATGAAAACAATGAAAGTTACACGTGCAACACGATTCCCAACAGCTAAGACCCTGAAAATGTGTACGCGTTGTGGCAGTATACTCGGTATAAAAAGGCCGTTGAGACAAAACACCCAGTACATGTGCTTGAAATGCCACGACTATCTGAAAACGACCGCCAACGAGCCATTGGTATGTTGGATACCGGAATGAGCTCGCGGGCTATTGCCAGAAGGATGAATTGCCACCACAGCACTATTGTACGTCTCAATGAACGTTACGGAACTACTGGCAGTGCCCGGAATAGACTTCGGAGTGGCCAACCACGAGTTACTACCCGTGCGCAAGATCGACATATTGTGCTGAGTCACCTAAGAAATCGTTCTCTCCCGGAAAGTCAAACAGCAAGAGCAATAGTGGGTAGACGTAGGCAAGTCTCTCGAATGAGTCATACGACGACTCAGAGATACAGGACTTACTGAAAGACGACCTTATGTTGGGCCAAACTTGACTCACAGACATCGTCAGCAGCGGCTGCAATGGGCAGAGCAACATGTCAGATGGGCTAGACTGCAGTGGAATGCTGGTATTCACAGACGAGAGCAAATTCAAACTATCCTTTGCTGATGGACATATGCGGATTTGGCGACGGTGTGGAGAGCGCTTTGCAGATTGCTGTGTTAGTCAGCACAACCGATTTGGAGGTGGCAGTATTCACGTTTGGGGAGGATTCAGTTTTCACCATCGCTTGCCTCTTCACGTCTTCCGTGGAAATGTTAATGCTGTGACATATCGAGATGAGGTTCTGGATGCATTGGTTGCTCCTGCATTCACAAATTATCCAGACTTGCAGCTTCTCCAGCAGGATAACGCACGTGCACACACCGCATGCATTACGCAGCAATATCTACAGCAGCAGAACATTGTAACGATTGATTGGCCTGCCCTAACAGCAGACATGTTCCCTAAAGAACATCTGTGGGACGAGCTTGGACGCAGAGTCTACAGGCAAGATTCTCCAGCTAATCTCCAACAGCTCGAAGCTGCTCTTACACGTGAATGGGACTTGATTCCCCGGAATTTCCTTCAGAGCCTTGTGCGTTCCATGCGGAGCCGCTGCCAAGCTTGTTTGCAAGCACACGGTGGACGTACCAGATACTGAGGATAGTGTGAATGAATTTTTTTATTGGTTGCATTTTTGGTTTTCTCCCTTGCCTGCGCAGAATGCAATGCATTTCATAACAATCAAATGTACAAATTAATGACCAGCATGGATTCATAGGAAAATGAATAAAGATTCCAAAAATGTAAACTTGTAAACACTTATATTTACATTTCACACTCTGTTACTGGATTGTACAGGTGGTGCTTTTTAATGTGCTTCAGTATATATATATATATATATATATATATATATATATATATATATATATATATATATATATATATATATATATATATATATATATATATATATGTGTGTGTGTGTGTGTGTGTGTTTTTCTGTGTCTGTGTTTAACTATGTCTGTGCTCCTGCCAAATTCTCATAATACAAACAATAAATAAAATGCACTCGCGAGTAGCCAAGTCAAGCGTACAGACACATTTACTATCACATGCCACCATATTGTCAGAATATGACATTTGACAAACCTTAATTTTTTATGAACTGCTTCTTGGTCATTTTCTCACCCTGCAATAAATAATATTTAATTACAATTAATACAGAGGCCGACAGACATGTAGACAATAAATAATATTTAATTACAATTAATACTGAGGCCGACAGACATGTAGACAATAAATAATATTTAATTACAATTAATACTGAGGCCGACAGACATGTAGACAATAAATAATATTTAATTACAATTAATACAGAGGCCGACAGACATGTAGACAATAAATAATATTTAATAACAATTAATACTAAGGCCCTGCCATCAATGGTACCTATACCTTGTAGCGGTATGGCAGCTTGCGTACCCTGACAATCCCCAGAGCTAAGCCAGTGGGAGTTTTACTCCTGGTAGGTTCAACCAAGCTGGACTGGTCTGTGTGGGTAGGGGTCAGACAAAAGCTGGTACCCTGGTCCTCCAGGTTGGGGGTTTTAGCATAGGGCTGACACCCCTGTCTATGTAAAAAAAACAATGAAGTTACGGAAACAACATCAAATGAACAAACTTTGCTGCGGGATGGACATTCGGAGTCTGTGGCTCGTATGACTGTCAGTGGTGAAAGCCGAAAGGAAGCCTCTGATATGAAAACGGATGTCCTGACCGCAAAACAGGATACAAAAATAGGATTTTGGAATGTCAGGACAATGTACGAGACAGGTAAACTAAGACAGGTCACGGCAGAAATGAGAAACTATAGGTTACACATCCTGGGGATAAGCGAGAGCAGATGGACAGGGGCAGGAAAAGTTAAAACAGCAACAGGAGAAACAGTACTTTACTCTGGAAGAGAGGATGGACAGCACAGTGAAGGCGTAGCCATTATTCTACAGAAAGGGATAGAAAGGACATTACTGGAATGGAAACCCATCAACAACAGACTGATACGATTGAGATTGAGAGGGAGATTCACCAACACTACAATAATACAATGCTACGCACCAACGAATGATAGCAATGAGGAGGTCAAGGATGAATTCTATCAACAACTGCAGAAAGAAATGGAGGACACACCTAGATATGATCTTGTTATAGTAATGGGAGACCTCAATGCGAAAGTTGGTACACACAATACATATAACGAAAGAACAATGGGGAAATGCGGCAGCGGAATAGCAAACGAAAATGGGGATAAGCTAATAAGTTTCTGTAGCATTAACAACCTGGTCATTGGAGGAACACTTTTCCCACATAAGGAAATTCACAAGTTAACATGGGAATCACCAAATGGTCGGGACAGAAATCAGATAGACCACATCATGGTTAACGGTAGATGGAGACATGCATTACAAGATGTGAAGGTAAGAAGAGGTGCCGATGTGGGAAGCGATCACCATTTAGTAGTTGCAAAACTGAAAGTGAAACTAAGAAGGGCTGGACCAACTGTAACCACACAGAAAAGGTTTGACATCAGCAAATTGAAGGACCCCCTTACCAGAAAAGCTTTTGCGGCCGACATTAAGAAACGATATCAATTTGCCAAAAGCCAGGAAAAGACATTGACTGATGATATAGACCAGAATTTTAACACCATTTCAACAATATATAAGGAAAGTAGCAAATCATGCTTAGGATTCCAGGAAAGGAAGAAGCAAGACTGGATAACACCAGAAACACTAAACACCAAAAAGATGAGAAAGGAAATGAAAAGAAAGAAAACAGAAGCGAAGTCCCCCAGGTTAAAGCAACTATATAGCGAACAGTACAGTCAACTGGACAGGGAAGTTAAACGCCAAACCCGAACCAACAAAAGGAATTTCCTAGACGATCTTGCAAAACAGGCAGAAGAGGCAGCACTGAGAAATGAACAAAGCACAGTATACAAAATAACTAAATTCATCAGCGGAAAACAAGGTGCAAACAATATTACATTAGTAAGAGATAAGCAAGGAAATCTCATCAAGACAGCAGAGGGACAGGAAACAAGATGGGCAGAGCACTTCAGAGAAACTCTGAACAAGGAAATACCAGAGACACAATTGAATGTTCCCGAGGCTGAAAACGATCTAGATGTAAATACAGACATTCCACGAAAAGAAGAAATCATCACAGCAATCAAAGGGTTAAAGAACGGTAAAGCTCCGGGCCATGATAACTTAAATGCAGAGCTATTTAAGACAGACCCTGAGCTAGCAGCAGAACTATTAGAACCACTATTTGCACAAGTGTGGAAAACGGGGACAACACCATCAGAGTGGAACAAAGGAATAATTGTCAAATTGCCCAAGAAGGGAGATCTTTCAGACTGCAATAATTGGAGAGGAATCACTCTTCTCTCAGTTCCCAGCAAAATACTAGGCAGGATAATTATACAGAGAATTTCAAAGGCAGTAGACTACAAACTGAGGAAAGAACAAGCAGGATTTAGAAAGAACAGAAGATGTGTAGACCATATATTCACTCTCAGGAACATTATAGAGCAGTGCTCAGAATGGCAAAGACAGCTTTACATAAATTTTGTTGATTTTGAAAAGGCTTTTGACAGCATACATAGGGACAGTTTATGGAAAATACTGAGGGCTTATGGAATTCCAAGCTGCATAGTGTCAATCATAAAAAGCCTCTATGCCAACTTTACGTGTAGTGTTTGTCACGTAGGTCTTTATGTCATTATATTACCTACATCTTCTTCCTATTCTCTCACCCTAATCCTTTCATTTATATTCTTTCCATCCTTGTTTTTCCTGTATTTTTCGCATCACTCGGTTGCGAAAAATATTTTCTTCAGTATTTTTAAACTTTACCTGTTTCTTTCTCAACACTGAGAATCGCGCTAGGACGATATTACGTAGATGTCAGGGCTGCAGGGCGTCAGAAGGCGTGATAAGTCGGTTCGCTGAACATAGGACGTAGACAATCGTCTACATTCTCACCGAGCGCGCGAGCTTCTTCTCGGCATAAGTCCCGGTGAGGTGTGATACTTTACATCTGCACCGGTTAGTATTCAGACATTTGTCTGAAAAATCCCAAACTGACACGGCGCTCACTGTGGGCCATGGTCAGCTGTAGTGTGAAAACTGCCCTGCATTGGAGACAGGTTGTCTGAGATTTCGCAACTGACACGCAGAAAGTGGCAGTTTACGACAGCCTCTTCTAGTTACGTAGTTGTTATGAGAAAGGGGAAATTATTTCGTTTTTGCGAAATAAACGTTCATCTCTTTGTCTGGGTTTTCATATATGCTAGAATGAGCTAGATTTCATTATCACTCAGTAACTTCGCAGTCAAGACTAGAACAAGCCTCGTTCGATTTCTAAAAATCTCTGTTAAAAGAGATGGCCTTTAGTTTGATCGAAGTGGTTTAGTTCTTAGGAATTCTGTGTTTGAGGTATCATATATTATTATTATCTAGTATATCTAGTATTTTGTGAAGTGTTTATAAGTGCTAAATCGCTATTTATTTCTCTAGGTAGATCTGGTGCAGAGCGAATAATTTATAAGTCTGTATAAATTTCTAGTGACGTGTCTCAGTGGAAAGCAGGATAAATTATATTTCCAGCTTAAATTCAGTCGGCTATTACTAAATTTAATTTAACTGCTAAATAATCAGACGAGAACATAATTTTCAAACTAACTTATAACTGCTAGACTAGATGTCTCATGAGTCGTGACGAGAATATATTTATATATATCTCTAATTCATGATGATTAATTTATGACTATAACTTATTTCACGGGAGGTGTTAAATGACAAGTTAAGGTTTACGCCCGCAGTTAAAATATAAGTATACCCTTAAACATAGGATGTATAAATATTTCATATATATGTTTCTTTACACAGAGATTTCTGTGGTAACCTAACTATACCAGCGTTACGTACTGATGAACCTATCCTGTGAAGACTAAAAAAAAAAAAAAAAAACTTTTCCCTTAAAGACTTGGTCGTAAGCTTTTCAAGAACTTTAACGTGAACTGAAATAACGGGCCCAGTGTGCCTGAATTAGTCCTTCCAGAAACGATATTCTAAAGTACAGCCTTTGTGGCAAGTAACATTATTCATAGCATTAAACTTGCCGACATCTTTTTTGACCAAATGTGTGGTGAACCCTGATTATCTGTTGAGAGAAGCTGTCCACCGGTCATTTTCCTAATTTAGGGAAACCTCGTGTTCTGACATTGTGTGCTCGCTTAACCCTAATTCTTACTTCGTGAGTCAAGATACACTAACTTTAGTCTGAAATAGCTGACGCCTGAAGCTGATGCTCCCCGGAGAAATTTCTGAGAAAAAAAACAAAACCAGCAAACCACTCTGTAGAGCTGGGATCCGCTTCAGTGAACGACAGAACAGACAAAGGGTGTGAATGTTACCAAGGTTGCGCCAGACGGCAAGCTACATCACGTATGTAATTAGTACAGGGCCCTGATGAAAGAACCGAGTGAAAGTAGACGGTGTGAGGTATGTGAATTTCACCCATGTTTGTAATTCCATTTATGAAACTTGTTGTCAATGCAAGAATATTTTTTTTGACTTCCCTCAGGTTAAAACCTACTACATCTAAGTCGGTTCATATTTGTTTACGAGGAAAGAAAGAAAAATTATTAGACAAACTCATATGTATCATTGAATCTCCTGGCTTTCACTTTACTCATAACGGGACTGTGGGCTTATCTTGAGGGGATGAGATCATATTGGGGTCTATCATTTCTTGTAGCAATTTCATTGATTATTGTTTTGACCACGTGTATATGTTTATTTTCTTTTCTTGATGAATTTTATGTGTTGTGAGGAAATTTTTAGCTGATAAATAAAAAAACTTCCCTTTGAAACTAAAAGCAGCGTGTTGGTCAGCTCGTTCAGAATATATATATGTAATCATTTTGATAGTCTTCCCACGTCTGTGTGTCTACCTGTTGTCACTGGTGTGTGTGCACGTGAGTGGTATGTTCATTACATATTAGCATATGTTGTCAATAGTCTGTCCGACTCTTACATAAGTGTCGTAGAAGATAGGCCTGAGAGAGAGAGAGAGAGAGAGAGAGAGAGAGAGAGAGAGAGAAGAATCTTGTCTTTTTCCAGGGGACCGTTCTATTGATTCGCTACCACTGCACTCGTGGAAAGATCTATTTCTGTATTAACTCTCACAGCAGCTATCACTGATTCTATCTATTCAGAAGGGACCAACCAAAGTCTTAATTTCCTATCAAAAAATCTACGACAAATGGGGTCTCGCCCGACGGATTTTTGAACTTAGAATAGGAAGACGAGACGACTAATATCAGCTCGTCTTTAAAGATTTTTATTCTGTAATAGAGTAAGAGTGTGATGTCTTGTGAGTTGTTATATCTTTAAATAATTTATCCCCTAGACTAACGATCTGTGTACGGGCGTGCTGACCACACAAACTGATATTGTTTTTCCACAGCATTTTAAGCAATATACATTTGAGTTACAGGTTAATTGTGTCGGAATATATGTTAATTACTGATTTTGTAATACTAACGCTGGTAATAGTTTGTGAGTGTATAACATTCACAAGGGTTCTGAAGCAGGTAGGTGTTTGAGCAAAGCTAAGGAGTGCGTTTCGGACTATTCGTCCAGATAATTGCTTCCCTCACCCGAACTGTCTTCAGGAGTAAACTTGAGAGTGGATTTTATAATTAAGGGATTATTTTTCTCTTTAATTTTTGCAATAATTATTTTGCTTTTCCACTGTAGCAACTTATTTTTCAGAAGTAATCTTAACTACCATTTAGTTGGCGTAGTCGTGTTTTGCATTAGGTGCTTTATTGCCGATAATAGCAGCGATAGTTAGATTTTATTTTGGAGGAGGTATCCCAGGGTTAAATATATCATCTTTTGATTTTTTGTATTTTATTTTCTCGTAAGTGGTAGGAACCAGAGTATCCTTTTCTTAATTTCTTTCTCCACTAGTCTCAGTCACTGACATAATATGGCCGAGAGGGCAAAGCTTAGACAACTCCTCAGGGACGAAGCGAGAGAGGAGGGACTGGAAGGAGAGGAAGCGAAAGCATTTGTCAGAGACGAACTCGAGAGATATGACGCGGAGAGAAAAGCAGCTGAAGCTAAAGAGGAAAAAGAAGAACTAAGGAGGAAAGAAGAAGCAGCCGAAGCTTTGCAGCAGAAGAAAATGGACGAGGAAGTGGAAATTCGCAGGGCAAACGAAAGAGAGAAGGAGAGACAGCATGAGGAAAGAGAGAAGGAAAGACAGCATGAGGAAAGAGAGAAGGAGAGACAGCATTTGGAAAGAGAAAATGAGCAACGACGACAGCACGAGTTGGCTCTTAAGGCTCTAGAAGTCCAAAGTCTGGGTGCTGCCTCTACCTCCAGCAATGGAGAGTCTTCTCCTCATTCTTCCTTAACTGATCCTTCTAACACTCAATCTACTCATCTCTCTGCTATGTCGTTTCCGCTAGAATCTTTCCATTGTCCTAATGAGAAGATTGACACTTGGCTAGAAAAATTTGAAAAAATTGCAACTCTGTACGGGTTAGAGAGGTCGCGTTGGAATATGAAACTTTCCCAGGCCCTAAAAGGTTCTGCTTATGATGTTTATTCTAAGCTGGAAAGCAGCCAACAAGACAACTATGATCTGTTGAAGAAAGCGTTACTGGAGCGCTTTGAAATGAACGCTCGCAAATTTTTGCAACTGTTTCGCAACAGCCGGAAAGAGAATTCTGAAACTTTTCACCAGTTCTCATCTCGTCTAAAGGGATATCTAACAAAGTGCCTTGAGCTTTCGCAGCTCCCCTCTACCTATGAAGGTCTTGAGGAATTTGTTTTAACAGAACAAATAAAGAACACTTTGTCTGCTGATACCCGGAGATTTCTAGCTGAGCAGGGGGCAGAAAAACTTGAAGACATTTTGGAAAAGTCTGAGCGTTATCACAATGCGCTGGCTGAACTACCGGCCACAAAGCGGAAACCGACAGAGGAGCATTTTCGAAAACCTAACCTAGAGCAATCTTCTCAGGCTTCTAACCAAAATAACCACAGAGAAACTGGACCTCAAAACCCCCCTGCTGAAAAATCCAAGTTCTACAAGAACAAGTACCCCAACCACCCCAAACAGTCTGATCAACCCGACCGCCCTACATGGCAGCGTAGCCAGAAAGGACAAGGTGGCAAAGGGAGAACCCCGGAGCACGGGACATATGATCAGACCGAGCACACCGAGCCGAAACGCATCGGATGCTTATTGACAGTCTCGCAAGGCGGAATTATTGACAGTGATTCCCAACCTGTTGGGGATAGACCCTCAACGCGAGGTATTGTTACATTGAACGGTTCTCAAACTTCTTGCTTATTTGACACGGGGCTTTCTTATGATTGCATTGTTGCCAGAAACCTGGTCAAACCCGGTCAAGAGACAGCAGAGACCGTCCAATTTTGTGGAGTTCGTAAGAGTGATGCACCTACAGCGCTTCCCATCGCATTGGTGGAGATCCACTCTGACTTTGTCAGAGGTGTGATCAAAGCGGCTGTTATGGATGATCCCATCTACCCAGTCATACTTGGCGGGAGATACGTGTGTATTGGGAAACCGGAAGAGCCGATTGTGGCAGCAGTAACTACAAGAGGGCAAACCAAGAAGGAACGGGAGCCTGCGCCTAATTTGTTACCTATGGAACTTAAAGAAGCGCAATACAAGGATCCTACTTTGGCACCCTGCTTTAGGAAACTGCCCATGGCTAAGGAACCCAAACAGCACGGGGACATTTTTTCTAAGGATGGCGTACTTTATCGGAGAACGGGCAAGCCTGACCAAGGTTACAACCAGCTCCTAGTACCGAAACAGTACAGAAGCCAAATCCTAGAAATGGGGCACTCTCTTCCCTTCAGCGGACATATGGGACAGAACGCCACAAACCAACGTATAACCACTCATTATTGGTGGCCAGGAGTAAATACTGATATTATCAGATATGTCAAATCCTGTGCCCAGTGCCAACGGGTACCACCCAAGCAACGGACATCCCCAGTCCACATGGGTGAAATGCCAATAATGGGAACACCATTCGAACGGGTTGTGATCGACATTTTAGGACCCTTAGAAAGGACTAAAAGAAGGAACAGGTTTATCCTGACCTTAGTCGATACATGCACTTTATGGGCAGAAGCTATCCCGCTAACATGCGCAGATGCCAAGCATGTCGCAGAAGCCCTCGTGCAGATTTTCACTCGGTTGGGATTCCCTCAACAAGTGTTGACGGATAACGGATCCCCATACCGAAACCTGTTGATGGATGAGATCGTGAAGATCTTGAGGACCCAGCACATCCACACTAAGCCATATACTCCGGCCGGAAATGGGCTCGTGGAACGTGCTAATGGAAACCTCAACATGATGCTAAGTAAACTGGCACAAGTGAAACCTGAAGATTGGGATCTTTGTATTCCTGCAGCATTATTTGGCTACAGAGAATCTCCTCATACTTCCACAGGATTTCCGCCAGCTACGCTCTTATTCGGCAGACCCATTAAGGGCCCGCTTGAAGCCTTACTTCAGTCTCTGACAGACGAGAAGGCGGATGAGACAGTTGTCTCAGCAAGTAAATATGTGTCGGTTTTAAAGGAAAGGTTGAAACTAGGGTGGGACCTAGCAACGACTAACTTTAAGCGAGCACGCACCAAGCACGCTAACCGATACAGGAAAGTCGCGAAAGAGAGAGAACTGGAAACAGGAGAGAAAGTTTTGGTGTTACTCCCTACCGAGAACAACCAACTGAAGATCGGATGGCAAGGGCCGTTTACCGTCCTGAAAAAGATTTCTAAGGCTAACTACCAGATCTCTATTCAAGGAAAGGAGAAGGTTTTCCATTTAAATCTCTTAAAGAGATACTTGGAAAGACCAGTGCCAACCTCCGACCATCTCCTGACGATCGCCAGAGCTGACGAAGATGATGATAGTGGCAGGGATATTCCACCGCTATCACAAGAAATCTTTCAAAAATGTCAGAAGCGGCGACGCTCTTTCAAGCGCGCATGGGAGACATTCCAGAGGAAGGAAACTTTGGGGAGTAGACTCGAGTAGGAATTGGAGAGAGATGGAGGGGGAAGATGAGAGGGAAGAAGACAGACACCCCGAAGCTACGGTTATAGGAAATTTAATTCCATAACGTAGACATGGAGTGATTCCATATCTTAAGGGGGGACGTCCTGTCACGTAGGTCTTTATGTCATTATATTACCTACATCTTCTTCCTATTCTCTCACCCTAATCCTTTCATTTATATTCTTTCCATACTTGTTTTTCCTGTATTTTTCGTATCACTCGGTTGCGAAAAATATTTTCTTCAGTATTTTTAAACTTTACCTGTTTCTTTCTCAACACTGAGAATCGCGCTAGGACGATATTACGTAGATGTCAGGGCTGCAGGGCGTCAGAAGGCGTGATAAGTCGGTTCGCTGAACATAGGACGTAGACAATCTTCTACATTCTCACCGAGCGCGCGAGCTTCTTCTCGGCATAAGTCCCGGTGAGGTGTGATACTTTACATCTGCACCGGTTAGTATTCAGACATTTGTCTGAAAAATCCCAAACTGACACGGCGCTCACTGTGGGCCATGGTCAGCTGTAGTGTGAAAACTGCCCTGCATTGGAGACAGGTTGTCTGAGATTTCGCAACTGACACGCAGAAAGTGGCAGTTTACGACAGCCTCTTCTAGTTACGTAGTTGTTATGAGAAAGGGGAAATTATTTCGTTTTTGCGAAATAAACGTTCATCTCTTTGTCTGGGTTTTCATATATGCTAGAATGAGCTAGATTTCATTATCACTCAGTAACTTCGCAGTCAAGACTAGAACAAGCCTCGTTCGATTTCTAAAAATCTCTGTTAAAAGAGATGGCCTTTAGTTTGATCGAAGTGGTTTAGTTCTTAGGAATTCTGTGTTTGAGGTATCATATATTATTATCTAGTATATCTAGTATTTTGTGAAGTGTTTATAAGTGCTAAATCGCTATTTATTTCTCTAGGTAGATCTGGTGCAGAGCGAATAATTTATAAGTCTGTATAAATTTCTAGTGACGTGTCTCAGTGGAAAGCAGGATAAATTATATTTCCAGCTTAAATTCAGTCGGCTATTACTAAATTTAATTTAACTGCTAAATAATCAGACGAGAACATAATTTTCAAACTAACTTATAACTGCTAGACTAGATGTCTCATGAGTCGTGACGAGAATATATTTATATATATCTCTAATTCATGATGATTAATTTATGACTATAACTTATTTCACGGGAGGTGTTAAATGACAAGTTAAGGTTTACGCCCGCAGTTAAAATATAAGTATACCCTTAAACATAGGATGTATAAATATTTCATATATATGTTTCTTTACACAGAGATTTCTGTGGTAACCTAACTATACCAGCGTTACGTACTGATGAACCTATCCTGTGAAGACTAAAAAAAAAAAAACTTTTCCCTTAAAGACTTGGTCGTAAGCTTTTCAAGAACTTTAACGTGAACTGAAATAACGGGGCCCAGTGTGCCTGAATTAGTCCTTCCAGAAACGATATTCTAAAGTACAGCCTTTGTGGCAAGTAACATTATTCATAGCATTAAACTTGCCGACATCTTTTTTGACCAAATGTGTGGTGAACCCTGATTATCTGTTGAGAGAAGCTGTCCACCGGTCATTTTCCTAATTTAGGGAAACCTCGTGTTCTGACATTGTGTGCTCGCTTAACCCTAATTCTTACTTCGTGAGTCAAGATACACTAACTTTAGTCTGAAATAGCTGACGCCTGAAGCTGATGCTCCCCGGAGAAATTTCTGAGAAAAAAAAACAAAACCAGCAAACCACTCTGTAGAGCTGGGATCCGCTTCAGTGAACGACAGAACAGACAAAGGGTGTGAATGTTACCAAGGTTGCGCCAGACGGCAAGCTACATCACGTATGTAATTAGTACAGGGCCCTGATGAAAGAACCGAGTGAAAGTAGACGGTGTGAGGTATGTGAATTTCACCCATGTTTGTAATTCCATTTATGAAACTTGTTGTCAATGCAAGAATATTTTTTTGACTTCCCTCAGGTTAAAACCTACTACATCTAAGTCGGTTCATATTTGTTTACGAGGAAAGAAAGAAAAATTATTAGACAAACTCATATGTATCATTGAATCTCCTGGCTTTCACTTTACTCATAACGGGACTGTGGGCTTATCTTGAGGGGATGAGATCATATTGGGGTCTATCATTTCTTGTAGCAATTTCATTGATTATTGTTTTGACCACGTGTATATGTTTATTTTCTTTTCTTGATGAATTTTATGTGTTGTGAGGAAATTTTTAGCTGATAAATAAAAAAACTTCCCTTTGAAACTAAAAGCAGCGTGTTGGTCAGCTCGTTCAGAATATATATATGTAATCATTTTGATAGTCTTCCCACGTCTGTGTGTCTACCTGTTGTCACTGGTGTGTGTGCACGTGAGTGGTATGTTCATTACATATTAGCATATGTTGTCAATAGTCTGTCCGACTCTTACATAAGTGTCGTAGAAGATAGGCCTGAGAGAGAGAGAAGAATCTTGTCTTTTTCCAGGGGACCGTTCTATTGATTCGCTACCACTGCACTCGTGGAAAGATCTATTTCTGTATTAACTCTCACAGCAGCTATCACTGATTCTATCTATTCAGAAGGGACCAACCAAAGTCTTAATTTCCTATCAAAAAATCTACGACAGTGTTGGGCAGAGCAACCTAACCTTCGAGGTGAAGACAGGAGTACGACAGGGATGCCCCTTATCAACCACTCTATTTTTAACAGTCATAGACTGGGTGATGCGCCAGACAACAGAGGGCAGTCCAAGAGGAATACGATGGACTACATTTTCAACATTGGAAGATCTGAAATATGCAGATGACATTGCACTGCTGGCACATTCACATCAACACATCCAGGAAAAAACGGATAGACTTAATAAATTTAGCCAGCAGGTGGGCTTGAACATCAATTTAAAGAAGTCTGAGGTCATGACGCTCAATGTGAGCAACCCTGAGCCCATATCAGTAAGGAATCAGCAACTGGTACAGACAGATACCTTCACATACCTAGGTAACACCAGACGGCGGGGCAGGCAAAGACATCAACATCAGAATGAATAAGGCTAGAACAGCCTTCTTTAGCCTAAATAACATCTGGAAGTCCTCCCAATACAGCACAAGCACAAAATTAAGATTATACCAGAGTTGCGTGCTTTCTGTGCTTCTCTATGGTGCGGAATGCTGGAGAGTCACAGAGAAGGAAATGTCAAAATTGTCCTCTTTTCACACAACATGCCTAAGAAAAATTCACCGAATCTTTTGGCCGAATACCATCACCAACCAAGATCTGCTTACTCGTAGCAAGCAAGAGGACATGCATACCATCATAGCTGGCAGACGCTGGAGCTGGGTTGGTCATGTCCTCAGAAGAGACCCCGATGCCATCACAAGAACAGCTATGCTTTGGACCCCTGAAGGAAAGCGAAAGAGAGGCCGACCAAAAACAACTTGGCGGAGGACTGTGGAGGCTGAGATGCAAAGAATGAACCAGAGTTGGGGCACTGTACGAAGGATGGCCACCGACCGTGCAAAGTGGAATCAATTTGTTGTTGCCCTACAAGACGCCACTAGGCGTGATGGCCACTGACTGCTTTGACGGTCGGTGGTTAAGGATCGAAGAAGAAGAATACTAAGGCCGACAGACATGTAGACAATAAATAATATTTAATTACAATTAGTATAGAGCCGACTTACATGTAGACAATAAATAATATTTAATTACAAATAATACAGAGACCGACAGATATGTAGACAATAGAGAAATTCCAAGACATACTCGTATTTTGAAATTCACATGTTTGTTCAGTGTGATCAAAAACATGTGTGTAAACTAGATATTTCAGCTGGCAGTGTTTTAAATATTTCATTTTAGTCTTGAATTAGAATTGACTAACCAACGAGGTCTCAGGACGTTTTATGAATGTATTCATTTTACTGAAGTGTTTAATTGGAATATGCAAGCAAATAATATTACAGTGAAGAAGCGAAACTTCTATAAATAGATGGACACAATATTTAGGTGCAAAAATAAGTTGGCACAAAAATGGGCCAATGCTAATCAATTCGCTAGTCATGTGCCACATTAATTAGTTTCAACTGGCTTCTAGAACACAGCTATAAATGTTGTCTGCCTGTAGCTGGAATTGAGTGATCGTAACAGGCTTTTTTCGAAGTATTAACAGCCCTAGAATTTTGTATTGACTATTTCTTCACTAATTCAATATGTTTGATATCTTGTTAATGGAAGGTCATTTCCTCATATTACAAAAATGGCTGACGGGACAAATGATCAGTGTCTTGATGACATTCCATTTAACTGTCGTGAGGTCGTCCTTTTTTCTGTCGTCTCTTCTCTTTTTTATCGTCATTCTCAATTTCTGCCTTGGCCCTGTCATTGAAATTATATTACAATAGAATGTCGATTATCCGAACGTCGATTATCCGAAAGTCGATTATCCGAAAGTCGATTATCCGAAAGTCGATTATCCAAAAGTCGATTATCCGAACCACAAAAAAAGGTTACAGTATCTACCTTTCTTCTTCTCAAACTTTGATCCTTGGTCGTTGGCTGACAAATCATTCAGGTCAGTGGCCATCACGCCTAGTGGCGTCTTCTAGTGCAGCAAACTTTCTCCACTGTGGTCCTTGGCTGCTGACTGACAAAGCAATCAGTAACCATTATGCCTTGTGGCATATTGTAAGACAGCAACAAACTGTATCCACTTTGTTCGGTCGACAGCCATCCATAGTGTGGTGCCACAGTTCTGATTGAAGCTTAACATCTCCACTTCCACTGTTCTCTGCCAATTGCCTTTTTGATCGACCTTGATTTCGCTTTCCTACTAGAGTCCATAGCATGGTAGTAATGATGATGCTATCAGGGTCTAAGGATGTAGCCAACCCAATTTCAGCGTCTACCCGCTGTAATGGTGCGCATGTCCTTTTGGTGACTCCGAGTTAGTTGTTCTTAGTTGATGATGAAGCGCTGGCAGAAAATTCGAAGAATATTCCTTAGGTAGGTTGTGTGGAAATAGTATAACTTGGACATTTCCTTTTCTGTAACTTTTCACCATTCTGCACCGTACAGAAACATAGAAATTATACAGCTCTCATATATTTTTAATTCAGTGTTTGTATTATACTGTGAGCATTTGCAGGTGCTGTTTAAATTGAGGAAAGGTATTCTGTCTTTATTCATTTAGTGCACTTTTTTTAACGTTGAAGTGTTTCTCCTGCCACTTAAGTCATTCTTCTCGGATTATTTATTTGAAGATATGTGCAATATATTATATACATAAGACAATATATTATATACATAAGACAATATATTATATACATAAGACAATATATTATATACATAAGACAATATATTATATACATAAGACAATATATTATATACATAAGACAATATATTATATACATAAGACGATATATTATATACATAAGACAATATATTATATACATAAGACAATATATTATATACATAACACAATATATTATATACATAAGACAATATATTATATACATAACACAATATATTATATACATAAGACAATATATTATATACATAAGACAATATATTGTATACATAAGACAATATATTATATACATAAGACAATATATTATATACATAAGACAATATATTATATATATAAGACAATATATTATATACATAAGACAATATATTATATACATAAGACAATATATTATATACATAAGACAATATATTATATACATAAGACAATATATTATATACATAAGACAATATATTATATACATAAGACAATATATTATATCAATAAGACAATATAGTCTTAGTTTGTCATTACAGGAGTTAAAAACCAAATTTTGCCTTTCACTACCCTGTGGACTCATGACAGTCTCCCATGACCTCAATTATTGTAGGCTTAATTACACCTTGTTTCGTTAAGACTATGTATTCTCACGTAGTTTTCATGCTCGGAGATTTCAATGCCACAGTTGGAAATGACCATGCTAGATGGTGTGGAGTTATTGGAAGGTATGGAGAAGATATTCTCAATGACAATGGAAAGCGACTTCTTGGATTCTGCAGTGAGCAAAATCTGATAATTACAAACACAAAGTTCCCCCATAAGCGCATACATGCATAAATTAGATGTGAACGAACAAGGAATGAGAAGTCAGTAATCAACTATGGCATAGTTAGGAGGAACGCATTCAAATATGTCCGGGATGCTAGAGTCGGGGGGGGGGGGGGGGCAGAGATAGGAAGTGAACACTACCTGCTAACATTCAAAAGAACAACTGAAAGAGTTGCTCAGCCTAGGAACTGCCCAATTCAACGCAAGTAACTTAGTAGATGAACGGGAGAAATGAGCATTAGGACCTACAAGCTAAGAGAGCCAGAAAATAAGACCAGATATCAGGGGATTATTGCTACAGCGGTGAGAAACACAGAAGAACGACCTGATGACTTGGGAACAATCTGGCTTAAATTCAAGGACATCATAAAGACAACTGCTGCAGAAGTATGAAGTGAAGTCAGACATGGGTACAAGAGAAAAGGATACCTCGGTGGGCAGAGGAAGTCAAATAGAAAATAAGAGATAAGAAAATGGCTTGGAAACAATACTTACTTACTTACTTAGTCGTTCCCCTTCTACCGTGAGGTGTAGATGTTTGGAAGAGAGAGCGCCAGACCATCATATCGGCTGTCTTCCTGCTGGCCTGGTTCCATTCTAGTCCTCGGTACTTTAAAGATTGTCTAATGTTGTCCTCCCAGCGGACTCTGGTCGTCCTGGGGATCTGGATCCCTGGCTCTTTGTTTCCCATGCATGTCATGGTAGCCGATCTTCTCCCATTCTGCAGTGTGACGTACGTCTAGTTCGACAAGTGAATTTTCCCTGATTTGATGGATGATTAAAGGGACGTTTAGCTTTTCATAACATTAGAACCCCTGAACATTTGTTGTAACTTTTTGGTTTCGCCAGAGCGAACCGATTCCACCGGGACTCATTTAGTAGGCGGCATGAGATCTAAAGACACTGAGACGATCCCCGAGCAGAGAAGCCAGTTTCTCGCAGGTATTTCTCATCTCCGCGCGAACACTAAACCGCTCGCAAGACGGACCAGAGCGGTCAGAAGAAAGACACTGGGGGAGATCTCAGGAAGGACGGGCGGCATGCTATCAAAGACAGTAGTGGTCCCTGACGAGCGACGCAAGTTCCCTGCCGGTATTTTCGCATCTCCGTGCCAAACGCAGAACCGATCGCAGTGAAAGCGAACGGGGAAAGCCGAAACGGACACAGCGAACGGCGATACAGGAATCCAGGGGCGGCATATCTCTTTAGTTTGGCGGTCAGATCCCCAAGTCTTCTGAGATCAAAAAAAGCTTTCAAGTTTCTCATGTCCCACTCATCTTTCATTTCATTCTAGATATATACAGACCACGTAGAAATACACTTTATCACTCGCTGGCCAGAACTTAACAGAAGCACTAGCTATATTTGAAATCTTGCTAGATTATCCCATGGATTTTATACATATTTGCAGTGAATTCTATTCTGTGCAAAGCGGTAATATATATATTGTGTAAAGTGATCAGTGGTCTAGTTCATTCATTCTATTTCACTGGATTTTGTGTTAATTTAAATCTATTAAATTAAACCATCTCAATAGTTCCAGTTGTAAATGTAATGTTATACCTGTTATATTATTTCAAAAAATAATAGAGGCTTAAATGTTAAAGTAACTTTTAAAGTCGCGAAGGAATTTATAATTAATAAATTTAGTTAAGTCATATATTTATAAGAGTGTGTTTTAACCACTAAAACTCGCGCAGTGTTTTATTAAATACATAATTAAATACGCGAGCGTATATAAAATAGTCTTAACGGGAAATTCATCGCGCTTTAGAAGGTTATTTGTTTTTCGGTATATTACATGTCTTTTTTTCTTTCATACAGAGTGATCGTAACCTGTGCGATCCCAGCATTAAGAAAGCAATAAAGAAATCATCTTAAAACTTTTCCAGACATATTGATGAAACATTTTTTAAATTTAATCTTGTGGCGGTTCAATGCGACCTAGCTATCATAATTATATGAAAGAAAGCCTACCCAAGAATATTTCAAGAACAATCATCATATTAAGATTACAAATCTGTAAGATAACCTGGAAGTTGAACAGTGCCAGTAGCGATACCTGATTTACTGCCTTACTGTGAGAGAGTACATATTTTTCTGAACGGTGACGGCTTAAAGTTTTTTTCCTCACTGGATTAATAAACTTTTCGGTCAATTACTATTATCACGCATTGAAGGAATTTTACCATAACGGAAGATTAAAGAGACCACTTCATTTTCACCCTTGTGTCGAACTGTGTCAGTGCCATCCCATAGACTGCTTTTATATAATAAAACACAATAACTCTTAGGCTTCAAGTCCAGCGATATAGTGGGAATAGTGCTATCAGCCAACCTCGCTACATCTGGGGCGGGACATCGAAGTACTAGACAGTTCTCATGTATCAAGAGTGTAATTGCTGTTTATATAATTCTATTGGAGTGTCTAATGCTGCAATCGGTAAGTGTGTGAATATATGAGTGTGGATCCTCACGCGTGTGCATGAATGTCAGGAAATTTAATCTTTTTTTGTAACCATTTTGTTAACTTGCTTACCTGGTAATATAATTTTCTGTATACCCTACATTGTTCCTTTAAGCGGGATAGTTGATAATTTGTTAACTCTGTTTAAAAACCCCCCTCCTTTTCATTTGCTTAGTAAAGGGAAGAACAATTGGGAAGAACAGGATTCTTTCTACCACCTATACCTAATTTTGAAACACCTCTTTTCAGAGTAATTAACTTTACTGTTAGGTTAACTTACCTACGTTCCTGATAACTATTTATCTTTGGACTGGGTTTATCTTTGTCTAATAAGCGGGACGGGCTTAGTCGATACCAATCTTCTTCACCCCCTCCCCCTTTGTTATTTGCATTTTCTGTACTTATGATAATTTTATGTAACACTTGATATTTGTTTGTGAGTTGATTCTTTTTTTTTTGGTTAATAAACATCATAAACTTAATCGTTACGGTGTTGGACTACCCAAAGCCCATAAAATTTCCCCTATTTGTTTAAGATAGTTGTATCCACGTCGTCTGTGTGTTTGGAGCACCAAATCGGTGTGAGCGCAGATGTGTGTCTGGAAAACTGGCAAATAATTGTTTGACCAGGAGAGTGGAAGAGAAGATTGAGAGAAACGATTTGTCGTAAATAAGTCTGTCTTTACTCTCCTCCAGCACTCTGTGGAGCATCATATTTAATCTCTACATTTCTATCACGGAGTTTTTTTCACCATCATTCTACACTCTAAACCGGACTACTATTTCTAAGACTCTTTCTCTCAAAATAAATTTACGACATGCAGACATGGCCAAACCATCTTAGTCTTAGAAAATGGCATTGAAACAATACGTAGGAGCTAAAAACACAGCAGGATAAATGGAGAATATGTGACATTCAGAACAGAAACAAAGAACATGGTGCTAGCAGCAAAGCAGAAGTCCTGGGGACAAGATTTGGAGAAAAGCTAGAAAAAGATGCGCAAGAAAACCAGAAATTGTTCTATAAGACCCTAAAGAACATCAGGAAGGAAAAACAAAGCCCTCTTAAATTTGTAAAGGACAAGCAAGGTAAATTGCTTACTGCCCCAAAGGAAGTAATGGAAAGATGGACAAAATATTTCTCAGAACTCCTTGATGGAGAGCAAGGTCAAGCATCAGAAAAGATAACCACTATCGCAGATGAGAAAACCAATGGAGGTGGAGATGATATAAAGATGGAAGATCTGAAGGCAGCACTGGAGAAAATCAAAATGGGCAAAGCAGCAGATCATGATGGTATAACACAAGAAATGGTTAAGTATATGGGAGCATCAGGCGACTTATTACTCTTAAGGATCCTACACGCAGCGTGGTGCAACAAGACCATACCAAAGGATTGGGAGGTTGCCATCATAACACCGATTCTCAAAAAGGGGGACAATCGACAATGTGGAAACCAAGGAGGCATATCCCTTCTCATTGTCCATGGTAAAAATCTACTCTATAATCCAAGAGCAGAGACACAGATGCCTGGCTGAGCCACAATTGAATGAGGTCCAGTGCGGATTCTGAGCAAACCGACGTATTCAAGACCTAATCTTCACACTCAGACAGCTGAGTGAAAACTTTCTTGAGTTTAAGAGAGATCCAAATACAAAAGACCTTTTGGTCTGGTATGATGGTGAATGTAACAATGACTCTTTATTGTCTAGAGTATTTATCGGCTCAGGAATGTAATGACTCACCTTCCAGTTTGGCTAAGAAGAGATGTGGTTTCCATTCTTTCATCCATGGCTGCATGTGTATATCCTTCCCAGTGTTTAATTAAATGGACAGGTCTGAGATTTAATACTTTAAAACAATGTTTAAAATTAACGTGAATACTAAGTTAGCGGAGCTGCCATTACGTAACTTTCATCGGGTGATGTTATGTTATGAAGTGTCGAAAATTGTTAACGTTAAAAAAGATGTAATGTCTTACCTTCAATAAACAGCAAATACAGGGTCTTCCGGTTGGCCTTTGTCCCCCCGATACTGAAAAAAATGGATCTGTAGCAATTAGAAAAGGCTGATCTTAACAGGCTCTCAGAACTACCTACTAATGACTTTCTTAAAATAGATGTAAATATATACCATATACATACATGTCACCACATTCAAACCCAACGTTTTAAAACAAATACACCAAAAATAACCTCACTGAAAGAAAAAGCTCCATTGCGACTAACAATGCAAAATAAAATAAAAATTAATTTTAAAAATCCTAAAATGTTTTGAGAATAGCACTGAAAACCCCCAAACGAATTTAGAAATACGGAATTAATCATGTTGAACTATCATTTAATTGAGACCAGCGCACAAATGAAAGACGTGTGTAAGATACTAAACACAATCAACAATATCAAACACAAAATAATGAATCTTTCTTTCATTCATTAACCTTCAGCGACCTAGAACATTCATTATGTTTATGCCGCGTCTTCCTGTCCTGTGTCATCCGCTAACGCCTTCATTGACTTCTTAATACTCTCTATTTTTGTCACGACATTTCTTCTCCATGTGATTTTCTGTTTCTCTACCTCTCTCCCAAATCATTTTCTAATGTCATGTGTATTTTTTAAGGATTATTCTGCCCTGTTCATTATTGATTATGATAAGGTCCTGTAAATGTGTGTAACTTATACTTTTACGATGTTGGGATTTTACTTTGTTTTATTGCATTTGATTTGCTTTTTTTTATTTTTAAAAATATTATTGAAAAAGCATGTGAAGGATAAATGAATTCAGTATGGGAGACTAGAGAAAGGATGGGCAGAATGTCAGACAGGCCTGCGTGTCCAATTCTAAAGCATTTGAAAATAAAGTTCATAAGTTCATTCCTTCGGTCTATCTAATTCTGCTCTTGAGTTAGGGAGAGCAAAGAAAAACACGGAGTTCCTGGTCACACAATAGCAGACTGTTCAAATATTTCAGGAGTTCTGATTCTATACTACCCTAATGTGATCATTCACAAATTATTGTCTGATTTACTGTATACATGTTTTGGATTTGTTTATTTGTATGTTTGTTTGTTTGTTTGTCTGTGTTTTTTTTTGCATGTTTTTTTTTTCTTATTTTCATTACGTTCTTGTTTGTTTAAAAACAACAAATACTTTATTTTGATTATGATTGGGTAATGCCATTGCATGCTGTTATTCTTCTTTCTTCTTCTTTGATCCTTAGTCGCCGACCGTCAAAGCAGTCAGTGGCCATTACGCCTGGTGGCGTCTTGTAGAGCAACAACAAATTGATTCCACTTTGCTCGTCGGCGGCCATCCTTCGTACAGTGCCCCAACTCTGGTTCATACTTTGCTTCTCAGCCTCCACAGTCTTCCGAAAAGTTAATTTTGGTCGGCCTCTCTTTCGTTTTCGTTCAGGGGTCCATAGGATAGCTGTTCTTGTGATGGCATCGGGGTCTCTTCTGAGGACATGGCCAACCCAGCTCCAGCGTCTGCCAGCTATGATGGTGTGCATGTCCTCTTGCTTGCTCCGAATTAGCAGATCTTGGTTGGTGATGGTATTCGGCCAAAAGATTCGGAGAATTTTTCTTAGGCATGTTGTGTGAAAAGAGGACAATTTCGACATTTTCTTCTCTGAAACTCTCCAGATCTCCGCGCCACAGAGAAGCACAGAAAGCACACAGATCTGATATAATCCTAATTTTGTGCTTGTACAGTACTGAGAGGACTTCCAGATGTAGTTCAGACTAAAAAAAAAGCTGTTCTTGCTTTGTTCATTCTGTTGTTGATGTCTTTGCTTGCTTCGCCGTCTGGTGTTACTATGCATCCTAGGTATGTGAAGGCATCTGTCTGTTCCAGTTGCTGACTCCTTACTGATATGGGCTCAGGGTTGCTCACATTGAGCGTCGTGACCTCTGTCTTCTTTAAGTTGATGTTCAAGCCCACCTGCTGGCTATATTTATTAAGTCTATCCGTTTTTTCCTGGATGTGTTGATGTGAATGTGCTTGCAGTGCAATGTCATCTGCATATTCCAGATCTTCCAATGTAGAAAATGTAGTCCATCTTATTCCTCTTGGATTGCCCTCTGTTGTCTGGCGCATCACCCAGTCTATGACTGTTAAAAATAGAGTGGTTGATAAGGGGCATCCCTGTCGTACTCCTGTCTTCACTTCAAAGGTTAGGTTGCTCTGCCCAATGCTACACGTAAAGTGTCCCTCAATACCGGGCCTGGTTTCCTCTCCACCACCCCTTTGTGGAGAGCCACCTTGCCAGTCTCATGTATCGCTGGCAGACATGGTTCCGCATGTCGGCAGTGTAGCACAATATTCTTGTTCGCTATTGACTGTGTCCAACACAAACGTGGCATTCACGTGTTCAATAGGGGTAGAGCACCTGTCAGCATAATGACCCCTTCCATTACTATTCGAACATCTACATTCCGTTTTTGAGTCATCGCGTGGACTGTTGTAGGGGCTTTTAGCTGGTGAAGACCGGGCATCGGAGTCGGAAGATCGACTCTCTGAGGATCCACTCCTCTGCTTGGAATGTTTTGTTTTATACCAAAACCGACCTTCGTCACGCGACTCCTCAAAGCGTACCTGCTTTCGCGTTTGGCCTCTCCTCCATAGCTATCACTTTTCCATTGTCGGTTGTGCCAGTTCGACCGACCATTCCGATGGGATCGGAAGTTCCCGTAATTCCCTCTGCCTGGCTGATAGAGACGGGAGGGCCTATCTTTCTTCTGCTCTTGGCCTCTGTCTGCACCGCCCGACTGATTTTGCCATGGTTGTCGTTGGACTTAGCCGACACCTGCAGCTAAGGCGTCAGACAGACCAGACCTCTTTGCCCTGATGGGCAAGGACATAATGATGGCCCAACTGTGCATGGATTCAATGTCCTTCGGTTGTCGTTTCTAAAAAATGCTACTAACTCAATAGAGGAGGACGACAACACTTTGACCTGTAGCACCAAATCTAACAAGCCATCGTAGTCCTTGTTTATCCCCACCATCTCAATCCATCTATTGAGCAGAAGTTTTATCTTCGAGAGGAAGTCCTCGAAATCTTGGTCTGCACTTGGCATCGCATTTCTAAAACGCGTCCGGTACCCGTCAGCCGTTAAACGGAACTTCCGGAGCAACCAGCCCTTCACCTTGTCATAATCCGCTCACTCTTCCAAACGGAGGCTATAAAAAGTCTCCATTGCAGACCCGACTAGCAATGTGGATAACAGAGATGGCCATTGATCTCTGTCAGCCTTCCAGGCCACGCATTCAGCCTCGAACCTTTCAAGAAAAAAAATCTAAACTATCGATATTATCGTTAAAATTTGGCTGACTTAGCCTAAAGAGACGACGAGACTCCATCGGAGTCGAGTTCTGACCACTCGCACCCGCTTCTATTCTTTATAATTGTGTTTCCTTATCAGCTTCTACCTGCAGTCTTTTTTCTTCCGAAGCTAATCTCATTCTCCCCTTTTCTAATTCTACCCCTAACTCCCTCTGTTTCAAATCGTTATATTTTTCATCTTCATTTCTTGTAACTCTCTATCCTCTTTCATCTTCTTTTCCTGTAATTCTCGTTCCATCTTTTCTTGAAACTCTGCCTTCTTGAGTTCTCGTTCATCAGCACGTAAATCTCTTAAGGCATCCTGATTCTCTTATGTGTGGTATTCTGCTTTGGCATACTCCGTTAGTTCTTTCCCAGTGTACCCACTTTCTTTACCTTTCCGAATGAAACTCTCAAAGTCCATGATGTACACTCACAATACTCAATACTATCTCTGAATTTGCATCTTTTGCTATAGATTCAACCTTTTGCAGCTACTCAATATCATGTACTCTACACCACCTCACTTATAACAACAGATACCTCTCTGCTTACAAAGTATGCCGTAATGATATATAAATAGCAATATCACTGCTCACAACAGTTAAGTCAGTGTTGCTAACTTCAGTATTACCAGTCTGATTTTCGTACTAAACGATGCACTGCGAAATAGCACCGTGACAATGCCTTTAATTTAATATTAAAGTAACATGTGGGAATGAAAGGGTTTAGTAAGCAAGATAAGGGATTGTGGAAGAACAGAACATTACACGGGCCTGCGCACCCAATTCTTAACACTTTGAAAATAAAGTTCGTTCGTTCGTGAAATATCAATCCCCGGCGTCTTCTTCACATTCTGATTCCACTGGCACATGATCATGGTAAAATATTTTAATCTGGCAATGGTCTGGGTCTTGCAAATCATTGTCCATCACCCAAGTGTAGAGGAATTGGAAAAATTAGGTCAATAATATATGGTTGCCCACCCCACCATGCTTTTGAGTAAAGCAAAAGTGATGAACACAATGCCAGCTTGCGCCGCTACGCGTTCACAGGCTGGAACATTTGACAGGTTGCGCACTAGCAGTGTAGAAAGGAGATTTGTTGATGACAGACATAACTCTTTTCGAGGTCGGTATAACTTCCGGAACAACCGTTCTCCTTCACATTTTGTGGAGAGGCGAAGTTTCAATTTTCAGAACAAAGGCTACTGGCATCAAAATAGAAATGATGCTTACGACAATGATAATCACAATCATAATTACTCTACACCGTTACTCAGAGATCGCGAGTTTAGACATGCTAAGGGTCACGCTCCGTCTGATCAGGTATATGATCGAAGGAGATCACAATCTTCTAGACGTTCCTACAACTTACACTCTCAAGCAAGTGCATTCCAAACTGATGACGCTCTCGAGAATAATACCAATTATGATTCTAATAATCCCGCTAACGCTTGTAGTGTTGATCTGAACAATAGCGTCAATTGCGTAGAATGTATGACTTTGTATTAACCTGATACTACTCCTCGGTTGAGGTGCGGACATGAACTTCCAGTTTTAGCAGCGCACGATGGTACTGGCTCTCTTGTATTCTATAAGGGATTCCTGTTTGATAGACGTGTTTCAGTTCTGAGGGACATAGGTTGTACCAAAGTAGGAATGAAACAAAAATGTTAATTAATCCTTCTTGTTTCACGTGTACATAAGTCAAATGCATCTTTTTTGGTGGCACAGTGGAATGTTATCCGTTAGCGGATGTAGTAATAGACACTTCAATTTTTCTAGTCAAGTTAGACCATGTGCTTTAATCCGGCCATGTTGTGACGTGATTGCAGATAACATAAAAGGTATTAAGAATTGCACGCAGCAAGATATCCTTACATGGGGGTTATTAAAATTCATAAAGATTTTGTAGGTATTATAGTGAGCTCGACAGGGCTCCGTTTCTGAAAATTTTATACGGAATTATTAACTAATAAGGAAGCCGCGGCAGCATAATGGTTAGTGCACTGGCTTCCAAGCTCGGTGGTCTATGGCTCGATCCCCAGATGATGTGGGATTTGTTTAGGCCGCAAAAAGGCTCCTGGGTTGACCCATTCAGAATTGGGCACCATAGCAACTTCTGGGAAGGTTAAGGCGGCCGGCGTGATGCTGACCACATCACCCATAGTGTGCCGATGGTCAAGATAATATGGGTCTAACACCATGTTCCCTATATGTCTCAATTGGCGTGTAACGGGATCATTTACCGTTTCCTTTACCCTTTACTCACTAATAAAGGAAGTGACGCCATACCGATATGGTGTAGAAGCAGACGCGAATTTCGAAGCAGAAGTGAGGTGATCGTCTGCTAGAGGGCATGAAGCTTGTGTTTTAATGTAAGCGGAGGGAATTGTGTGAGCTCCTGCATTGTACCATCACTAGGGCATCAAGATACTATGTTGAGGTTTCCCTCCGCTTACATTAAAACACAAGCTTCATGCCCTCTAGCAGACGATCACCTCACTTCTGCTTCGAAATTCGCGTCTGCTTCTACACCATATCGGTATGGCGTCACTTCCTTTATATATATATATATATATATATATATATATATATATATATATATATATATATATATATATATATATATATATATATATATATATATATATATATATATAAACGAAGATGTCGAGTGTGCGAAGAGATTAAATATTGTACGAATGCCAGAATAGCATTTCGATATTGGACGGACTGAATGATGACTTTTGGAAGATTGCATATTACTTCATTAGTCATTGGTCTCATAATTATGTGATGGAGCTATGTCACCTGTGAAATAAAACTGCATCGTTATATGTTCAAAAAGTGTTGTCAGCTCACTGACTTTATCGTGATACGTGTCTGTCGGATACCCATAGTTTGTACTTTGGCCACGGATACTTCTCCGGACATTATATGTTATAGACGGCACGCATCAGTGGATGGTGGCCTCAAGTCGGGATCTGAATTCTTCAAGTCTAACTGTTTCAAGTAGGCAACGTTTATTTGCAACCCTGAGGACTATTTTTTGACGATTAAGGTACCATGCCTATCAGTCATTGTGTTACAAGAGGATGGCATTTTTCAAGTGAACGAAGTTCAAAATGGCGTACCTGGTCGGTTACGACGATTATTGAATTCTAAATCTAACCCTGGTTGCTGCATTATTGGATCGCTTTTTCACTGTGCCTCGGACGTTTGACCCAGGAGGATTTTTTTTTCCAAATCAGATAAGTAAATATATTGATCCATGCAGTGTGAGTTTAAAGAATCTGTTTGACAGGGTTCATTCTTTTATATGTTTTATGTATATCTATATTTACATGTTTGTTTGCTAGGTGGGTTTGGTTGGCGAGCGAACCATGAATTCACAATACCAATCCTATGGTAGTGAATTCTTGGTTGTTCTATAGGGTTGGTATATAGTCTTCTCAGATAGTAGGGCCAGTATTCCAAAGCGGTGTGTTTCACTGCTACGACTGAGTTCACTATAACCATTTATGTTAGCTCTTTTGCCCTCTTTATTGATAAATTTATATTTTTTGTCAAGTTCATTGTATTTTATTTGGTTTATTCTTCATTAGTGTTTGTGAAATGTGTTCATCTAATCTTGCTATCCTTCAGTTATTAGAAATATTATATGTTGCGAAATTGTGCTTGTTGTGTCATAAATGTGGTAGATCCAATTTTTTTTTTCTTTTGTATACAGTTAGTAAATTTCTGCCTTGGTTCATTCATTAGTATTTTCTTGTGTTGGCTCTTTCTACTGTTTTTCTGTAATCTTGTTTGTATTGCAATTTTTTTTTTTGCTCCAAATGTACCATCTATATTTCAGTGCAGTTGATTGATATTGATTGGTGAATGATTTTTTGGTGTTATTGATCACAGAGAAAAAATATATAATAATTACATTATTATTGGACAAGTTTGAGTCACAATAATATTGAATTATGACTACCTTGGAATATTTTGTTAAGTTTGGGAAGGAATGTGGACTGGAGGGAGAAGCTCTAAAAACCTTTGCTCTCACTGAGCGTGCAAAGGAATTCAACAAATTAGACGACATATCAAGGGAGGAAAGACCATTCCGCATGGAACTGTTGGATATAAAAGAAAAATTGATGGATTATGAGAAAAAAGTGGCGGTACTAGAACAAGATAATCTGCAACTTCATCATCATTGTCTTCATCCAACTGTGTATGTCAGTCGTAAATTAACACCAACAGAAATAAATACCCCATCGTCGAGTGGGAATTAGTCGCGGTGGTGTATTGTTTTGCAAAATTGCAGCGCTATCTTATTGGCGTGAAATTCGTCCTGAAGACAGACCACGGGCGTTATCGTACTGCGAAATTTTGTAATGAGAAAGCAGCCAGAGCAGCCCTCCGAATATGAAATTCGTGCCATCAGAGGCAGTCAGAACGTGGTGGCGGATGTGTTATCACGGTGTGTGAAAAACCCACTGTCAGCTAACAACACAGCAAATACAATTCTGATGTAAAGTTATGACAAACTTATCAACTTACTTCTCCGCAAGTTGACGAATAGACAGTTTACCATATATGCACATTAGTGATTAACTTTAATTCTTAAAGGAACCTACATTATAACGTGGGGGATAATCATGGACATAGACTTTCTGCGCAATTATAAATATTATTGGGAAACTTTAGTTGGTTATTAGCCAACTAGTATGGATGACAGTGTAATATTCATGCTTTAAATGCGGTGCTTTAATTAGCTGTTGATTCGTTGTAATTAGCTTGATGCGATTCTGTCTTTGACATAAGTCATTACTACACTCACACTAATTATATAAATGAACGTTAGAATTGTTCTCACAGCAAGTTCTTAAATTATACCAGTCATCAGCATAATCTTACCTGATTGGACACACAACTTCGTCATGTTAAAAATATAATTTTTTTAATTGACACCGAAATATAATTTTTATTACAAGTACTCAAGATGTACACATAACTTTAATCTTTTCGCGTACGATGATGAATTCATTCACATTACTAATATGATTGTCTGCCTAAGTTCATTTATTTACGCTGTTAAAAATTGGTATGTTTTATAACACTTTGCATAATTGTTTTTAACTAATATGTTACGTATCTGACAATGAAACTGGACTTAACGGATAGGTGTAATTAGACGGTGTGAGGTATATGAGTGCATGTATTTCTACCATCATTTTTTAATGTGTTGTGAACACTTAATCATGGCGACCTCACGTTTTTGTTAAAAGGATTTTGTCATTGAGTAGACATTGGCGATGGTTCCAATACCATTGTCCAAACTTTTGGTGTTAAATTGCCAACCCTATGGCAAAAACCTGGGTGCTATTCTAGTTATTACTTACGGTGGAATTTTATGTTACCATATTTCACTCTGGTGATGTTATACTCACACCACGGAGATAATGAAAACTTTTTTTTCATTATTTTTGTTGCGGAAAGGGGGGGGGGGGGGGGGAGGTGGAAAGTGACGTTATGATTAAAATTCATAACGATTATGTAGGTATTATAGTAAGCTCGACTTCGCCCCTTTTCTGATAGTTTTATACGGAATTACTAATAAAGGAAGTGACGTCATACCAATATGGTGTAGAAGCAGACGCAAATTTTGAAGCAGGTGATCGTCTGCTAGAGGGCATGCAGCTTGTGCTTTAATGTGAGAGTACGTTATTGTGTCAGCTCCTGCAGTCTACTGTGTTTTCCTGCATTGTACCATCACTAGGGCATCAAGATACTATGTTGAGGTGTCCCTAGTTTATTCTAAGTCAGGATATATATATATATATATATATATATATATATATATATATATATATATATATATATATATATATATATATATATATATATATATATATATATATATATATATATATATATATTATCGAAAATGTCAAGTGTACGAAGAGATTAAATATTGAACGAATGCAAGGACAGCGTTTCAATAGTGGACGAACTGCCTGATGACTTTTGGAAGATTGCATATTACTTCCTTTGCCATTGGGCTCATAATTATGTGACGGTGCTATGTCACCAGTGAAATAAAACTGTGCACCGTTAAATGTTCAAGAAGTGTTGTCAGCTCACTGACTTTATCGTGATACGTGTCTGTTGGATACCCCAAGTTTGTACTTTGACCACGCATACTTCTCCAGACATTATATGTTATAGACGACACGCATCAGTGATCATGGTAAAACGTTTCAATCAGGCAATTGTCTGTGTCTTGCAATCAGTTCCACATTGGTGATCGTTGTAAACTAAAACAATGTCAATAATTTTATTCTACACAAGTATTTATTTATGAGTCTGACATTTCTTGATTCTTGTTATTATTTTCTCCATGTTTTTTTTTTCTCTAACCAGCGGCACTCGAGTTTTCCAACCCTTTTAGCCCAATGACACGTCATTGCGAGGCTGGGGAGACAGTGGACTTTCCTTCCAACCCGGTCAGGAGCTTCGCTCCTTTCCATCCACAGAGGGTTTATCTGCAGGAGCCGTTCAGGTTATTCAGTCACATTCATGATCGATGACACTCTTGCAAATGCCGGCGCCCGGGCTTGAACCTTGAAAACCTGGTCGCTTGCGCAACGTCTTAACCATTACACCAGCGCGGCTCCCTTCTCCATGTTTCAGAGCCATAATTTACGGCTGACTGATTATTGATGAGGTCCAGTGTGGCTTCCGAGCAAACCGAAGTACTCAAGATCTAATCTTGCGGAATGACGTTAGACAGGGTCCCCTGGAGCATACGTTGGAACCTTATGTTAAGGAAAAACATTCCATCACCTCTGATGCATGCTTTACAATGCTTCTGCGAGCAGGGGAATAAATCCCGTTACAGAAGGTAGTGGCTCAACTTCCAGTTTGGCTAAGAAGAAATGTGGTTTCCATTCTTTCGTCTATGGCTGCATGTGTATATCCGTCCCCGTGTTTAATGAAATGGACAGGTCTGAGATTGAAAGTTATAAAACGTTGTTTAAAATTAACCTGCATACTAAGTTAGCATAGCTGCCATTGCGTAACACTCATCGTGCGATGTTATGTTATGAAATGACGAAAATTGGTAATGTTAAAAATATGTAATGTCTTACCTTCATTTCCAGGTGTTACTGGTGTATCTCCTCTGGAAATAATGAAGCTGTAGCAGATAGAAAATGCTTATGTCAGAACTACCTAATTATGATATTCTCAAAATTGCTGTAAATATATACCACTGCAGATACGGAGCAAAGGATTCAGGCTTTCGAGCATAAATGTTATAGAAGAATTTTGCGCATTTGCTATAAAGAGCACAAAACAAATGTCTATGTTAGAGAGAAGATAAACACCTATGCAGGCCACCAAGAACCACTTTTGTCAATAGTGAAACATCGAAAGCTTGCCTGGTTTGGGCATGTAACTCGTCATGACTCCCTTTCGAAAACGATCCTTCAGGGGACAGTCGAAGGTAAACGGAGAAGAGGAAGGCAAAGAAAATCCTGGGCTGATAACATCAAAGAATGGGCAGGACACGGTTTTTCCACACTTGTACGCATTGCTGAGGATAGAGAGCAGTGGAGGACCCTGTCTGCTGATGCTTCCACCATGGCACCCCTACGACCCATGACGGGTTACGGGCTGAGATGATGATATACCACATACATATACGTCACTGACACGGGCTGGTTCTCATCGAACTATGTCATGAGGCATATAATGATTACAAAAGCACAAACATAGCTGTATGCCTTAAGTGTTAGACTCGCTATCATTACAGTAACATTGAGACGCACAAGTAATAATCACATATTATAACTGCGAGTCAATCTCCAGATAATTTAATACGCCAACACGTTACATTAATACATGGATAGCGTGGATAGCTGATCCAAATGGTATTGTATACAAATCACTGTTTTTCTAGCACTACTACTACTATCAATATAGCATACGGCTTCACTAATTCACATCTCTCAACAATACATCGTCGGCAGACTCTACACAGTGCATTTCTTCTCGAGTCTCTCCGTTACCCCGTCTCACTTTATGCATCCACTGGTAATGTCCTCAAATTCGCTCACACTCTCACATATCTCGGCTTCACACACGAACAGCTCACACCAACTCTTGTAAACATCACGTGAGCTTCACACAAATATATTCACACCCAAATACAAAAGACCTTGTGGTCTGGTATAATGGTGAAAGTAACAATGACTCGTTATTGTCTATAGTCCGTTCGGAAATTCGTGCCCACAGAAAGTGTCAATTTTCTCCAAAACTGTTTGTTGTATGGACATGAATTTTTGCATGCAGTCTTAGATTTGCCATGCAGTTATTAATATATTTTTTGCCCTTACAAAACTCATGTTATGTTCGAATTTTCTTCTTTACGTTATATAAAAAACTCTTACCGTTGTCTGGGTTAATTTTTAGTAGTTTTACAGGAAAGTTACAAGATCCGTTCAAAAATATTTTTTTTTTGTAATTAGTGTAGTGACTACATGTCCGCACGAGTGCGCACCTATTGTACACAGTTGCAAGTAACTAATTCAAACCAAAAAAAAAAAAAATTTTGAACGGATCTTGTAACTTTCCTGTAAAACTAACAGAAATTAACCCAGACAACGGTAAGAGTTTTTTTATATAACGTAAAGAAGAAAATTCGAACATGACATGAGTTTTGTGAGGGCAAAAAATATATTAATAACTGCATGGAAAATCTAAGACTGCATGCAAAAATTCATGTCCATACAACAAACAGTTTTGGAGAAAATTGACGCTTTGTGTGGGCACGAATTTCCGAACGGACTATAGAGCATTTATCGGCTCAGGAAGGTAATGACTCATCTTCCAGTTTGGCTAAGAAGAGATGTGGTTTCCATTCTTTCGTCCATTGCTGCGTGTGTATATCCTTCCCCGTGTTTAATTAAATGGGCAGGTCTGAGATTTAATACTTTAAAACAATGTTTAAAATTAACGTGCATACTAAGTTAGCGGAGCTGCCATTGCGTAACACTCATTGGGTGATGTTATGTTAAGGAATTTCGAAAATTGTTATAATTCAAAAAAATGTAATGTCTTACTTGATAATACAAGGTCTTCTGGTTGGCTTTTGTCCCCCCTCCGGTCGCCACGATTCTGGAAAAAAATAGATCTGTAGCAGTTAGAAAAGGCTGATCTTAACAGGCTTTCAGAACTACCTACTTATGACATTCTTAAAATAGCTGTAAATATATACCAAATATATGCATGCCACCACATTCAAACCCAACGTTTTAAAACTAATTCAACAACAAAAATAACCTCACTGAAAGAAAAAGCCCCATTGCGTAGTGGACTAACGGTTGCTCGGAAATGGGAAATAAAAAAAAATAAAAATAAGAAATGAATAAAAAAAAAAAAAGTCAAACATTTTTTGAGAATAGCACTGAAAACCTCCAAAATATCTTTTTCTTCTTCTTCTTTGAAACCTTAGCCACCGACCGTCAAAGCAGTCAGTGGCAATCACGCCTAGAGGCATCTTGTAGGGCAACAAAAAATTGATCGCTCAAATGAAAGACGTGTAGAAGATAGTAAACATAATCATAACAAACACAAAATAATGAATCGTTCATTCATTCCTTAACCTTCAGCCACCTAAAACATTCATTATATTTATGCCGAATCTTCCTGTCCTGTGCCATCCGCTAACGCCTTCATTGACTTCTTAATACCCTCTATTTTTGTCACGCCGTTTCTTCTCCACGCGATTTTCTGTTTCTCTACCTCTCTCCCAAATCATTTTCTAATGTCATTTGCATTTTTAAGGATTATTTTGCCCTGTTCATTATTGATTATGATAAGGTCCTGTAAATGTGTGTAACTGTAATACTTTATTTTGTTGTATTTAGTTTATTTATTTTTATTTTAAAAGTGATATTGAAAAAGTATGTGAAGAATAAATGAATTCACTATGGGAGACGAGAGAAATGATGGGCAGAATGCCAGACAGGCTTGCGTTTACAATTCTTAACCCTTTGAAAATAAAGTTCGTTAGTTCGTTCGCTCTAGGTATTACAGAACTAGGACTACCTTATAATGCAATCATCACATTTCTTCACTAGATGAAATATCAACCCCCGGTGTCTTCTTCTCATTCTGGTTCCAATGGTACATGTCTGGGTCTTGTCATCAGTTCCACATTGATGATCATGGTAAAACATTTTAATCTGGCAATTGACTAGGTCTTGTAATTAGTTCCACATTAATGATCTTGTTAAAACATGTCAATCAGGCAATAGTCTGGGTCTTGTAATTAGTTCCACATGGGTGGTCATGGTAAGACATTTCAATCAGGCAAATGTCTGTGTCTTACCATTAGTTCCACATTGGTGATCGCGTTAAACTAAAACCATGACAATGACCTATATTCTACACAAGTTTTTATTTATGAAACTCTGATATTTCTTGGTTCTTGTTATTCTTGTTCTCAATGTTTCAGAGCCATAATTTACGGCTGACTGATTATTATACTTGAAACTCTTGATTTGTTGTTCTGGACTTGATTTATCTTGATTGTCATACATTTTCTAATGCAATAACAGCTTTTTTTCGGTCTACTGTACCGGTACTCTTATTTTGATCAGTCTGTTGTAGCAACTTTTTATTACAGACTCATTTCTATAATCTCTCGTCTAGAATTTTCACTGGGTCTTGCATTTGGTTATGGTTAATGGGCAGAAGAGGAGGGTCTTCAGCGAAATTTATATCATTGAGTTGTTTCTCAGGATTCCACAAAATTCCAGTACTGTTGGGTTTCATCAAAGTTTTCATGCCAAATATATAACATTGATAGATCGGCTCACAATTAAAAGTTTAGTCGTATATATAGACCCATCCCGGAGCGACAGTGGGCAGTTAGTTGCAGAAATAGCTAAAACACACTTGGGAATGAACACAGGTAACGGCAATACAGAGGGTGCCTCAATCTGTACCTCTTAAAAGCTCCCTGAAACTGATTTCAGACAACCTCCTATAAAATGTTACTATGCGGATTCGTTGACATTCCTACAGGCCATCGAAGGTCAACATGCACACCGCGTACTACACATCAGAGACGTGATGTTGTCAACGAAAATAGATTTTGTATTTTTTAAACAAAAGATACTATATGTGATTGCCTGGGTTCTAACTCATGTAGGAACTGATTGAAACGAAGTAGCAGACTTGGCAGCTAAACGTGATAAAATCAGTAAAAATCAAAACAGAGTAAAATCAGAAAGATGTTAGACTAAAAATCGAGTCAAGTATATTATATCTGAGGAGTCAAACCCACATGGGAACAAAGTAGTAACAGTGCAAAAAAATATGCACTTTTGAAAGGCCTAATTTAAATAATGTCAAATAAGTAAATAAAAATATAATAATGTACCTTAAACAAAAAGTTGTGAAGCTTGCTACTAGATACAAGATACTTTAAGTTGAAGGAAACTTGCTCCATCTACTAGATACAAGATACTTTTAGTTGAAGGAAACCCGCTCCATCTACTAGATACAAGATACTTTTAGTTGGAGGAAACTTGCTCCAGAAAACAATAATAAAGAAAGTAATGTTACACTGCAACAAAGAAGAACACCAGATGTATTACTTGAACAAGTACTTTAATGATCGCTCTACGGACATTGAAACGAAATAAATTTGTTCAGTATAGATGCTCTAAAGGAACTTCAAACAATAGTAAAACGATACTTTTAGCAAACACATAAGTATATATAATCTCAAATATACAACTTTCTGTGAGAAAGTATTGTGAGTGGTCGTCTCAGAGTTCCTGCTGCAAAATTTATCATGGTTGGTTATAGAGTTTCTGCTCGAAAGTTTATTGTGGTTGGTTTCAGAGCTTCTGCTCCAAAGTTTAATATGTTGTCTCAGAGTTTCTGTTCGAAATTATTATGGTTGATGATCGAGTTTCTGCAAGAAAGTATTGGTAGTGGTCTCAGAATTTTGCAGGCTCATAAGCTTGCAGCTTGAATCGTTATTTCCTATTTTTCCTAATGATTTTACGGGTACTAAACTTCTTTTTAACTTTCCCACTTTGCTGTCGCTTACGTTCCTTTCTCACTCTGTTATTGTGTCCTGGTGAAGGCATTGAGGCCGCAACGTAGGCAATTTCCAGCCGAAAGCTGTGGTGACAAAGGTGGTGGGTGTCTCTGTTTACATTGCGTTTTTTGTTGTTGTTGGGACTGTTCTACTTGGGTCTGCAGGTGTTTGGTTTTTAGGCCTTGACGTATCGTCTGGTTGCTGACCATGTATATTCTCGTTACTTCAACCACCTTCCTCAGAAACCTAATTTCTGAGGTTTGGATATGGCTTTTGTGGGTTGTAGTCATTGCCCATGACTCGCATCTATATGTCGTCTGGGACATAGGTGGAGCGGAATACAACCACCTTCGTTTTCTCACCAACCTCTCTTCTGGTGAGGAATCCTCCATTTATGGCCTGAAAAAGTCTTCCAGCTTCTGCTCTTTGGGTAGCCAACTCTTCTTTGATGCCTCCCTTCCGGTCTATGACAGCTGCAAGGTATTTAAAGTAGTCGACCTGCTCCAGGACCTGTTCTCACAGCTTAATCTGATGCCTTCTTTCTTCTCGTGATATCACCATGGCTTTTTTTTATTTTCGAGCTGCTTATGATCATTTCTCTCTTCTCCAACTCTTCCTTCCAGACTTGCAGGTTAGATTGAAGATGTGCCTCTGATTTAGCAATCATGGCAACATCATCACCAATGACCAGCTCTGAAATACATACCTGTCTCCTCTTCCAGTACACCACTGAATACTTTCTTGTTCTCTCCTTACATGCCTTGATGACATTGTCCATGAAGAGTATGACAAGATAAGGTGATAGGATATCGCCTTGTCTTACACCAGTGGTGGTCAAGAACTCTTCTCACTTATGGTTTGCTTTCCTCACATAATTTCTGCAAGACTTGTAGAAGCTCTGTATAGCATGAATCAGAGGTACTGGAATATTCTTCCTTGCCAAACAGTCCCAAAGTTTGCTCCAGGGGACCCTGTCAAACGCCTTTTCCAGATCTATGAAACAAAGATGGATCTCATTCTTATACTCAAGGGCCTTTTCACTCAGCTGTCTGAGTGTGAAGATTAGGTCTTGAGTACTTCGGTTTGCTCGGAAGCCACAATGGGACTCATCCAATTGTAGCTCAGCTAGGCGTCTGAGTCTCTGCTCCAGGATTCTAGAGTAGATTTTACCAGGGACGCTGAGAAGGGATATAACTCTATGGTTTCCACACTGTCAGTTGTCACCCTTTTTGAAAATCGGTGTTATGATGGCAATCTCCCAATTCTTTGGTATGGTCGTGTTGCACCAAGCTGCTTTAGGACACTTAGGAGTAACAGGTCGCCTTCTGCTCCCAAGTACTTAACCATTTCTGGTGTTATGCCATTATGTCCTGCTGCTTTGCTCATCTTGATTTTCTACAGGGCTACCTTCAGGTCTTTCATCTTTATGACATCTTCATCACCATTAGTTTCCTTTTCTGTCCCAGTGGCTATCATTTCTGATTCTTGACTTTGCTTACGATCCAGGAGTTCTGAAAATTATTCTTTGCATTTTTCTATCACTTCCTTTGGGGCGGTAAACAATTTGCCTTGCTTGTTCTTTATACATTTAAGAAGGCACTGTTTTTCCTTCCTCGTGAACTTTAGAGTCTTATAGAACAATTTCTGGTTTTCTTGCGCATCTTTTTCTAGCTTTTCTCCAAATTCTTCCCAGGACTACTGTTTTGTTGCTTGCACCTTGTTCTTTGCTTCTATTCTAAGTATCATTTATTCTCTATATTTCTCGATTTTTCCTTTTGTGTTTTTAGCTCCTAAGCATTGTTCCATGCCTTTTTCTTATTTTCTCTTTAACCTCATCTGTCCACCAAGGTGTCCTCTTTCTCTTGTTCAAAAGTCGAACATCACCACATGCTTTTGCTGCAGCTGTTTTATGATGTCCTTAAATTTGAGTCAGAGTGTTTCCAGGTCATGAGGTTGTTGTTTTCTGTGTTCCTCACTGCTGTAGCAATAAGCTCTTGACATCTAGTCTTCATTTCTGGTTCTTTCAGCTTGTAGGTCTAAATGCCCGTTTCCCCTGGTCGTTTACTTAGCCTATTGCATGATGTTAGGCAGTTCCTAGGCCGAGCAACTCTTTCACTTGTTCTTTTAATTGTTAACAAGTAGTAGTCACTTCCAATCTCTGGCCCCTCTTAAATCCCGGACATACTTGAATGAGCTCTTCCTAACTATGGCATAGTCGATCACTGACTTCTAATGTTTTGTTGGTTCATACCAAGTGTATACATGTATGCGCTTACGGGGAAACTTTGTGTTTGTAATGATCAGATTCTGCTCAGTGCAGAATCTAAGGAGTCTCTTTCCATTGTCATTAAGAGTATCTTCTCCATATCTTCCGATAACTCTACCCTATCTAGCATGGTCATTTCCAACTATGGCATTGAAATCTCCGAGCATGATAATTTCATCTAGACAGTCATCCACTGTCCTTTGAAGCAGCTCGAAGAATTTCCCCTTGACCTCTGCACGCTCATCTTCATTTGGCTCATACACAATGACAAGGTTGACTATGGTTTCTTTTTATTTTAGTTTTCGGACCGTAATGCGTTCCGAAACGCAGTTCCATCCCTTGATACTATCCCTTCGGGTTTGGCCACAATGAAGGCCCCCTTTAGCTCTTTCAGATGTGGGGACACCACTGTAGAGCAGCGTGTCGCCATCGAGATCTTTAACTCCTAGTCCTTTTTTTTTTCTGTTAAAATTTGGATTTCTAATTTGGCTTTCCTCATCTCTTCCACCAGCTCCTCTTCCTTCCCATTCATACTTCTTGTGTTCAATATTCCATTACTCGTAGTCCGTAGTCCGTTCCAGTTCGTCGCTTTTAGAATCAGTCTGGTTTTCTCTCTTATGTTTCGTATAATCTGGTTTTTAAGACAAACAGGAGATTGGCCTGTTGTGCCTTTGCATGATCGAGGGGTTGCCTCCTTACGGCCTCCTCTTTTTCAGCAGGGCTTGGGACCGGATTAGGCGGAGTTGTGTAAGTTTCTAATTTGTTAATTGATCTGAGAGCAGAACCTAAATTTAAACATTAGTAGTTCTTGTGAGCTGCTTGTAGAATTTGACTTTTAGTTATATCTGAAAGTGTCTCATAATTCTATGTTGAACTCAGACAACCTGTAGAGTGCTTGACAAAAGCAAGAACTTCTGAATTAAGCTCATCACCTAAAATTGTTCAATCACCTTGTGAGTGATGGTGAAGGTGAAGCTCTGACATGTCGTGATCAGTCAATCGAATTAGTTTCATGATATCTTGTAGCAATTATACAGTCAGACCGTAGTCGTCACTTAATTTTCTGGCAACCGCATAGTCACAACCTTTTTATGTTCTGTTTGCAAAGTCAGCATAGGGTTTGTTCTCATTATTCTAGCCCTAATCCGTCTATTAAGTAATTTGTTCCTTTCATTCTTATAACAAGAGATATTTTTTTACTCTAAAAGCTGCTCATAGCTGGTTCTAGCCAGGTCTAAGCACGATTGATAGTATATACTCTAACTAGCCTGTAAAAGTCGATGTCCCATTTAAGGGACTAGAAGTATAACTTCCATACTCACGTATTTTTATTTTTCTATTCCACGAAGAATATAACTCTTAGTCGTTAGATTGGATGGTTTGACAACGTAGCTCACAGCCTTAGGCCGCTAATCTTCTTGTCCGTATGATGAAAATCAAAACATGTAGTTTTGTTCAGTTCTGTGCCCAATCTCCCCAGGGTGCTGAAACTTCTTACTCGGGCGGCTGCTGATGTGCATGTAGTCCATGGAGACCAAAACTACTGGTTCTTTGCAACAAACGGATCATTTTCTTACGTTATTACTGATGCCACGCAAGTCCGATAGCAATGGCGGTTGCTATTTGGACACAAACCCCGTTTTCTGGCAATCGAGTCTTTTACACAAAATTGCCGATGAGGTCTGACGGAGCGCTCAGTATATTAATATGCTACTGCACAGCTAATGAAAAATACATTTATGCAATAAGGAAACAAGGACTGGCATTAGCATGTGATTGGTGTTGGCCTGCAAGTGTGATTTCATTATCTTTAAGTTGCTGAGATAAATAGACATATACGTACCGGTACCGTTGAAAAACGGTTAGGAGTGATCAATAAATTCTGTGTTTATGCCCAGTGTTTGAAGTAAACAAGAATCAAGTATGTATTGTTTGTTAATAATTGTGGCTTTTGTAGCTTCTTCACAATTTTGGTCTCCAAAGATGAGCTGTTTTCTTTTATTAGTAAGTCTTGTATAGGTGCTAGTGACAGTACTTAATATTTCTTATGATTCAGGTGTGCTGTGACTGCTAGAGTTCACGTGATAATGAGAGCTGGAAGTTGTAGATCGAAATGTTTACTGGAATATTCCATACATCGTCTGCAGGGAATTCCGAAGTGTCGAGGGCGCTATCTTCATTTTGACTAAATTCACGAAGTGTCCTTTATTGCTGTGACAGAACTGTACGTTCTCTTTTACTGATCTTCTCTTCTCTCCGCCATTATAAGTTTACCTCTCAAACTACGTGCTTAATAAATTCTACCATTCATTGTTTGTTCTTTCTTCCTTCAGTTTCTTGTCATGCCTTGTCCTAATATTTAATCCCTCGTCACTATTATCTTGATCGCTGACATGTTTTCAAACACGTCAACTCCCATATGTGTTGGATGTGACGATATTTGTGTACGTCCTTCTACATTCTTAGTTCTCTCCGGCATTACCAATTTATATCCCTTTTTCACACTCATCGTCCTATTATTTGGCATAATTTATACACAGACATTTTTTGCCTAGAGGCCTCCAGACATCTTTACGTTTCACCATGTGAATCATAGTGTGACAAGGCTCATTAGACAGGTCAGCGGATAATACTTTTATCACTTAAGTCGTCTAGCCCCCTTTGATATAGATGGTCATAGTTGACACAAGGTGATATTGCACGATCGAAGAAAAGAAAGCCAAATGCTCAGTCTCGGAAACACGTCTTGGAGATGTACGTGAACATTGATGATAATGTGTAATCGCTTCTGATGGCCCAGCTCTGTATCAATAATAGAGATAACCCGTCTGGGTTTATGTTGGGAAAGGTATTAGCCAGGAAATAAGCTCACCGATATGTTTGTTAGTTTGCACAAATGCAATCAGAAGTATTACTGCCATATTTGACAGGGATCACGAGTTTAAAATTTAAAATTGATATTTTAAAACACGCGGGGGATAGTAATGAATTAACACCTCAACCCATATAGTTCTAAAGACACAGGATTGATCTATATCGAGAGCTTAACATGAACTGTAGCCCTCATTCGCATGTTTGTCTAAAATACCATCTGGGACTTGGGCTGAGAAATGGAAAAAACCATTGCTTAAAACTTCACAAAAGGTGCCGGATCAGATATAAGTTAATATTGCTCTGCCCTATGCAGCATTGTTCTTGACCTGAATTATATTGTGAATGTTCCCGTGAAATAGAAGTATCATTATCCTTCTATCTACAACTCTGCCAAGACTAATCTTGTGCGAAGGATGACAATTTTGAAGACCCATTTTAGATACCCTAGAGTTTTGGCTACTGGTAAACCACTACTGCAGAACAAAAGGGAGGCAAATCCCGTGACACTTGAAAGACTCGTCTTGGGTTAAGAAACCTGAAGGTTAGTTAACCTAGAATTCTGACAAGAAATTTTAGATTGAATGAAAAAATATTTTTAGTTATTTGTATAGATAGATCTGATCATACATGATGCAATAAAATAATAAATAAATAAGCAGGTGAAATATTTCAAGAGAACAAAGCCAATAATTGACAAAAAATAAATCTTCTATAAAATAAATGAAAGGTGGAAAAAACTGTCCTTTGCTGAGGCCTAATTTATGTTTTGTTGTTGTTGTGGATTTGATAATTATAGTCAGCTAGCATTTTGAACTTACAGCGGCTAATTTTATTTTAGTTGAGTAACAATTGCAATTTTTCTTGTGAGCCTGTAAATGGTCTACTTGCACAGCATGGCCGAACCACAAAACCTCTACACTTTTTACCTAAGTATTGCTAAAGAGATGGGCTTATCGGGAAAAGATTTACCTGATTTTGTTGCCACTTCGGTGAAAGAGAGCAAAGACAGGATAGAAGCCGAGAAGACCACGGCCCGAGAAGAGAGGAAGTTAGATTGAGAAGAGAAAGCGAAGCAACGGGCGCACGAAACAGAAGAGAAGGAAACGCATAGAGCTTTCAAAGAGCAGAAGGCTGAAAAAGCAGAAAGCTTTTAAGAAGCAGAAGGCTGAAAAAGAGAGCGCATTCGCAAAGGAACAGGCCCACTGTTTAAAAGAAAAAACCTCTAAATTCACCTTCATCCATATTTATTTAAATTTGTTAAAGACTAATTGATTATTAAATTTGTTATATAATATTTTACAAAATCATAGTTGATTCATTTTTTATAGATAAGACAGAGCATGTATGATCTAAAATCTTTAAAACAAATACATATAGTTACAGCCACAGAGCCTAAAATACTTCATCATCATGTGACGTATTCTTTCCAGAACGTTGTCTCCATTACAGCTGCTCTGAACGCATCACGATTCTGGGCAAGTCGACCTGCATCAGCCAAAGACAAGTTCAGACTCTCTGTGATGTCCTGGGTCCACCGTCGTCTAGGTCGACCCCTTCCCCTTTTTCCAGGGACCATGCCTTCCATCACTGTTTTTTCCAGACTATTATGTCTTTTTATATGACCGAAAAATTTCAGCTTCCTTATTGCGATGGTATTTAGGAGCCAATGTTCCTGTACATTTAGTGAGTGCAGTACTTCTCTGTTGGTCTTTTTTTCTGTCCAGGGTATTCTCAACATCCTTCTGTAGCATTTCATTTCGAATGATGTAATCTTTTTTGCAACTGTTTTATTGAGTGTCCAAGTCTCGCAGCCGTATGTTGCTACTGGGAATATACATGCTCTGATCAGTTGTAACTTTGTTTCTTTGCTTGTGCCTTGCCATAGGTTTTTCATCTGTATTAGCTTACTAAAATACTTACAACAGGAATTTCGCTAGACTAAACCAGCTGGGGGCTCGAATAAGCCATACCATTGCTTAAAACTGCACAAAAGGTGCCAGATCAGATATAAGTTAATTGTGTTCTGCCCTATGCAGCATTAGTCTTGACTTCTGAATTATCTTGTGATTACCCCCTTGCGATAGAAGCAGCATTATTCTTCTATTTACAATTCTGCCAAGAGTAATCTTGTGCGAAGGTAGACACCTTTGAAGACCCATTTTAGATACTCTAGAGTTTTGGCCACTGGTGAACCACTACTGCAGAGCAAGGGGAGGCAAATCCCGTGACACTGGGGAAGAGTTGTTTGTGTACTGTTGCGTAACAATGTCTGGTCTGAAGTACCGAGACAGATTAATTGATCAACCCTTTTGTTAAAATACACAGGTGGGGACAATATAAGTCAAGATGGTAAATTTCGCGATACCAAGTGATAATAGGAAGATAATGACAATGAATTGGAGGTTGCTAGACGGCTTGCAGTGTCACACTCTACTATCCAAAGAATTTTGGAGAGATTTCAGGCCACAGGAAGTGTGGAGGATCGCCACCGGCTAGGTCGCCCTAGATGCACCAATAGACATGATGATCGGTACCTCTTGTAATCAGCCCTGCGCCATCAAACAGTGACTTGTTCCACTAAGATGTCAGCTGAGACAAACTGTAAACGTTAATGTCAGTCAAAGCACCATTCGCAGACGTTTACATGAATTTGGACTGGCTGCTCGACGTCCTGCAGTCAGAATTCCTCTTACTCCTGCTCATCGCAGAGCCCGTGTTGCTTGGTGTCGCGAGTACATCCGATGGACAAGGCAACAATGGAGTCAAGTTCTCTTCACTGATGAATCTCGCTTCACTGTGTCATTCAATGATGGCAGGATTCGAGTTTGGAGACGACCAGGAGAGCGATTTACTGGTAACACAATTCGAGAGGTGGATCGTTATGGAAGGGGTTCTGTCATTGTCTGGGGAGGCTTCTACAGACACGGCAGGACCCCACTCTACACCATCCAAGGCAACTTGACCGGCCCAAGATACCAGAACGAAATCTTGAGACCAATTGTTCAGCCTGCTCTGGAGGCCATATGTGATAATGCCATCCTCCAAGATGATAACGCTCGACCCCATCGAGCTCGTGTGGTGAATGAGTTTATTGAGCAACATGGGATCATCAGGATGGCGTGGCCAGCTCATTCACCTGACCTGTCTGCGATTGAGCACCTCTGGGATGTCCTTGGTCGAAGATTGTCAACAAATCACCCCCTGCCAATGGATGTTGCACAGCTGACTGCATTTCTGCTTCAGGAATGGCAAGCTGTTCCTCAGGATACTCTTCGGACCCTTGTGGACTCGATGCGTCTACGCTGTCTTGAATGCCTTGCTGCAAATGGTGGTCATACCCGATTTTGAAATGTCTATTTGTCCAATATCTATTGTGTGACTTTTGAAAAGGTGAGTGACACACTTCACAGCTTCAATGCGTTTGAATGTGTGTTTCCATTTCTTTACGTGACATGTCAATTTGGTATTCAATAAATGCCGTTTTGATGATACCAATTACGTTTATATCAGATTTGTTTTATGGTTTCAACCAAGGTTTTTCTAAGTGGCCCTTGACTTTTGACGAGTAGTATATTTATGCGGAATCTTCCTGTCCTGTGTCATCCGTTTAATACCTTCTATTTTTATCTCGACTTTTCTTCTCCATGTGATTTTTAGTCTCTCCAAAATCATTTTCTAATGTCATGTGTAATTTTTAAGGATTATTCTGCGCTGTTCATTATTGATTATGATAAAGTCCTGTAAATGTGAGTAACTGTTATACTTTGTTTTATTGTATTTAATGTGTTTATTTTTATTTTTAAAAATAATCTTGAAAAACCATTGTAGAGTAAATGAATTCAGTATGGGAGACGAGAGAAATGATGGGCAGAATGTCAGACAAAACTCCACGCCCAATTCTTAACCCTTTGAAAATAAAGTTCGTTAGTTCGTTCGCTCTAGGTATTACAGAACTAGGACTACCTTATAATGCAATCATCACATTTCTTCACTAGATGATATATCAATCCCCGGTGTTTTCTTCTCATTCTGGTTCCACTAGCACATGTCTGGGTCTTGTCACCAGTTCCACATTGATGATCATGATAAAACATTTAAATCTGGCAAAGGTCTGAGTCTTGTAATTAGTTCCACATTGGTGATAGTGTTAAAACATTTCTATCAGGCAATTATCTGGGTCTTGTCATCGTTTCCACATTGATGATCATGGTAAAACATTTTAATGTGGCAATTGACTATGTCTTGTAATTAGTTCTTCTTCTTCCTCGTTCGCCCTGAAAAGGACGGTGGTTGCGTTGTGTCTGTTTGCGCCTAAGCTGTGATATCTGCACCTTTCGGTCGATACATCCGACTTCTGCACGGCATTTTTTAGGGACCGGGTTTGCCTTCCCATTTCGATCCGTACTCGCTCTGCCAGACTGCACTGCTGCAGACTGTTTCCAGGACCACCACGTGGAGGTGGAGTACGGTCTTGACCAGCTCTGGTTCGCTGGTCCTGATGCAAGCAGTCAAGCTATGGGTCACTGACTGGATTCACTATTGCGCAATCTTTGGTCCAACAATTGGTGATCATGTTCCAACCATTGATGTTGGTAACTTTTTTAATCTTGAATTAGGGTCTTTGAATATTGGCTCACAATTGTATGCGTCATCTAATTAGTTCCACATTGATGATTAAGTTAAAACATTTCAATCAGGCAATAGTCTGGGTCTTGTAATTCCTTCTACAATGGTGCTCGTGGTAAAAGATTTCAATCAGGCAATTGTCTGGGTCTTGTCATAATTTCCACAAAGATGATCTTCGTAATACATTTTAATCTGGCAATTGTCTGGGTCTTGTAATTAGTTCCACATTGATGATAATGTTAAAACATTTCACTCAGGCAATTGTCTGGGTCTTGTCATCAGTTCCCCTTTGATGATCATGGTAAAACATTTTAATCTGGCAATTATCTGGGTCTTGTAATAGTTCCACATTGGTGAACATGTTAAAACAATTCAATCAGGCAATTATCTGGGTCTTGTCATCGTTTCCAAATTGATGATCATTGTAAAACATTTTAATCTGGCAATTGTCTGGGTCTTGTAATTAGTTCCACATTGGTGATCATGTTAAAACATTTCATTTAGGCATGTTGTCTGGATCATGTCATCAATTCCACACTGATGATCATGGTAAAGCATTTCAATCTGGCAATTGTCTGTGTCTTGTAATCAGTTACACATTGGTGATCGTGTTAAAACATTTCAGTTAGGCAATTGTCTGGGTTTTGTCATCGTTTCCAAATTGATGATCATTGTAAAACATTTTAATCTGGCAATTGTCTGTGTCTTGCAATTAGTTCCACAATGGTGATCGTGTTAAACTAAAACCATGACAATGACCTATATTCTACACAAGTATTTATTTATGAAACTCTGACATTTCTTGGTTCTTGTTATTTTTGTTCTCCATGTTTCAGAGCCATAATTTACGGCTGACTGATTATTATACTTGAAACTCTTGATTTGTTATTCTGGACTTGATTTATCTTGATTGTCATATATTTTCTAATGCAATAACAGCTTTTCTGGGTCTTCTGTATTCTTACTTTGATATCAGTCTGTTGTAGAAACTTTTTATAACAGCTGAGATATATGATGATTATACATTTCAGATGTGTGTGTGTGTTTTTATTTTCAAAAGAAATCTTGTTATCATTTATTGCTTTTATTGTCATGCCCTTTGTCTTTGTGCATTTTCAGACATGTCTATGATCTCTCGTCTAGAATTTTCACTGGGTCTTGCATTTGGTTATGGGGCAGAAGAGGAAGGTCTTCAGCGAGATTTATGTCATTAAGTTGTTTCTCAGGATTCCACAAAGTTCGAGTACTGTTGGGTTTCGTCAAAGATTTCATGCCAAATCTATAACATTGATAGATCTGCTCACAATAAAAGTTTAGTCGTATATATAGACCCATACCAGAGCGACAGTGGACAGTTAGTTGCAGAGGTAGCTAAATCACACTTGGGAATGAACACAGATAACAGCAATACAGAGGGTGCCTCAATCTTTACCTCTTAAAAGCGCATTGTAACTGATTTCAGACAATCTCCTATATAATGTTACTATGCGGATTCGTTGACATTCCTACAGGCCATCGAATGCCAACATGCACACCGCGTACTACACATCAGAGACGTGATATTGTCAACGAAACTAGATTTTGTATTTTTTAAACAAAAGATACTATATGTGATTGCCTGGGTTTTAACTCATATAGGAACCGATTGAATCGAAGTAGCAGACTTGGCAGCTAAACGTGATAAAATCCGTAAAAATCAAAACAAAGTAAAATTAGAAAGATGCTGGACTAAAAATCGAATCAAGAATATTATATCTGAGGAGTAAAACCCACATGGGAACAAAGTAGTAACCGTGCAAAAAAATATACACTTTTGAAAGACCTAATTTAAATAATGTCAAATAAGTACACAAAAATACGAAAAAGCTCAGAATTCTAAAAACCTGAATACAAAGTCATAGTTGGACTCTATGTAAGAGTAATACCCCAGACCACGTAAAAGTCATCTTAAGCAAGTTGCCGAACTGTGTACCCGAGCAAGACGTTTGTATCTCCCAAATATATTTTGGGTTAAGTTGTACCATTTTATAATTCTACATTTTTGCAATAATAACATGTGAAGTTTGCTGGTGGATGTCCAAGTTCATATGAGGCTGGCAACCTTAGCATATGGAATGGTAGTGTTTCATGCACTATCACTGCAGAGCAGGGGAACAAATCTCGTTACAGAAGGTAGTGACTCAACTTCCAGTTTGGCCAAGACGAGACGTGGTTTCCATTATTTCGCCTGTGGCTGCATATGTATATCCGTCCCCATGTTTAATTACATGGGCAGGTCTGAGATTGAAAGTTATAAAACGTTGTTTTAAATTAACCTGCATACTAAGTTAGCAGAGCTGCCATTGTGTAACACTGATCGGGCGATGTTATGTTATGAAGTGACGGAAATTGGTAATGTTAAAAAAAAATGTAATATCTTACCTTCAGTTGGACGTATTACTGGTGGATAACTGGAAATAATGAAGCAGTAGCAGACAGTAAATGATTATGTCAAAACTACCTAATTATGACATTTTCAAAATTGCTGTAAATATATACCACATACATATATGCCACTGACACGGGCTAGTTCCCATCGAACTACATCATGAGGCATATAATAATTACACAAGCACAAACATAGCTGTATGTTTTAAGTGTTAGACTCGCTATCATTACAGTAACATTGAGACGCACAAGTAATAATCACACATTATAACTGCGAGTCAATCTCCAGATAATTTAATACGCCAACACGTTACACTAATCCATGGATAGCGTGGATAGCTGATCCAAATGGTATTGTACACAAATCACTGTTTCTCTAGCACTACTGCTATTATCAATATAGCCCACGGCTTCACTTATTCACATCTCACAACAATACGTCGTCGACAGACTCTACTCACTGCATTTCTTCTCGAGTCTCTCTGTTACACCGTCTCACTTTGAACATCCACTGGTAATGTCCTCACATTCGCTCACACTCTCACATATGTCGGCTTCATACACGAACAGCTCACAACAACTCATGTTAACATCATGTGAGCTTCACACAAATACACTCACATCCAAATACAAAAGACCTTGTGGTCTAGTATGATGGTGAATGTAACAATGACTCTTTATTGTCTAGAGTATTTATCTGCTCAGGAAGGTAATGACTCATCTTCCAGTTTGGCTAAGAAGAGATGTTGTTTCCATTCTTTCGTCCATGGCTTCACGTGTATATCCTTCCTCGTGTGTAATTAAATGGCCAGGTCTGAGATTTAATACTTTAAAACAATGTTTAAAATTAACGTGCACACTAAGTTAGCGGAGCTGCCATTGCGTAACACCCATTGGGTGATGTTATGTAAAGAAGTGTTGAAAACTGTTAATGTTAAAATAGCTGTAAATATATACCAAATACATACATGCCACCACATTAAAACCCAACGTTTTAAAACAAATACATCAACAAAAATAACTTCACTGAAAAAAGCCCCATTGCGTAGTGGACTAACAGTTGCTCGGAAATGCAAAATAATAATAATACTAGTAATAAAAACATTCTAAACATTTTGTGAGAATAGCACTGAAAACCCCCAAAACGAATATAGAAGTACGGAATTAATCTTGTAGAACTAAATATATTCCATGCCAACGAAACAAACTGGAAACAATTGTTCACATCATTTAATTTAGCCCAGCGCTCAAATGAAAGACTTGTGGAAGATACTAAACACAATCAAAGATGTTAAACATAAAATGTGCTGAAGTCGGATGTGCCGGCCGAAAGGCGCAGATATCGCAGCTCTGCTGTAAACAGACACAACACAACCAACGTCCTTTTCATGACGAACGAGGAAGAAGAAGAAACACATAATAATGAATCGTTCTTTCATTCCTTAACCTTCAGCAGCCTAGAACATTCCTTAACCTTCAGCCGCCTAGAACATTCCTTAACCTTCAGCCGCCTAGAACATTCCTTAATCTTCAGCCGCCTAGAACATTCCTTAACCTTCAGCAGCCTAGAACATTCCTTAACCTTCAGCAGCCTAGAACATTCCTTAACCTTCAGCAGCCTAGAACATTCCTTAACCTTCAGCCGCCTAGAACATTCCTTAACCTTCAGCCGCCTAGAACATTCCTTAACCTTCAGCCGCCTAGAACATTCCTTAACCTTCAGCAGCCTAGAACATTCCTTAACCTTCAGCAGCCTAGAACATTCCTTAACCTTCAGCCGCCTAGAACATTCCTTAACCTTCAGCCGCCTAGAACATTCCTTAACCTTCAGCCGCCTAGAACATTCCTTAACCTTCAGCAGCCTAGAACATTCATTATATTTATGCCGCATCTTCCTGTCCTGTGCCATCCGCTCAAGGCCTTCCTTGACTTCTTAATACCCTCTATTTTTATCATGACCTTTCTTCTCAAGATAAGTGATTGTGGAGGGCAGAATATTAGTCCAGCCTGGGCGCCCAATTTTTAACAGTTTGAAAATAAAGTTTGTTAGTTCGTTCGCTCTAGGTATTACAGAACTAGGACTACCTTATAATGCAATCATCAAATTTCTTCACTAGGTGAAATATCAACCCCCGGTGTTTTCTTCTCATTCTGGTTTCACTGCCAGATGTCTGGGTCTTGTCATCAGTTTCACATTCCTGATCATGGTAAAACATTTCAATCAGGCAATTGTCTGTGTCGTGTCATCAATTCCACATTGGTGATCATGGTAAAACATTTCAATCAGGCAATTGTCTGTGTCTTGCAATTAGTTCCACATTCCTGATCATGGTAAAACATTTCAAACAGGTAATTGTCTTGGTCTTGACATCGTTTCCGCATTGATGATCATGTTAAAACATTTCAATCAAGCAATTGTCTTGGTCTTGTCATCAGTTCCATTTTGATCATCATGGTAAAACATTTTAATCTGGCAATTGTCTGTGTCTTGTAATTAGTTCCCCATTGGTGATTATGTTAAAACATTTCAATCAGGCAATTGTCTGTGTCTTACAATTAGTTCCACATTTGTGATCGTGTTAAACTAAAACCATGACAATGACCTATATTCTACACAAGTTTTTATTTATGAAAGTCTGACATTTCTTGGTTCTTGTTATTCTTGTTCTCAATGTTTCAGAGCCATAAGTTACGGCTGACTGATTATTATACTTGAAACTCTTGATTTGTTATTCTGGACTTGATTTATCTTTACTGTCATATATTTTCTAATGCAATAACAGCTTTTCTGGGTCTTCTGTATTCTTTTTTTGATATCAGTCTGTTGTAGAAACTTTTTATTACAGCCCAGATATATGATGATTATACATTTTAGATGTGTGTGTGTTTTTTTTTATTTCAAAAGAAATTTTGTGATCATTTGATGCATTTATTGTCATTCCCTTTGTCTTTGTGTATTTTCAGACTCATGTCTATAATCTCTCGTCTAGAATTTTCTCTGGGTCTTGCATTTGGTTATGGGGCAGAAGAGGAAGGTCTTCAGCGAAGTTTATTTCATTAAGTTGTTTCTCAGGATTCCACAAAATTCCAGTACTGTTGGGTGGCCTCGAAGTTTTCATGCCGCATCAATAACATTGGAAAAGCCTTTTCCTGGCACGCGCCTATAAGCGTTAGGACTTGACGCCTTCAGGGAAGTGCCTAGTTTTAATTTTTATATTAATTTTTATATTTTTTTAGGTTCTTATGTGTCCTATCTAACCTTCACTTTCTTTCCTTTCCCTGACGAAGGCCTTGTGGCCGTAACGTTGGCTATTTTCTTATTCTTTTGTCCTCGTAAGACGAATCACCTTTTTTCGATTTTTTTTTTCACAACCATCCATTGTATTCCACGTCTTACCGCAGTTCCCCTCAACTTCCTCGATCAATAACATTGATAGATCGGCTCACAATTAAAAGTTTAGTCGTATATATAGACCCAACCCAGAGCGACAGTAGGCAGTTAGTTGCAGAAGTAGCTATATCACACTTGGGAATTAACACAGGTAACAGCATTACAGAGGATGTCTCAATCTTTACCTCTTAAAAGCGCACTGTACTGATTTCAGACAATTCCTATAAAATGTTACTATGCGGATTCGTTGACAATCCTACAGGCCATCGAATGCCAACATTCACAACACGTTCTGCACATCAGTGGAGTGATATTGTCAACGAATATAGATTTTGTAAACAAAAGATCCAGGAAAGGAAGAAGCAAGACTGGATAACACCAGAAACACTAAACACCATAAAGATGAGAAAGGAAATGAAAAGAAAGAAAACAGAAGCGAAGTCCCCCAGGTTAAAGCAACTATATAGCGAACAGTACAGTCAACTGGACAGGGAAGTTAAACGCCAAACCCGAGCCAACAAAAGGAATTTCCTAGACGATCTTGCAAAACAGGCAGAAGAGGCAGCACTGAGAAATGAACAAAGCACAGTATACAAAATAACTAAATTCATCAGCGGAAAACAAGGTGCAAACAATATTACATTAGTAAGAGATAAGCAAGGAAATCTCATCAAGACAGCAGAGGGACAAGAAACAAGATGGGCAGAGCACTTCAGAGAAACTCTGAACAAGGAAATACCAGAGACACAATTGAATGTTCCTGAGGCTGAAAACGATCTAGATGTAAATACAGACATTCCACGAAAAGAAGAAATCATCACAGCAATCAAAGGGTTAAAGAACGGTAAAGCTCCGGGCCATGATAACTTAAATGCAGAACTATTTAAGACAGACCCTGAGCTAGCAGCAGAACTATTAGAACCACTATTTGCACAAGTCTGGAAAACGGGGACAACACCATCAGAGTGGAACAAAGGAATAATTGTCAAATTGCCCAAGAAGGGAGATCTTTCAGACTGCAATAATTGGAGAGGAATCACTCTTCTCTCAGTTCCCAGCAAAATACTAGGCAGGATAATTATACAGAGAATTTCAAAGGCAGTAGACTACAAACTGAGGAAAGAACAAGCAGGATTTAGAAAGAACAGAAGATGTGTAGACCATATATTCACTCTCAGGAACATTATAGAGCAGTGCTCAGAATGGCAAAGACAGCTTTACATAAATTTTGTTGATTTTGAAAAGGCTTTTGACAGCATACATAGGGACAGTTTATGGAAAATACTGAGGGCTTATGGAATTCCAAGCTGCATAGTGTCAATCATAAAAAGCCTCTATGCCAACTTTACGTTTAGTGTTGGGCAGAGCAACCTAACCTTCGAGGTGAAGACAGGAGTACGACAGGGATGCCCCTTATCAACCACTCTATTTTTAACAGTCATAGACTGGGTGATGCGCCAGACAACAGAGGGCAGTCCAAGAGGAATAAGATGGACTACATTTTCTACATTGGAAGATCTGAAATATGCAGATGACATTGCACTGCTGGCACATTCACATCAACACATCCAGGAAAAAACGGATAGACTTAATAAATTTAGCCAGCAGGTGGGCTTGAACATCAATTTAAAGAAGTCTGAGGTCATGACGCTCAATGTGAGCAAACCTGAGCCCATATCAGTAAGGAATCAGCAACTGGTACAGACAGATACCTTCACATACCTAGGAAGCATAGTAACACCAGACGGTGGGGCAGGCAAAGACATCAACATCAGAATGAATAAGGCAAGAACAGCCTTCTTTAGCCTAAATAACATCTGGAAGTCCTCCCAATACAGCACAAGCACAAAATTAAGATTATACCAGAGTTGCGTGCTTTCTGTGCTTCTCTATGGTGCGGAATGCTGGAGAGTCACAGAGAAGGAAATGTCAAAATTGTCCTCTTTTCACACAACATGCCTAAGAAAAATTCACCGAATCTTTTGGCCGAATACCATTACCAACCAAGATCTGCTTACTCGTAGCAAGCAAGAGGACATGCACACCATCATAGCTGGCAGACGCTGGAGCTGGGTTGGTCATGTCCTCAGAAGAGACCCCGATGCCATCACAAGAACAGCTATGCTTTGGACCCCTGAAGGAAAGCGAAAGAGAGGCCGACCAAAAACAACTTGGCGGAGGACTGTGGAGGCTGAGATGCAAAGAATGAACCAGAGTTGGGGCACTGTACGAAGGATGGCCACCGACCGTGCAAAGTGGAATCAATTTGTTGTTGCCCTACAAGACGCCACTAGGCGTGATGGCCACTGACTGCTTTGACGGTCGGTGGTTAAGGATCGAAGAAGAAGAAACAAAAGATACCATATGTGATTGCCTGGGTTCTAACTCATAAAGGAAGTGATTGAAACGAAGTAGCAGACTTGGCAGCTAAACGTGATGAAATCAGTAAAAATCAAAACAGAGTAAAATCAGATAGATGTTAGACTAAAAATTGAGTCAAGCATATTATATCTGAGGAGTCAAACCCACATGGGAACAAAGTAGTAACAGTGCAAAAAAATATGTACTTTTAAAAGACCTGTTTTAAATAATGTCAAATAAGTAAACAAAAATATAATAATGTACCTTAAACAAAAAGTTCTGAAGCTTGCTACTAGATACAAGATATTTTAAGTTGGAGGAAACCTGCTCTACCTACTAGAAACGATGGCCACTTTGGGACCAAGCCATGTAACCGTACACGATATAAGACATGTCAGTATGTTATCGAAACACGTTCAGTCTCGTTCCCTAACGCCAAGTTCACCATCACCCATGGCTTCACATGTGAGTCACGCAACGTCATTTATGCTATTATATGCAAACGTTGCACCATTACTTACATCGGCCAAAGGGGCACATGACTAGGCGACCGATTCTGCAGACACCTCTACGACATCTCTCAGTTTAAATCCACACCTGTGGCCATCCACTTCAATGGCCCTGACCACCACGGTGCCACTGACATCCATGTGAGAGCCATCAGATCCTGTTCATCGGATGCCAACAGTCGGTTTCGCCAGGAACAACGCCTCATCCATTTTAAGGGTTGCCTTAAACAATACGGTTTGAATACCCAACAATCTTTTGTCAGAAACGCCTTTCTTTATTAAGTACCAGTTGTATTATGACTGTCTACTTTGATTCGATCACCCATTATTTTTATTTATTTTTTTTTTGTAAATCGCTTTTCCCTCACTTCATATATTTTAATATTATTATTATTTATTTATTTATTTATTTATTTATTTATTTTTATATTAATTTATTTATTTTTAAAAAAAATTTTTATTTTATTTTTTTTCCCCTCACTCTTTTCCAGTCCTTGTTTTCATTATTTCTTATTTTTTTGTTTTTAATGTACTATCGACTTCCGCTTTCCGGTTTAGTGGCAGCCATCTTGCTTCACCGCGTGACTGGACATAGAGAGTTTTTTTTTCTTTTCTTTTTTCTCTTATTTTTATATTGTCATGTTCTCTACTTAATTCTCATTTTCTTTCCCTCCTGTCTCATGTTTGTCTGTCCCTGACGAAGGCCTTGTGGCCGAAACGTAGGTTTTTCTTGTCCTTTCTCCTTGTAAGACGTATTACTATTTGTGTGTTTTTTTTTTCCATTCAACTGTTCTATCTACTAGATACAAGATACTTTAAGTTGGAGGAAACCTGCTTCATCTACTAGATACAAGATACTTTAAGTTGGAGGAAACTTGCTCCACCTACAAGATACAAGATACTTTAAGTTGGAGGAAACTTGCTCCACCTACAAGATACAAGATACTTTAAGTTAGAGGAAACTTGCTCCACCTACAAGATACAAGATACTCACGAGTTGGAGGAAACTTGCTCCACCTACAAGATACAAGATACTTTAAGTTGGAGGAAACTTGCTCAAGATACAAGATACTCCACAAGTTGGAGGAAACCTGCTCCACCTAAAAGATACAAGATACTCCACAAGTTGGAGGAAACTTGCTCCACCTACAAGATACAAGATACTTTAAGTTGGAGGAAACCTGCTCCACCTACAAGATACAAGATACTCCACAAGTTGGAGGAAACCTGCTCCACCTACACGATACAAGATACTCCACAAGTTGGAGGAAACCTGCTCCACCTACAAGATACAAGATACTCCACAAGTTGGAGGAAACTTGCTCCACCTACAAGATACAAGATACTTTAAGTTGGAGGAAACTTGCTCCACCTACAAGATACAAGATACTTTAAGTTGGAGGAAACTTGCTCCACCTACTAGATACAAGATACTTTAAGTTGGAGGAAACCTGCTCCACCTACAAGATACAAGATACTCCACAAGTTGGAGGAAACCTGCTCCACCTACAAGATACAAGATACTCCACAAGTTGGAGGAAATCTGCTCCACCTACAAGATACAAGATACTCCACAAGTTGGAGGAAACTTGCTCCACCTACAAGATACAAGATACTTTAAGTTGGAGGAAACTTGCTCCACCTACAAGATACAAGATACTTTAAGTTGGAGGAAACCTGCTCATTCAAGCCCACATGACAGTAGTAGTAGCCCTGTGCACATATTTGCATCAAAAAACGAAACAGAAGACATCTCGAACATCTTTTACCTAACCACAGTGGAGGAATGACACAGTGAAGAAATAATGGATAGAAAACGGAAGCGCGTCAAAGCCATAGTGGATAGCACGAAAGAGAATGGCAATGAATGATGAAGAGGCAGATTTTTTTTAAGAAGGATGATTTTTTTTTTCGAAAGATGAATAGGAAAGAAAAGGAGCCATCAATAACTTCAAAGGCTTGTCAAGAGAAGACAAGGACCTAATGTGGGTGGACTGTGACACAGGTGGGAACTAAAAGAAAAAACAAGTAATTCTGGTCCTTATATCGAAGGATGAATAGGAAAAGTACAAGCCAAGCAATTTCTAATGTTGAATTATTTGAAAGGGATTAGCATGAAGACCGATGCCAAAATGGGACATGCATTTCTGGCTACATAGTTAATTACGGCAACTTACTAAACCGGATAAATACCCCACACTTCTCAGTAGCTATAAAATTATCACACTGCAGAATCTTCCTTTTCTTCTTGTATCTTTAGCCGCCGACTGTGAAAGCAGTCAGTGACCATCACGCCTGATGGCGTCTTGTAGTGCATAGACAAACTGCTTCCTTGTTGCACCGTCGGCGGAAAATTGAAAAGCAAAACAAGCTGAAGTACCTTGCAGTCAAATTTGATCACGGACTATCATATAAGCACCATGTTGTTCACATCATATAGAAGTGCAAGGGATGTCTGGCACTCGGTTGTACATGTATGAAAGATGGTCTGACATTCGTGTTGTCTGGTGGTGGTACTGAACTTTTCTGACTTATGGTTTGCCGTCCTCACATAATTTCTGCAAGACTTGTAGAAGCTCTGTATAGCATGAATTAGAAGTGATGGAATTTCTTCCTTGCCAAACAGCGAAGAAACCATAGAGGCATATCCCTTTTCAGTGTCCCTGATAAAATCAACTCTAGAATCTTGGATCAGAGACTCGGACGCCTAGCTGAGCCACAAATGGATGAGGTCCAGTGTGACTTCCGAGCAAACCAAAGTACTCAAGACCTAATCTTCACACTGAGTGAAAAGCTGAGAGAAAAGGCCTTTGAGTCTAAGAGTGAGATCCATCTTTATTTCTTAGATCTGGGAATGACGTAAGACAAGGTCCCCTGGAACACAATTTGGGACCTTTTGGCAAGGAAGAACATTCCATCCCCTCTGATTCATGCTATACAGTGCTTCTGCCTACTAGCAGAAATTATGTGTGGACGGCAAACCATAAGTCAGAAGAATTCAGGACCACCACTGGTGTAAGACAAGGTGATATCCCGTCACCTTATCTTTTCATACTCCTCTAGGAGTAAGGAGAGGACAGGAGTATTCGGTGGGGTACTGGAAGATGAGACAGGTTTGTATTTCAGAGCTGGCATTTGCTGACGATGTTGCCCTGATTGCTAAATCAGAAGTACATTTCCGTTCCAATCTGCAAGTCTTGAAGAAAGAGCTAGAGAATAGAGGAATGGTCATACAAAGCTCTAAAACAAAAACCATGGTGATATCACGAGAAGACAGAAGGCATTAGATTAAGCTGTGAGAACAGGTCCTGCAGGAAACCCACTTTAAATAGCTCGAAGCTGTCATAGACCGGAAGAGAGGCATCAAAAAAGAGTTGGCTACCCGAAGAGCAGCAGCTGGGATACTTTTTCAACTATAAATCGAGGATTCGTCAGCAAAAGAGAAGTTTTTAACCAGACGAAGAAGGCTGTATACCGCCCCACCTATGTCCCAGGCTTGACGTATGGATGCGAGTCATGGGAATTGTCTACAACCCACAAAAGCCAGACCCAGACCTCAGAAATTAGGTATCTGAGGAAGGTGGTTGAAGTAACAAGAAGAGAAGTGGTCCGCAACCAGACTTTACGGCAAGGCTTAAAAACTCAACACTGCAGATCCAAGGAGAATAGTCCCTGCTAAGATGGCTTGGCCATGTATGCAGAATGGAATAAGATCGGCTACCACGACAAGCATGGAAAACTATGAGCCAGGCATCCAGACCTCCAGGACGACCCACAGTTCGCTAGGAGGTCAACATAAGACAATCTTTGAATGACTGAAGACTAGAATGGAACAAGACCTGGAGGAAGACAGCAGATATGGTAGAATGGCGCTCTCTCTTCCAAACTGCTACACATCACGGTAGAAGAGGAACGACTAAGTAGTAAATAAGTGTCATGAGAATGTTATACATGTGAGACGAAGGTGACAGTAATAAGGCCCCTACCAATGTCAAACCTTGCTTGTGGTTGGATCGGATGAGATATGGACGAATATATAATTTATTATTGGCACCTTGTCATTAAATAGCAACGTCGATGCGAGGACCGAATGTTGCTTAAAATCTAACTCATTCTGAGACTGTGGTACTGCTAAATCAACTCGTCAAGAAGACAAATCAGACAAGACAGGATAAAGAATAGAAAAGAGATTCTAACTTAAAGGATCGGACAACGTATTTGAGATCTTCTGGACATAGACTGTAAGGACACTCTAACTTTTCAAATACGAAAAAGCTCGGAATCCTAAGAACCTAAATACAAAGTCATAGTTGGACTCTATGAAAGAGTAATACCCCAGAGCACGTAAAAGTCATCTTAAGCAAGTTGGCGAACTATATACCCGAGCAAGACGTTTGTATTTCCCAAATATATTTTGGGTTAAGTTGTATCATTTTATAATTCTACATTTTGCAATAATAACATGTGAAGTTTGCTGGTGGATGTCCAAGTTCATATGAGGCTGGCAACCTTAGCATATGGAATGGTAGTTTCATGCACTATCACTGCAGAGCAGGGGAACAAATCTCGTTACAGAAGGTAGTGACTCAACTTCCAGTTTGGCTAAGAAGAGATGTGGTTTCCATTCATTCGTCCGTGACTGCATGAGTATATCCGTTCCCATGTTTAATGAAATGGGCAGGTATGAGATTGAAAGTTATGAAACGTTGTTTAAAATTAACCTGCATACTAAATTAGCAGAGCTGCCATTGTGTAACACTCGTCAAGCGATGTTATGTTATGAAGTGACGAAAATTGATAATGTTTAAAAACAATGTAATGTCTTACCTTCATTGTCTGGGGTCCATCTGGAAATAATAAAGCAGTATCAGATAGAAAATGCTGATCTCAGAACTACTTAATAATGACATTGTCAAAACTGCTGCAAATATATACCACATACATATATGCCACTGACACGGGCTGGTTCTTACCGAACTATGGCATGAGGCATATAATGATTACACAAGTACAAACATAGCTGTATGCCTTCCGTTTTGACTGGGTATAATTACAGTAACATCGAGACGCACAAGTAATAATCCCACATTATATACTGTTAAAAAAAAAGAAACTCAACTTTATTGCAGTGGTAATAGACACCAAATTTCAAACTTGTACCAAAGTTTTATTTTACGAAATTAATGTTTCAATCTTGACATGAAGAAACTTTCAGACTGTAACAATGAAATGATCTTCATTAAATTTGGTTTAGACTTTTATTCTTTGCGACTGAGGCCTCCGTTTCAGTAAGGTGTATGGCCTCCTCTGGCCTCTATCAGAGAACGACATCTCCTTGACATGGATCCGATTAGCCGTTGGATTTGTTGTTGTGGGATGGATGCCCACTCTTCCCGCAGTGCAAGAGACAACTGTCGGAGATTGGCTGGAGCCACGTCTCGCTGGCGGAGTCGTCTGTCGAGTTCATCCCATAAGTGTTCTATGGGGTTCATGTCTGATGACATGGCTGGCCTTGGAGTGGTCTGGACGTTGTTGTCAGCGAGGAAATGGGTGGTGAGTTGTGCCACATGAGGTCGAGCGTTATCCTGCTGAAAAATCGACCCTCGTGCAGCCAGAAGTGGAAGGACGTGAGGACGAAGAATTTCAGCGACAGATCGCTGGGCATTTAGGCGTCCTTCAATTTGCACCAGGTCACTTCTTCCCATGAAGTTGATCGCCCCCCACATTAGTACACCTCCACCACCATGTGGAGGAGCCTCATCAACACTGTTCTGGGTGTAGCGCTCATTGACTCTGCGGTAAACTCTTCTCCGTCTATCGTGTCGCTGGAGCACAACAAATGATTCATCACTAAACCAAACCCGTCTCCAGTCATTCCCAACGGTCCTTTGACGATGCTGGTTCGCCCACTGCAGTCGGTTCTGGCGATGCCGGTCCGTAAAAACAGGACCTCTGTAGGATCTTCTAGCCCAAATACCAGAGTCGTGCAGCCGGGTCCTGACCGTTTGATCTGAAATTCGACGAGCTGCTGACATTGACTGGACTGTGGAGGACGCAGATGCAAGTCGATTCCTCAGGTGAGGCAGCCATATGAAACGGTCTTCGGCAGGAGTTGTGACTCTGGGTCTTCCACTGCGCAGCCGGTCTGCCACAGAGCCAGTTTCTTGAAATTGCCTCCAAAGGCGACTAATGGTGCTTCTAATCACATTAAATTGTCTGGCCACTACACTTTGTGACTGTCCAGTCTGTAAACGTCCAATGAAGATGAGTCATTGTTTGTAGTGAGATGAACCATATTTGCGCATTGAATTTTCAACTGAATTTATTCGAGGAGCGTCAATCTTTTATAGGCATTCAATAATATGGTCAGAGAGTTTTGTGTTCAGTACGTTTCACGGGATTCTCATGAACCTGTCACGAGTTATTGTCAAAAATGTTGTTTTGACCTTGACCTCTTTCATGACCTCACGAATCATGAGGTGAGTACAATTCAGGTAACCACGAGAAGTTAATGACCAGGTGGACACAGTCAATAGGTTGACTGATGTCCAATCAGCGAATATCTTTTATAAAAGTAACACCAAAAAAGTTGCGTTTCTTTTTTTGAACAGTATAAGTGCAAGTCAATCTCCAGATAATTTAATACGCTAAAACGTTACACAAATACACTCACATCCAAATACAAAAGACCTTTTGGTCTAGTATGATGGTGAATGTAACAATGACTCTTTATTGTCTGGAGTATTTATCGGCTCAGGAAGGTAATGACTCATCTTCCAGTTTGGCTAAGAAGAGATGTGGTTTCCATTCTTTCGTTCAAGGCTGCATGTGTATATCCTTCCCGTGTTTAATTAAATGGACAGGTCTGAGATTTAATACTTTAAAACAATGTTTAAAATTAACGTGCATACTAAGTTAGCGGATCTGCCATTGTGTAATACTCATTGGGTGATGTAATGTTAAGAAGTGTCGAAAATTGTTAATGTTAAAAAAAAAATGTAATGTCTTACGTTCCAAAACAGGGTCTTCTGGTTGTCCTTTGTCCCCCCACCGGTGGCCACGATTCTGGAAAAAATAGATCTGTAGCAGTTAGAAAAAGCTGATCTTAACAGGCTCTCAGAACTACCTACTAAAGACATTCTTAAAATAGCTGAAAATATATACCAAATACATACATGCCGCCACATTCAAACCCAACGCTTTAAAACTAATTCAACAACAAAAAAAAACCTCACTGAAAGAAAAAGCCCATTGCCTAGTGGACTAACAGTTGCTCGGAAATGAAAAAAATGAATAAAAGAAAACATGCTTTGAGAATAGCACTGAAAACCCCCAAAACGAGTATATAAATACGGAATTAATTATGTAGAACTAAATATATTCCGCGCCAACGAAACAAACTGGAAACAATTGTTCCCATCACTTAATTAAGCCCAGCGCTTAAATGAAAGACGCGCGGAAGATACTAAACACAATCAAAGATAACAAACACAAAATAACGAATCGTTCATTCATTCCTTAACCTTCAGCAGGGTAGAACATTCATTATATTTATGCCCAATCTTCCTGTCCTGTGCCATCCGCTCAAGGCCTTCCATGACTTCTTAATACCGTCTATTTTTATCACGACCTTTCTTCACCTGTGATTTTCGGTCTCTTTACCTCCCTCCCAAAACTTTTTCTAATGTCATGTGTATTTTTTTAGGATAATTCTGCCCTGTTCATTATTGATTATGATAAGGTCCTGTAAATGTGTGTAACTGTTATACTTTGTTTTATTGTATACTTTTCAAAAAAAGAAACGCATAGCTATCCGAGGGCGCGTTTTTATGAGTTTGTAAGTAAAATTTGGTGTTAGGGTATATAAAAACCAGCCTCAAATGTTCTTTACAGTGTCAAATGCACGTGTTGACCTGAATTGCGTTCGTTTTTGTAATCGTTACAACGCAGTGGTCAATAGTGTTTATGACGCAATTTTTGACCACAGCTCATGTAGCGCGCACGTGAAAGCTACAAAATTTGGGGTGAACACTATTCACTGACTACGCAACTGAAACCCTATAAAAGGATAACGCTACACACAAAAAAGTCAGTTCATTTTCAAGCAGACATTTATGGCGTCTCTATCGATAAATTTAAGGAACATTGCTATTGGCCGACTGCATGCAGGCGAAAGTCAAAGTCAGGTTGCCAGGCATCTAAACGTGCATCAGAGTACCATCAGTCGACTTTGGCACCGGTTCCAAGCCACTGGCTCAGTTGAAGACCGGCACCGCAGTGGACGACCCAGAGTGACAACAGCAGCGGAGGATCGCTTTATTCAGCTTCGTCACCTCAGAGACAGGTTTACAACAGCTTCCTCAACTGCCCAGTCATTGCCTGCAGGACGTCATGTGTCTGATCAAACTGTCCGGAATAGACTGCATGACGCTGGACTTTGGGCACAACGACCTCACCGAGGACCTGTCCTTACGCGCCGCCATCGCCAAAATTAACTTCTTTGGGCTAACCAGAATCGTCCCTGGGCAGCTGACAATCACTGGAGACGTGTCTTGTTTAGTGACGAATCTTTCTTTTTGTTGCAGCGTGTGGTGTGCTTTGATGTTAAGAAGAATGGTGTGCGTATAGTTGTACTTGAGTGAGATCAACTGTGAAGGTCTCTGAGGTAAACAATTTACAACTGTGTTACAGAGTACCTTTCTTGTTACCACCCTACGATCTCACTCTAAGTTATATTCTTTATTGACTAGCGTGACTGAAAGCTACATAAAGTGTCTAGGGTATTGTAAGAGTGTTGTTAAAGAATCTCAATACAAAAACATATACAAACATATACTAATTACTATGATAAACTCAACTAACTCCAGCTATTAAATTTTATATTTAAAATATCTTTTGTTAAACTTTATTGGTCCTGAGCCTAAAGTTGTTTTGGTCAGGACTATAGTTCAATGAGAATCAATTTAGAGGGATAGGTATATTTACAAATATATATACAGATATTTACATACAACAGACAATATGTCCATAGTACATTGTTACAAATTTTCAAGTTGGTGTTAATTACTCTATTTAACTACAGGTACTGGGAGGCAGGGTGGGGATTGTCATCATCCCACTGTCTTTTGTTTCACTGGGATTGTTCATTTATTCTTTGGAGGAACGTTTTGTCTAGAAGGAGATTTTTCTTTAATCGTGATAAGTTGTCCCAGGCCAGATATTTCACTTATCTGGGTCCTGAAATCACAGCAGTTGTAGTTGGTTTGGCCAAACACTTCAGTCTCCTCTGGACTTGAACTTCTTTAATACAAGCAGGTGCCAGAGACTCTTTGAAATCCTGCAGACTTCTTCAATGAGCGAGTACTAGCACCAGACAAGTGCCAGCAGGAACCCCTGTCAATGCAAGTTATGGTTCTGTCTTAATATCAAGCTAATTCCTCCTAATGTACATGAAATCATACATACAAAAGAACATGGTAAGCTCTCTCTGACAACCCTGCTTCTCCCCTTTAGTTTGATGGAACAAATGGTACCAGTTTTCTTTTTCTCTTCCCTAATGGATGCTACGCCTCTGTCATTCCTGCAGTAATCTTGTCCATGCAATAAGATAGGTGTAATGTTCCTGTATGACCATCATATATATATAGTCCTGTAGTTTTAAACTTCTTAGATAGTCCCTTATATGATGGATCAACATCTAGGTCATGCCTAAGTCTGCCATGGAACTATTTAATTACAATCTTTTACCATGGCCTTTTCTTACACCCAAACCTTTGTTTAATGAAAAGTCAATAAAATAAATCTTACCACATATCAAGGAAATATAAACAAGTAACGATGAATTAGGCAATCGAATATGGCACACTTTTATCACTGCCTCTGTTCAGACTGCTTTCAGATGGTAGTATTATTAATTTAAAAAAGCACAAGTCTGCTCATCGCTTCTTGCTCCTCTGAATATTTTGGAAAAATGGCAGCGAGTAACCTACTATTTCGATAAAGTAAAAGGCTTTGGCCAATGAGACCAAGCATCTCTTTTTTTGAATGAATTCTTAAAAAAAAATCTCAAACCCTATGCGTTACTACTACCAACTAGATTTGTATATTAGGTCAGCCAATAATATTACGGCTTCCTTCAAATTTCATCCAATCCCCTTCATCGTACTATCTTAGCCTTTCTGTCACCTACTTTTTTCCCCCAAAAAATATGCTATCCAATGTAAAGACATGACTTGACCTGACAGTATCTCCGATTCTCTATGTATTATCCCCAATATTTGATTATTTAATGGACTATTTAGATAACTAACAACATATTCTTGGTCATCAAGTCTTCAGGTACACGAATATATGATTTTTTTATGGGGCTAAGTGGCTTGGTTCAAAATTCTATCTTTTTTTTCTATGTTAGTTGTTTATTTTTAAACTACCTCCTGTTAAATTCTTTTTCCATGTACTTTCAAGCTAATTACTAGAGTCTCTCGTAATACACGAGAATTACGTCATTCGCAACAAGAGCTAAGCGTGTTTTCATGACCGTAGTGTCCACATTTTCTAACGTTTACATCGTAATTTGAAAACCGCCTAAGGGCAAGGCTAGCAAGTTGGTTTTATTTTTTAGAAACAATGTGAGACGTGTTTTGCGTTGGTTATCTATCCGTGCCCCTCCCCTCCACAATGTATTCTAGGCAAATATTTCACTTGAACTTGGAAAAGTGGTACGTTTATCTCAAGGTTACCCAGAAGCATTTGGTACCTTTATTTCGGCGATAAGGCGTTATCAAATAATACGCTGAAGGCGTAGGCGACGAAAACAATGAAAATTTGTAGTACTATCCTATCTTTTACTTTATGCACTATACTGTTTTAATTTAATTTAGATATTGTATTTAGAAGTTCACCACACAGCATCATGATAGACGGCGTAGGGTCTACCGTAGGCGAAATGAACGTTTTGCCCAAAATTGCGTTGATGAAGCTCCGCCGCACGGTGGTGGAGGTGCAATGGTGTGGGGAATGATCAGTTACAACGGAAGGAGTCAATTGGTGCACATTGAAGGAGGCTTGAATGCGCTACGATACGTCAATGAAAGTCTTCGACCCCATGTCCTTCCACTTTTAGCTGTACAAAGGTACGTGTTTCAACAGGACAACGCCAGACCCCATTGTGCACGGTTGACCACGCAGTTCCTGACTGCCAACAACATTCTCACCCTTCCCTGGCCATCCCTGTCTCCAGACATGAGTCCGATTGAGCATCTGTGGGATGAGCTGCATAGACGTGTTTGTCGCCGAGACGTTGCTCCAGCCAATCGTCGTGATCTGTTCCAGGCACTCCAGAAAGAGCTGGCAGCCATTCCACAGGCCCACATCAGACGTCTGATCGCATCCATGCCCAGGAGATGCCAGTCGCTGATCGATGCAAGAGGAGGCCACACACCATACTAAAGGGAAAGCCCGTATGCCAAAAAACTCTCGTGACCCAGATGCAAAACAAACTGTCATTTTATTGGTTGAACCCTAAGGTATTCTTGTGTTCAATTTGAACAATTAACACATTAAATTAAAAAAGTTATTGAATGTCAAAATTATGGCTATGTGTGTGCCTTCAGTGCGTTTATTTTTTTTTTTTTTTTTTTTTTGAACAGTGTATTTAATTTGTTTATTTTTATTTTTTAAAATATTATTGAAAAAGCATGTGTAGGATAAATGAATTCAGTATGGGAGACGAGAGAAATGATGGGCAGAATGTCAGACAGGCCTGTGTGCCCAATTCTAAACCATTTGAAGATAATCATACGTTAGTTCCTTCGTTCAATCTGATTCTGCTCTTGAATTAGGAAGAGCAAAGAAAATCACGGAGTTCCTGGTCACACAATAGCAGACTTTTCAAATATTTCAGGAGTTCTGATTTTATACTACCCTAATGTAATCATTCACAATGTCAATGATTATATTCTACACAAGTGTTTATTTATGAATGTCATAATTTACGGCTGACTATCATCTTATTTTATACTTGAAACTCTTGATTTGTTATTCTGGACTTGATTTATCTTTACGGTCATATATGTTTTTAATGCAATAACAGCTTTTCTGGGTCTTCTGTATTCTTATTTTGATATCAGTCTGTTGTAGGAACTTTTTATTACAGCCCAGATATATAAAGATTATACATTTTAGATGTGTGTGTGTGTGTTTATCTTTTTTTCAAAAGAAATCTTGTATTCATTTAGTGCATTTATTGTCATTCCCTTTGTCTTTGTCTTTGTCCATTTTCAGACTCATTTCTATAATCTCTCGTCTAGAATTTTCACTGGATCTTGCATTTGGTTATGGGGCAGAAGAGAAGGGTCTTCAGCGAAATTTATATCATTAAGTTGTTTCTCAGGATTCCATAAAATTCCAGTACTGTTGGGTTTCATCGAAGTTTTCATGCCAAATCTATAACATTGATAGATCGGCTCACAATTAAAAGTTTAGTCGTATATATAGACCCATCCCAGAGCGACAGTGGACAGTTAGTTGCAGAAGTAGCTAAATCACACTTGTGAATTAACACAGATAACAGCAATACAGAGAATGCTTCAATCTTTACCTATTAAACGCGCACTCGAACTGATTTCAGACAATCTCCTATATAATGTTACTTTGCGGGTTTTTTGACACTCCTACAGGCCATCGAATGCCAACATGCACACAACATACTACACATCAGAGACGTGATATTGTGAACGAATATAGATTTTGCAAAAGAAAAGATACCATATGTGAGAAAATCTAAAACAAAAAACATAGTGATATCACGAGAAGAAAGAAGGCATCAGATTAAACTGTGAAAACAGGTCCTGGAGCAGGAAAACAACTTTAAATAGCTCGGAGCTGTCATAAACTGGGAGGCATCAAAGAAGAGTTAGCTATCCGAAGAGCAACAGCTGGGATACGTTTTCAACTATAAATCGAGGATTCCTCAGCAAAAGAGAAGTTAGTTACAAGACGAAGAAGGCTGTATACCGCTCCACCAATTTCCCAGTCTTGACGTTTGGAAGCGAGTCATGGGCAATGTCTACAACCCACAAAAGACAGACCCAGACCTCAGAAATTAAGTATCTGAGGAAGGTGGTTGAAGTAACAAGAAGAGATATGGTCCGCAACCAGACGATACGTCAAGGCCTAAAAACACAACCCCTGCAGACCCAAGAAGAACAGTCCCAGAAGAAGAACGACCAAGTAGTAAATAAGTTTTATGAAAATGTTATACATGTGAGACGAGGGTGACGGTAATAAGGCTCTTACCAATGTCAAACCTTGCTTGCTGTTGGATTGGATGAGAAGTGGACAAATACAAAATTTCTTGTTGGCACCTTGTCATGAAATAGCAACGTCGATGCGAGGGCCGAATGTTGCTTAAAATCGAACTCATTCTGAGCCTGTGGTACTGCTAAATCAACTCGCCAAGAAGACAATTCAGACAATGCAGGATAAAGAATAGAAAAGAGATTCTAACTTAAAGGATCGGACAACGTATTTGAGATTTTCTGGACATAGACTGTAAGGAAACTCTAACTTTTCAAATACGAAAAAGCTCGGAATCCTAAGAACCTAAATACAAAGTCATAGTTGGACTCTATGTAAGAATAATGCCCCAGACCACGTAAAAGTCATCTTAAGCAAGTTGCCGAACTGTGTACCTGAGTAAGACGTTTGTATCTCCCAAATATATTTTGGGGTAAGTTGTATCATTTTATAATTCTACATTTTACAATAATAACATGTGAAGTTTGCTGGTGGATGTCCAAGTTCATATGAGGCAGGCAACATTAGTATATGGAATGGTGGTTTCATGCACTATCACTGCAGAGCAGGGGAAGAAATCTCGTTACAGAAGGTAGTGACTCAACTTCCAGTTTGGCTAAGAAGAGACGTGGTTTCCATTATTTCGCCTTTGGCTGCATATGTATATCCGTCCCCATGTTTAATGAAATGGGCAGGTCTGAGATTGAAAGTTATAAAACGTTGTTTTAAATTAACCTGCATACTAAGTTAGCAGAGCTGCCATTGTGTAACACTGATCGGGCGATGTTATGTTATGAAGTGATGGAAATTGATAATGTTACAAAACAATGTAATGTCTTACCTTCAGTTGTATATATTACTGGTGGATAACTGGAAATAATGAAGCAGTAGCAGATAGTAAATGATTATGTCAAAACTACCTAATTATGGCATTTTCAAAATTGCTGTAAATATATACCACATACATATATGCCACTGACACGGGCTAGTTCCCATCGAACTACATCATGAGGCATAAAATGATTACACAAGCACAAACATAGCTGTATGCCTTAAGTGTTAGACTCGCTATCATTACAGTAACATTGAGACGCACAAGTAATAATCACACATTATAACTGCGAGTCAATCTCCAGATAATTTAATACGCCAACACGTTACACTAATATATGGATAGCGTGGATAGCTGATCCAAATGGTATTGTACACAAACCACTGTTTCTCTAGCACTACTCCTACTATCAATATAGCCCACGGCTTCACTAATTCACATTTCACAACAATACATCGTCGGCAGACTCTACACACTGCATTTCTTCTCGAGTCTCTCAGTTACCCCGTCTCACTTTCTACATCCACTGGTAATGTCCTCACATTCGCTCACACTCTCACATATCTCGGCTTCATACACGAACAGCTCACAACAACTCATGTTAACATCACGTGAGCTTCACACAAATACACTCACATCCAAATACAAAAGACCTTTTGGTCTAGTATGATGGTGAATGTAACAATGACTCTTTATTGTCTAGAGTATTTATCGGCTCAGGAAGGTAATGACTCATCTTCCAGTTTGGCTAAGAAGAGATGTGGTTTCCATTCTTTCGTCCAAGGCTGCATGTGTATATCCTTCCCCGTGTTTAATTAAATGGACAGGTCTGAGATTTAATACTTTAAAACAAGGTTTAAAATTAACGTGCATACTAAGTTAGCGGAGCTGCCATTGTGTAACACTCATTGGTGATGTTATGTAAAGAAGTGTTGAAAATGGTTAATGTTTAAAAAAAATGTAATGTCTTACGTTCCAAAACTGGGTCTTCTGGTTGTCCTTTTTTCCCCCTCCGGTCGCCACGATTCTGGAAAAAATATATCTGTAGCAGTTAGAAAAAGCTGATCTTAACAGGCTCTCAGAACTACCTACTAAAGACATTCTTAAAATAGCTGTAAATATATACCACATGCCGCCACATTCAAACCCAACGTTTTAAAACTAATTCAACAACAAAAATAGCCTCACTGAAAGAAAAAGCCCCATTGCCTAGTGGACTAACAGTTGCTCGGAAATGAAAAAAAAAATGAATTTAAAAAAATATTTTTGAGAATAGTACTGACAATCCCCAAAACAAGTATTTAAATACGGAATTAATCATGTGGAACTAAATATATTCCGCGCCAACGAAACAAACTGGAAACAATTGTTCCCATCACTTAATTAAGCCCAGCGCAAAGATGCAGCAATAGAGAATGCAGTCAGCGACCCATAGCTTGACTGCTTGCATCAGGATCAGCGAACCAGAGCTGGTCAAGACCCTACTCCACCTCCACGTGGTGGTCCTGGAAACAGATTGCATCATTGCAGTCTGGCTGAGCGAGTAGGGATCGCAGTGGGAAGGCAAACCCGGTCCCCAAAAATGCCGTGCAGAAGTCGGATGTGTCGACCGAAAGGTGCAGATATCACAGCTTAGGCGTAAACAGGCACAACGCAACCACCGTCCTATTCAGGACGAACGAGGAAGAAGAAGAAGAAAGCCCAGCGCTCAAATAAAAGGCTTGTGGAAGATACTAAACACAATCAAAGATAACAAACACAAAATAATGAATCGTTCATTCATTCCTTAACCTTCAGCAGCCGAGAACATTCATTATATTTATGCGGAATCTTCCTGTCCTGTGCCATCCGCTCAAGGACTTTCATGACTTATTAATACCCTCTATTTTTATCACGACCTTTCTTCACCTGTGATTTTCGGTCTTTCTACTTCCCTCCCAAATCATTTTCTAACGTCATGTGCATTTTTTAAGGATTATTCTGCGCTGTTCATTATTGATTATGAAAAGGTCCTGTAAATGTGAGTAATTGTTATACTTTGTTTTATTGTATTTAATGTGTTTATTTTTATTTTTTAAAAATATTATTGAAAAAGCATGTGTAGGATAAATGAATTCAGTATGGGAGACGAGATAAATGATGGGCAGAATGTCAGACAGGCCTGTGTGCCCAATCCTAAACCATTTGAAGATAATCATACGTTAGTTCATTCGTTCGATCTGATTCTGCTCTTGAGTTAGGAAGAGGAAAGAAAATCACGGAGTTCCTGGTCACACACTAGCAGACTGTTCAAATATTTCAGGAGCTGATTCTATACTACCCTAATGTGATCATTCACAAATTAATGTCTGATTTACTGTATACATGTTTTGGATTTGTTTATTTATTTGTTTGTTTGTTTGTTTCTTAGTTTATTTGCTTTGCAATACAGAGAATGCTTCAATCTTTACCTATTAAACGCGCACTGGAACTGATTTCAGACAATCTCCTATATAATGTTACTTTGCGGGTTTTTTTACACTCCTACAGGCCATCGCATGCCAACATGCACACAACATACTACACATCAGAGACGTGATATTGTGAACGAATATAGAGTTTGCAAAAGAAAAGATACCATATGTGAGAAAATCTAAAACAAAAACCATAGTGATATCACGAGAAGAAAGAAGGCATCAGATTAAACTGTGAAAACAGGTCCTGGAGCAGGAAAACAACTTTAAATAGCTCGGAGCTGTCATAAACTGGGAGGCATCAAAGAAGAGTTAGCTATCCGAAGAGCAACAGCTGGGATACGTTTTCAACTATAAATCGAGGATTCCTCAGCAAAAGAGAAGTTAGTTACAAGACGAAGAATGCTGTATACCGCTCCACCAATTTCCCAGTCTTGACGTTTGGAAGCGAGTCATGGGCAATGTCTACAACCCACAAAAGACAGACCCAGACCTCAGAAATTAAGTATCTGAGGAAGGTGGTTGAAGTAACAAGAAGAGATATGGTCCGCAACCAGACGATACGTCAAGGCCTAAAAACACAACCCCTGCAGACCCAAGAAGAACAGTCCCAGAAGAGGAACGACCAAGTAGTAAATAAGTTTTATGAAAATGTTATACATGTGAGACGAGGGTGACGGTAATAAGGCTCTTACCAATGTCAAACCTTGCATGCCGTTGAATTGATTGAGAAGTGGACAAATACAAAATTTCTTGTTGGCACCTTGTCATGAAATAGCAACGTCGATGCGAGGGCCGAATGTTGATTAAAATCGAACTCATTCTGAGCCTGTGGTTCTGCTAAATCAACTCGCCAAGAAGACAATTCGGGATAAAGAATAGAAAAGAGATTCTAACTTAAAGGATCGGACAACGTATTTGAGATTTTCTGGACATAGACTTTAAGGAAACTCTAACTTTTCAAATACGAAAAAGCTCGGAATCCTAAGAACCTAAATACAAAGTCATAGTTGGACTCTATGTAAGAATAATACCCCAGACCACGTAAAAGTCATCTTAAGCAAGTTGCCGAACTGTGTACCTGAGTAAGACGTTTGTATCTCCCAAATATATTTTGGGGTAAGTTGTATCATTTTATAATTCTACATTTTACAATAATAACATGTGAAGTTTGCTGGTGGATGTCCAAGGAAGAGCAAAGAAAATTATTTATTTATATTATTATTATATGAGGCAGGCAACATTAGCATATGGAATGGTGGTTTCATGCACTATCACTGCAGAGCAGGGGAAGAAATCTCGTTACAGAAGGTAGTGACTCAACTTCCAGTTTGGCTAAGAAGAGACGTGGTTTCCATTATTTCGCCTGTGGCTGCATATGTATATCCGTCCCCATGTTTAATGAAATGGGCAGGTCTGAGATTGAAAGTTATAAAACGTTGTTTTAAATTAACCTGCATACTAAGTTAGCAGAGCTGCCATTGTGTAACACTGATCGGGCGATGTTATGTTATGAAGTGATGGAAATTGGTAATGTTAAAAAAATGTAATGTCTTACCTTCAGTTGGATATATTACTGGTGGATAACTGGAAATAATGAAGCAGTAGCAGATAGTAAATGATTATGTCAAAACTACCTAATTATGACATTTTCAAAATTGCTGTAAATATATACCACATACATATATGCCACTGACACGGGCTAGTTCAGATCGAACTACATCATGAGGCATAAAATGATTACACAAGCACAAACATAGCTGTATGCCTTAAGTGTTAGACTCGCTATCATTACAGTAACTTTGAGACGCACAAGTAATAATCACACATTATAACTGCGAGTCAATCTCCAGATAATTTAATACGCCAACACGTTACACTAATATATGGATAGCGTGGATAGCTGATCCAAATGGTATTGTACACAAACCACTGTTTCTCTAGCACTACTCCTACTATCAATATAGCCCACGGCTTCACTAATTAAAATCTCACAACAATACATCGTCGGCAGACTCTACACACTGCATTTCTTCTCGAGTCTCTCAGTTACCCCGTCTCACTTTCTACATCCACTGGTAATGTCCTCACATTCGCTCACACTCTCACATATCTCGGCTTCATACACGAACAGCTCACAACAACTCATGTTAACATCACGTGAGCTTCACACAAATACACTCACATCCAAATACAAAAGACCTTTTGGTCTAGTATGATGGTGAATGTAACAATGACTCTTTATTGTCTAGAGTATTTATCGGCTCAGGAAGGTAATGACTCATCTTCCAGTTTGGCTAAGAAGAGATGTGGTTTCCATTCTTTCGTCCAAGGCTGCATGTGTGTATCCTTCCCCGTGTTTAATTAAATGGACAGGTCTGAGATATAATACTTTAAAACAAGGTTTAAAATTAACGTGCCTACTAAGTTAGCGGAGCTGCCATTGTGTAACACTCATTGGTGATGTTATGTAAAGAAGTGTTGAAAATGGTTAATGTTTAAAAAAAATGTAATGTCTTACGTTCCAAAACTGGGTCTTCTGGTTGTCCTTTTTCCCCCCTCCGGTCGCCACGATTCTGGAAAAAATATATCTGTAGCAGTTAGAAAAAGCTGATCTTAACAGGCTCTCAGAACTACCTACTAAAGACATTCTTAAAATAGCTGTAAATATATACCACATGCCGCCACATTCAAACCCAACGTTTTAAAACTAATTCAACAACAAAAATAGCCTCACTGAAAGAAAAAGCCCCATTGCCTAGTGGACTAACAGTTGCTCGGAAATGAAAAAAAAATGAATTTAAAAAAACATTTTTGAGAATAGTACTGACAATCCCCAAAACAAGTATTTAAATACGGAATTAATCATGTGGAACTAAATATATTCCGCGCCAACGAAACAAACTGGAAACAATTGTTCCCATCACTTAATTAAGCCCAGCGCAAAGATGCAGCAATAGAGAATGCAGTCAGCAACCCATAGCTTGACTGCTTGCATCAGGATCAGCGAACCAGAGCTGGTCAAGACCCTACTCCACCTCCACGTGGTGGTCCTGGAAACAGATTGCATCATTGCAGTCTGGCTGAGCGAGTAGGGATCGCAGTGGGAAGGCAAACCCGGTCCCCAAAAATGCCGTGCAGAAGTCGGATGTGTCGACCGAAAGGTGCAGATATCACAGCTTAGGCGTAAACAGGCACAACGCAACCACCGTCCTATTCAGGACGAACGAGGAAGAAGAAGAAGAAAGCCCAGCGCTCAAATAAAAGGCTTGTGGAAGATACTAAACACAATCAAAGATAACAAACACAAATAATGAATCGTTCATTCATTCATTCCTTAACCTTCAGCAGCCGAGAACATTCATTATATTTATGCGGAATCTTCCTGTCCTGTGCCATCCGCTCAAGGACTTTCATGACTTATTAATACCCTCTATTTTTATCACGACCTTTCTTCACCTGTGATTTTCGGTCTTTCTACTTCCCTCCCAAATCATTTTCTAACGTCATGTGCATTTTTTTAAGGATTATTCTGCGCTGTTCATTATTGATTATGAAAAGGTCCTGTAAATGTGTGTAACTGTTATACTTTGTTTTATTGTATTTAATGTGTTTATTTTTATTTTTTAAAAATATTATTGAAAAAGCATGTGTAGGATAAATGAATTCAGTATGGGAGACGAGATAAATGATGGGCAGAATGTCAGACAGGCCTGTGTGCCCAATCCTAAACCATTTGAAGATAATCATACGTTAGTTCATTCGTTCGATCTGATTCTGCTCTTGAGTTAGGAAGAGGAAAGAAAATCACGGAGTTCCTGGTCACACACTAGCAGACTGTTCAAATATTTCAGGAGCTGATTCTATACTACCCTAATGTGATCATTCACAAATTAATGTCTGATTTACTGTATACATGTTTTGGATTTGTTTATTTATTTGTTTGTTTGTTTGTTTCTTAGTTTATTTGCTTTGCAATACAGAGAATGCTTCAATCTTTACCTATTAAACGCGCACTGGAACTGATTTCAGACAATCTCCTATATAATGTTACTTTGCGGGTTTTTTTTACACTCCTACAGGCCATCGCATGCCAACATGCACACAACATACTACACATCAGAGACGTGATATTGTGAACGAATATAGAGTTTGCAAAAGAAAAGATACCATATGTGAGAAAATCTAAAACAAAAAACATAGTGATATCACGAGAAGAAAGAAGGCATCAGATTAAACTGTGAAAACAGGTCCTGGAGCAGGAAAACAACTTTAAATAGCTCGGAGCTGTCATAAACTGGGAGGCATCAAAGAAGAGTTAGCTATCCGAAGAGCAACAGCTGGGATACGTTTTCAACTATAAATCGAGGATTCCTCAGCAAAAGAGAAGTTAGTTACAAGACGAAGAATGCTGTATACCGCTCCACCAATTTCCCAGTCTTGACGTTTGGAAGCGAGTCATGGGCAATGTCTACAACCCACAAAAGACAGACCCAGACCTCAGAAATTAAGTATCTGAGGAAGGTGGTTGAAGTAACAAGAAGAGATATGGTCCGCAACCAGACGATACGTCAAGGCCTAAAAACACAACCCCTGCAGACCCAAGAAGAACAGTCCCAGAAGAGGAACGACCAAGTAGTAAATAAGTTTTATGAAAATGTTATACATGTGAGACGAGGGTGACGGTAATAAGGCTCTTACCAATGTCAAACCTTGCATGCCGTTGAATTGATTGAGAAGTGGACAAATACAAAATTTCTTGTTGGCACCTTGTCATGAAATAGCAACGTCGATGCGAGGGCCGAATGTTGATTAAAATCGAACTCATTCTGAGCCTGTGGTTCTGCTAAATCAACTCGCCAAGAAGACAATTCGGGATAAAGAATAGAAAAGAGATTCTAACTTAAAGGATCGGACAACGTATTTGAGATTTTCTGGACATAGACTTTAAGGAAACTCTAACTTTTCAAATACGAAAAAGCTCGGAATCCTAAGAACCTAAATACAAAGTCATAGTTGGACTCTATGTAAGAGTAATACCCCAGACCACGTAAAAGTCATCTTAAGCACGTTGGCGAACTGTGTACCCGAGTAAGACGTTTGTATCTCCCAAATATATTTTGGGGTAAGTTGTACCATTTTATAATTCTACATTTTGCAATAATAACATGTGAAGTTTGCTGGTGGATGTCCAAGTTCATATGAGGCTGGCAACCTCAGCATATGGATTGATGGTTTCATGCACTATCACTGCAGAGCAGGGGAAGAAATCTCGTTACAGAAGGTAGTGACTCAACTTCCAGTTTGGCTAAGACGAGATGTGGTTTCGTCCGTGGCTGCATATGTATATCCGTCCCCATGTTTAATGAAATGGGCAGGTCTGAGATTGAAAGTTATAAAACGTTGTTTAAAGTTAACCTACATACTAAGTTAGCAGAGCTGCCATTGTGTAACACTGATCGGGCGATGTTATGAAGTGATGGAAATTGGTAATGTTAAAAAATGTAATGTCTTACCTTCAGTTGGATATATTACTGGTGGATAACTGGAAATAATGAAGCAGTAGCAGATAGAAAATGCTTATGTCAAAACTACCTAATTATGACATTCTCAAAATTGCTGTAAATATATACCACATACATATATTCCACTGACACGGGCTAGTTCCCATCGAACTATGTCATGAGGCATAAAATGATTACACAAGCACAAATATAGCTGTATTCTTTACGTGTCGGACTGGCTATCATTACAGTTAAGACGCACAAGTAATAATCCCACATTATAAGTGCGAATCAATCTCCAGATAATTTAATACGCCAAAACGTTACACAAATACACTCACATCTAAGTACAAAAGACCTTGTGGTCTAGTATGATGGTGAATGTGGTTTCCATTCTTTCATCCATGGCTTCACGTGTATATCCTTCCCCGTGTTTAATTAAATGGACAGGTATGAGATTTAATACTTTAAAACAATGTTTAAAATTAACGTGCATACTAAGTTAGCAGAGCTGCAATTGCGTAACACTCATTGGGTGATGTTATGTTAAGAAGTGTTGAAAATTGTTAATCTTCAAAAAAAAAATGTAATGTCTTACCTTCCAGAACAGGGTCTTCTGGTTGTTCTTTTACCCCCCTCCGGTCGCGATGAATCTGGAAAAAATGGATCTGTAGCAGTTAGAAAAAGCTGATCTTAACAGGCTCTCAGAACTACCTACTAAAGACATTCTTAAAATAGCTGTAAATATATACCAAATACATACATGCCACCACATTCTAACCCAACGTTTTAAAACAAATACATCAACAAAAATAACCTCACTAAAAGAAAAAGCCCTATTGCCTAGTGGACTAACAGTTGCTCGGAAATGAAAAAAAAAAAATGAATAAAAAAAAACTTTTTTTGAGAATAGTACTGAAAACCCCCAAAACGAGTATATAAATACGGAATTAATCATGTAGAACTAAATATATTCCGCGCCAACGAAGCAAACTGGAAACAATTGTTCCCATCACTTAATTAAGCCCAGCGCTCAAATGAAAGACTTGTGGAAGATACTAAACACAATCAAAGATATCAAACACAAAATAATGAATCGTTCTTTCATTCCTTAACCTTCAGCAGCCTAGAACATGCCTTAACCTTCAGCAGCCTAGAACATTCCTTAACCTTCAGCAGCCGAGAACATTCATTATATTTATGCCGAGTCTTCCTGTCCTGTGCCATCCGCTCAATGCACTCCATGACTTTTTTTTATTTATTAATGTGTTTGCTACTTTTCTTTGTAGCACGCCCCTTTCAACCATCTACCATATACATGGAGTTGTTGGTTATATCAGGACGTGTTTCCTTTATTGTAATATGTTTTTGTTTGTATTTATTTTATACTATATTATCTCTAGTCGGTATTTTTCCTTTTGTAGTTATAGTTCAACATGGTTTTTTTTTTTAAATCCAAAATATGCTATTTTCTAAGTTAGTATGTTTTTAATTTTCACTGGATGGTTTATTTGGTTAATCAGTATGTATCTGGGGCGAGTCTTTCACCAGTTTGGACTACTGGCTCAAATCCTTATTTGTTTTTTATATGTTAGCTTTAGTTTTTGTAATATAGTGTTTTATTAACTTTTGCATTTCTGAAGGGGTCTTTGTGCCTATGAGATTTTCTACACTCATTTCTACATTGTGTTTACTACAGTATGTCTTAATGTTTTGCCTCTGTTGGTCATATTTCTTGCAGTCCACCAGAAAGTGTTTAATTGTGTTTGGTTCTTCACACTCTTCACATGTGGGTTCCTCAATCATGAAATATCCATTCCAAGCTTGAGCCTCAGCAATTTTTTATTAATTGGTATTTTTAGTTCATCTTTTATTTGATATTTTTTGCTTGATTTTTTAAGGATTTTATATGAGTGTCTTGCTTTTTTACTTTGGTACTTTACTACTCCATGACTTCTTAATACCCTCTATTTTTATCAAGACCTTTCTTCTCAAGATAAGTGATTGTGGAAGGGCAGAATATTAGTCGGGAGTGCGTGCCCAATTCTTAACGCTTTGAATATTTTCTAATGCAATAACAGCTTTACTGGGTCTTCGGTATTCTTATTTTGATATCAGTCTGTTGTAGCAACTTGTTATTACAGCCCAGATATATAATGATTAATTTTGGATATAAGGAACCGCGGTAGCATAGTGGTTAGTGCACTGGCTTCCTAGTGCAGTGGTCTATGGTTCGATCCCCAGATGAGGTGGGAATTTTTTAGGCCACAAATGGCTCCTGGGTCGACCCAGCCCCAAATGGGTATCAGAGCAACTCTGCGAAGGTTAAGGCGGCCGGCGTGATGCTGACCACATCACCCTTAGTGTGCCGACGGTCAAGATAATATGGGCCTAACACCATATTCCCAATATGCCTCAATGGGCGTGTAACGGGATCCTTTATCTTTTCTTGTTATCTGTATTGTTTTGGGAGCCGCGCTGGTGTAATGGCTTCGGCGTTGTACTGGCGACCAGGTGTTCATGGTTCAAACCCGGGCGTCGGCGTTTGAAGAAATGTTTACGGCCGGAAATTTGACTGAATAGCCTGAACGGCTCCTGTGATAAACCCTCTGTGGATGGGAAGGAGCAAAGCTCCTGACCGGGTTGGAAGGAAAGTCCTCAGGTTCCCCAGCCTCGCAATGAGATGTCATTGGGCCGAAGGGCTGAAAGCCCAAGTGCCGCTGGTTAAGGAAAAAAAAAAAAAAAAATCTGTATTGTTTAAACTGGTCAAGTATAATGATCTGATCACAGACATGTGACACAAGTATAATGATCTGATCACAGACATGTGACACAAGTATAATGATCTGATCACAGACATGTGACACAACTATAATGATCTGATCACAGACACGTGACACAAGTATAATGATCTGATCACAGACATGTGACACAAGTATAAAGATCTGATCACAGACATGTGACACAACTATAATGATCTGATCACAGACACGTGACACGAGTATAATGATCTGATCACAGACACGTGACACAACTATAATGATCTGATCACAGACACGTGACACGAGTATAATGATCTGATCACAGACACGTGACACAAGTATAATAATCTGATCACAGACATGTGACCCAAGTATAATGATCTGATCACAGACACGTGACACGAGTATAATGATCTGATCACAGACATGTGACACAACTATAATGATCTGATCACAGACACGTGACACAACTATAATGATCTGATCACAGACACGTGACACGAGTATAATGATCTGATCACAGACACGTGACACAAGTATAATAATCTGATCACAGACATGTGACACAAGTATAATGATCTGATCACAGACACGTGACACAAGTATAATAATCTGATCACAGACATGTGACACAAGTATAATGATCTGATCACAGACACGTGACACAAGTATAATGATCTGATCACAGACACGTGACACAACTATAATAATCTGATCACAGACACGTGACACGAGTATAATGATCTGATCACAGACACGTGACACAAGTATAATAATCTGATCACAGACATGTGACACAAGTATAATGATCTGATCACAGACACGTGACACAAGTATAATAATCTGATCACAGACATGTGACACAAGTATAATGATCTGATCACAGACACGTGACACAAGTATAATGATCTGATCACAGACATGTGGCACAAGTATAAAGATCTGATCACAGACATGTGACACAACTATAATGATCTGATCACAGACACGTGACACGAGTATAATGATCTGATCACAGACACGTGACACAAGTATAATGATCTGATCACAGACACGTGACACGAGTATAATGATCTGATCACAGACACGTGACACAAGTATAATAATCTGATCACAGACATGTGACACAAGTATAATGATCTGATCACAGACACGTGACACAAGTATAATGATCTGATCACAGACATGTGACACAAGTATAATGATCTGATCACAGACATGTTACACACCTATAACAAATTATAATAATCCTTAGACCTAAGGGTATTTTATATTTGGACATGCGCCCTAATATAACCGACTAGGTTGAACGGGACGCGCCTCGCCAAAACGAGGCAAAAGTTTTACATTAAAAAAAATGTGACACGACGGGTTCACTTCAAAGGTCATTTCTGTTGATGTGGGTGCAAGAGGTCTCGTGGCTGTCTCTGTGTTTGATCTACTCATACGGTTGGGTTTGTCAAAAGGAGGCTGACTCTTGGAGTCATGATCCTATTGCGCCCTCCCCCTTATAGTGTAACGGAAATTAAGGGGCCGAAACATTTGATCAATGGGGGACTACTTCTGATGATCAGATTGCCTCATGTTGTATCGATCTGTACAAAGTTTCCTTCCTGTCATAATTACATGGTCAGACCAATGGAGATCGGGAAAACACCTACGGACTTCTGGAATAACAAATGAAACTGGGAAATAATAGAAACCAGCTGACCAGGTTGGCACCCCGTTAGCAATAAACAATCTATACTGAAGCACACTAAAAACGCAACAGCTGTATAATCCAGGAACAGAGTGTGAAATGTAAATATAAGTGTTTACAAGTTTACATATTTGGAATCTTTATTCATTTTCCCATGAATCCATGTTGGTCATTAATTTGTACATTTGATTGTTATGAAATTCATTGCATTCTGTGCAGGCAAGGGAGAAAACCAAAAATGGAACCAATAATAAAATTCATTCACACTATCCTCAGTATCTGGTATGTTCACCGTGTGCTTGCAAACAAGCTTGGCAGCGGCTCCGCATGGAACGCACAAGTCTCTGAAGGAAATTCCGGGGAATCATGTCCAATTCACGTGTAAGAGCAGCTTCGAGCTGTTGCAGATTAGCTGGAGAACATTGCCTGAAGACTCTGCGTCCAAGCTCGTCCCACAGATGTTCTATAGGGGACATGTATGGTGATAGGGCAGGCCAATCAATCGTAACAATGTTCTGCTGCTGTAGATATTGCTGTGTAATGCATGCGTTGTGCGCACGTGCGTTATCCTGCTGGAGAAGCTGCAAGTCTGGATAATTTGTGAAAGCAGGAGCAACCAATGCATCCAGAACCTCATCTCGATATGTTACATCATTAACATTTCCACGGAAGACGTGAAGAGGCAAGCGATGGTGAAAACTGAATCTTCCCCAAATGTGAATGCTGCCACCTCCAAATCGGTTGTGCTGACGAACACAGCAATCTGCAAAGCGCTCTCCACACCGTCGCCAAATCTGCATACGTCCATCAGCAAAGGATATATTGAATCTGCTCTCGTCTGTGAATAGGACAGCATTCCACCGCAGTCTAGTCCATCTGACATGTTGCTCTGCCCATTGCAGGCGCTGCTGACGATGTCTGTGAGTCAAGTTTGGCCCAACATAAGGTCGTCTTGTAGTAAGGCCTGTATCTCTGAGTCGTCGTATGACTGTCATTCGAGAGACTTGCCCACGTCTAACCCCTATTGCCCTTGCTGTTTGACTTGCCGGGAGAGAACGATTCCTTCGGTGACTCAGCACAATAGGACGATCTTGCGCAGGGGTAGTAACTCGTGGTTGGCGACTTCGAAGTCTATCCTGGGCACTGCCAGTGGTTCCGTAACGTTCATTGAGACGTACAATAGTGCTGTGGGGGCAATTCATCCTTCTGGCAATGGCCCGCTAGCTCATTCCGGTCTCCAACATACCAATGGCTCATTGGCGGTCGTTTTCAGATAGTCGTGGCATTTCAAGCACATGTACTGGGTGTTTTGTCTCAACGGCCTTTTTATACCGAGTATACTGCCACAACGCGTATACATTTTCAGGGTCATAGCTGTTGGGAATCGATTTGCACGTGTAACTTTCATTGTTTTCGTGTAGTCTGTACACAAACCCGTAGGTTGAATCATACACTTTCCATTCCAGCAGCCATTCGCTCTCTACCTCATGACAAACACGGCGAAAATCCATTCCCACACCTTTTTTCCAGCTTCTCGGCATCAGTATATATAATAGTGGTGAGTTTTTAATGTGCTTCAGTATATATAGGATCCACAAATGATAAATTTCCCTTGGATTCACCGAAAGGGGGAGGGAAGAGTAATAAATTGATTTAGCTGAAGGACAACGGTAATACTGTGGCGGGAAATCTCGTCAAGTAAAATCAACTAATACAAAAACCACCACTGAAAGAGCATGTGAATGTTTGGTACAGGCTTCCTGGAAGGGCGGCCATCTGTAGCTCCATAGGGAGCTCAACCTTATTTTAGTCCTCTTGTACCACGTGACGAAACGTCGCATTTGTTCATTCATTTCTGCCCATCCTTTTATTATCTTTCTTTTCGCCTCATTTACTGGTAATTATCTTTTCAGCGGATGTACGCCCCCCTTTGATAACAACCAGATTTCAGGGAGCGGTGCAGTCTCACATCTTATCTACTACTTGAGAAACATTAGCGCTCAGCGAGGCATCGACAATAAACTCGAAGATTTAAACACAGCGATCACCTAGTCTCTTATCACGAGCAATACACGTTATACGGGTGTGTATCGCAAGATAATATTTTAATCTGCCTGGGCAAACCCTAGAATTATTTAATTTGTTTGCACCCAGCTGAAAAGACGAGAGGGGAAATATTGTAAAATTAGGGCAATGTAGATCTACTAAACTGGCCGCAAATGTGTAACGCAATTATTTCCCGCATGACATGTCGATTATCGAAGCTATTCCATCCCTTTCAATTAACAGCCCATCCCCGGTAATAAATAAATATTGACTGAGTGATACAAATTAAGACACGCTTACAGTGGTAACTAGTTTGGTCAATAAACTAAGCCCTGAAATGAAATTTCAGGAATGGCAAGTCTTCCATTTATATGCTCTTGCAGATCATCTTTCGGAGGAGGGTTGGGAGACCCTGACGAAATTGTCAGAAGAAATTAACAACAATAACCAATTACCTGTGATTTTAATGCTAGGTCTAAGAGTGGTGGGGGGGGGGGGGGGGGGAATCATGGGAAATAGATGGCATAATGCCTGGAATCAGGTTTTTCTCAGCACACACCTATCCAATTTAAACCACATCCCAACAAGGGGAAAATGTCATAGATCAAGCGGTGGTTTCCAATGCTGCCGTCCTCTTTGACCGTTGAACTATATTGCAAGCTCCATCACCTACCTTGTGTATTACACATTGCGAAGAGAGAGACCACCAGACTCGGGAAACCGAAACAGACGTTCCAGTATCATACAAGCCCACGTGACAGTAGTAGCCCTGTGCACATACTGCGTCAAAATGCAAAACAGGAAGACATCTCGAATACCTTTTACCTAACCACAGTGTGGGAATGACACAGTGAAGAAACAATGGAGGGAAAACGAAAGCGCGACAGTCACAGCGGACAGCACGAAAGAGAATGGCAATGAATGATGAAGAGGTGGATTTTTTTATAGAAGGATGAATTTGTTTTCGAAAGATGAATAGGAAAGAAAAGTAGCCACCAATAACTTCAAGGTCTTGGCAAGAGAAGACAATGACGTAGTGTGGCAGGACTTTGTGACACTGGTGGGCACAGAAAATAACAAGAAATTCTGGTCCTTTTATCGAAGGATGAATAGGAGCAGTATAAGCCATGCAATTTCTGATATTGAATTATTGGACAGGAATAAGCATGAAGATCGATGTCAAAAAAGGGACATGCATTCTAGCTACATAGTTAACTCGGCCACTTACTAAACCTGGTAAATTAAGTTTTAACAGTTTGAAAAAAATTGAATGGTCTTTAAAATAAAATACTCATCATTGGCTAAAGGGGGCGTGGGTTGTATTGTAAACACCAAAAGGATAGTATCAAGGGACGGAACTTTGTTACGGAACGCATTAAGGTCGTAAAATTAAAAGAAGTAGAAAACCATAGTCAACCTTGCCATTGTGTTTGGACCAAATGAAGATGGGCCAGCAGAGGTCAAGGAGGAATTTTTCAAGCTGCTTCAAATGACAATGGGCGGCTGTCTAGATGAAATTATCGTGCTCGGAGATTTCAGTGCTGCAAGATGGGGTTTAGTTATTGGAAGATATGTAGAAAACACTCTTAATAACAATGGAAAGCGACTCCTTAGGTTCTGAACTGAGCAAAATCTGATCATTGAAAACACACAGTTCCCCCATAAACGCATACATGCATACATTAGACGTAAACCAACAAAGATGAGAAGTCAGTGATCGACTATGCCATTGTTTGGAGGAGCTCATTCAAATATGTCCGGGATGCTAGAGTCTGGAGGGGGCCAGAGATTGGAAGTGATCACTACCTGCTTACAATCAAAAGAACAACTGAAAGAGTTGCTCAGTCTAGGAACTACCCAACATCACGCAAGAAACCAAGTAAACGAACGGGAGAAATGAGAATCAAAACCTGCAAGTTGAGAGAGCCAGAAATTAAGACCAGATATCAGGGGCTTATTGCTACAGCGGTGAGAAACACAGAAGAAAAACTTGATGACTTGGAAACCCTCTTGCTTAAATTCAAAGACATCATAAAGACAGCTGCTGCAGAAGCTTGTGGGGAAGTCCGAATTGGGAACAAGAAAACGAGGACACCTTGGTGGACAGAGGAAGTCAAAGAGAAAATAAGAGAGAAGAAAATGGCATGGAAACAATACTTAGGAGCTAAAAACACAACAGGACAAATGGAAAAATATAGAGAATATGTGACACTCAGAACAGAAGCAAAGAACAAGGTGCTAGCAGCAAAACAGAAGTCCTGGGAAGAATTTGGAGAAAAGCTAGAGAAAGATGCGCAAGAAAACCAGAAATTGTTCTATAAGACCCTAAAGAACTTGAGGAAGGAAAAACAATGCCCTCTCAAATACATAAAGGACAAGCAATGCAAATTGCTAACTGCCCCGAAGGAATAATGGAAAGATGGAAAGAATATTTCTCAGAACTCCTGGATGGTGAGCAAGGTCAAGCACTAGCACAGAAGAGGAAACTAATGGTGATGAAGATGACATAAAGATGGAAGAACTGAAGGCAGCAATGGAGAAAATCAAGATGGGTAAAGCAGCAGGGCATGATGGGTTAACACCAGAAATGATTAAGTACATGGGAGCATCAGGCGACCTATTACTCTTAAGGGTCCTACTAGGCAGCGTGGTGCAACAAGACCATACCAAAGGATTGGGAGATTGCCATCGTAACACCGATTTTCAAAAAGGGGGAGAATCGACAATGTGGAAACCATAGAGGCATATCCCTTCTTAGTGTCCCTTTGTAAAATCTACTCTAGAATCCTAGAGCAGAGACTCCGACGCCTAGCTGAGCCACAATTGGATGAGGTCCAGTGCGAATTCCGAGCTAACCCAAGTACATAAGACCCAATCTTCACACTCAGACAGCTGAGTGAAAAGGCCCTTGAGTATAAGAGTGAGATCCATCTTTGTTTCATAAATCTGGAAAAAGCGTTTGACAGGATCCCCTGGAGCAAACTTTGGGACTGTTCGACAAGGAAGAACATTCTAGCACCTCTGATTCATGCTATACAGAGCTTCTACAAGTCTTGCAGAAATTATGTGAGAACAGCAGATGATAGTCAGAAGAGTTCAGGACCACCACTGGTGTAAGACAAGGTGATATCCTGTCACCTTATCTTTTCATACTCCTCATGGACGATGTCGTCAAGGCTTGTAAGGAAAGAACAAGAACGTATTCAGTGGGGTACTGGAAGATGAGGCAGGTCTGTATTTTGGAGCTGGTATTTGCTGATGATGTTGCCCTGATTGCTAAATCAGAGGCACATCTCCAATCCAACATGCAAGTCTGGAAGGAAGAGCTGGAGAAGAGAGGGATGGTCATAAGCAGCTCTAAAACAAAATCCATAGTGATATCACTAGAAGAAAGTAGACATCAGATTAAGCTGGGAGAACAGTCCTGGAGCAGGTCGACCAGTTTAAATATCTCGGAGTTATTATAGACCGAAAGGGTGGCATCAAAGAAGAGTTGGCCACTCGAAAAGCAGCAGCTGGGAGACTTTTTCAGGTCATAAATAGAGGATTCCTCAGCAAGAGATAGGTTAATAAGAAAACGAAGATGCTGTATACCGCTCCACCTGATGTCCCAGTCTTGACATATGGATGCGAGTCATGGGCAATGACTACAACCCATAAAAGCCAGATCCAAACTTTAGACATGAGGTATCTGAGGAAGGTGGTGTAAGTAACAAGAAGAGACCAGACGATACATCAAGGCCTAAAAACCCAACCCATGCAGACCCAAGTAGAACAGTCTCAACTAAGATAGTTAGGCCATGTCTGCAGAATGGAAGAAGATCTGCTACCACGACAAGCATGGGAAACAAAGAGCCAGGGATCCAGACCCCCAGGACGACCCAGCGTTTGCTGGGAGGACAACTTTAGACAATCTTTGAAGGACTGAAGACTAGAATGAAACCAGCAGAGGAGGAAGACAGCCGATAGGATAGTCTGGCGCTCTCTCTTCCAAACCTCTACACCTCACGGTAGAAGGGGAACGACTAAGTAAGTAAGTAAGTATCATTGGATGATGGTAGAATATTTAGTTAAGAGTTCACGTGGCAGCTTGTATGGTGCACCTAGCTGCCAATGGTTGTTTTCGCTATCGTTGGGTTCTTGGGTTCTGTCCGTGACGGATGAACAAATTTAGCACTTTGATCGATCCATTTCATTCTCATCGGCGCCCCTCTTTTCTTTTTTTTATCGGTACAACCACGTGGATTTCCCTCGTTTGCTAATTAGGCATGCACGTTAAACACGTGGAAGCCAGGTTTGCTATAGCCATCGAACCCATTCTTAGTTTAGCCACGCCTCCTGTCTTTGGTTTCATGCACTAAGAACTGAGATATGTAGATTCATAAACTGTCTTTCCTTTTAAAAGGGGTTACCTGCTGACAGGATTACGCCAGCACGTCAACTGAAACACGGGAAGGGCGGGGCATAAGAGGTTTTGTAGTTCTAGAGAGACAACGGTTTGTTTATTGCTAAATCAAGGGGCGTGGACCACCCACCGACAGCAACTCCTTTGATCGCGCTCACAGGGACGGAAGTTACTCTCGAACACGGACATTAAAGGAGCCCAACGCCAGCGAAGCGACAATCAGGCGGGGGATAGGCTTAATAATGGACTTTGATTAGAGGAACGAACCAGCAAACTGCCAAAAATTGAACGGGAGGTGTAAATTCTGACATGGAGCCTACGATTTCCACAAATTTAATATATGATGAAACATCCTAAAATTCAAGTTGTCAGTTGCTATCAAGAGTTCTGGAATAGTCTAGCGCGCATTTGGAGTCTTATTTTATTGGATTCCCTATACAAATAACGTGAAGAAATATTCTTAGTTTCTTGATTTGCGGTAAAATAGTGTAAGCATTTAAGAGTTTTAACGTGTTAAGTTCATTATATTTCACTGGATTTTTGTATTAATTTAAACCTATTAAATAAACCTATAGCAAAGTTCTCCATATGTAAATCGAAAATGTAACTACCCGTTATTTCCCGAGTAATAGATGCGTAAAATAATTATAAGACGCTAGGCGATCGAAATTGTTTAATAACAATTTATTTCTATTTCATCTTGTGTAAATCGTAAGTAATTAATTGTTCATAGCTAGTGTTAAAAGCGATATATTAGCTAGACACTCGTGAAGTTCTTTTTAATATAAATAATTAAATACCGGAGTGATTTTACAGGTCTTACCTAAACGCGGGTGTTAGAATATAATTATAGTAGGATTACCTGTTATCTATATTCTCTTTTATATAGGTGATCATACCTTTGCGATCCAGCGGTTCTTATAGAGATGCATGGTCAGATGGCTTATGGCATCCCAATTATATGTTCCTAAACATACAAACATTGACAGTAAAAAAAATCTGATGCTGGAGACCCTTAAAGGTCCACCTTCTCAATCCATGAGAGCGGTTAAATGACCAGAACACTTCAATGTTAAATTGTTTTAAATGTTAAACTGGAACGGGACTATGCCAGAAGAATTTTTCATCTTATTCATCTAAAGTTCGTGGCCTGATGAGGCAGAACTTACAGCTCTAACTTTATTTACACAAGCCCATATGACAGTAAATTTTTCCTACCCCTAATTCTACAGAGAAAATTCACGGGTCAAATTCGGCTATTTCCTTCCGAGAACAGCCTGGGAGTAACATTCCGCTGTATTTTCACATTCACTACGACAGAGAGAGTCATAGCCACTGTAGGCTAGACCACTCCGGGGGAAAACATATATTATAAATTTCCAGGACAGTGAAACCACCTAAAAGAAAACTTATCTCAAACCAAATACCTGCATTACGAAGAGGAATACCCAGGAAAAATATATAATCAACGCACCAATTCAGCGAATCTCCGAGAAAAAATAGCAGTAGCCTAGACGGAGTTCTCTGGGGCTGAACTGGACAAACAATAGGACTTAGCCAAGTCTTAATTACAAAATGTGTTTAGTTAATTCCATGGAATGTATGCAGCGTCGGCAGAGGGGTAAGCATAATTGTAGTGAGCTCACTGTATGTATGTAGAGAGTGAAACGGAACGAAAGAATTTATTTCTTAAGTTATTACTAATATAACATCTTCTCTTTTATCTATCTCTCACTAAGTCTGAAGGCCCATGGGACAGTTTAAATTAAGGACATATTCTTTATCCGTCCTGAATACTCCCCACTCCCATTAGCAATCATTGTTCTGATCTTTTGGGTAAATTACCTCTGTTGGGATCTTCCCTAGTTTTTCCATATATCAGAGGGAGGATTTCTGAGAGTATATTTTCTTTCTCTTATGTAACTATAGTTCACTGATGTAATGATAACTATGTATTGATGTTGTGATCTATTTTCTAACGATATAATATACTTAATAAACCTTAAGCTATTGGTGTTGGTCAAAACCTCCATGCCATTTATATGTGACCGATAGTTTATCTGTTTTCTACGTATGTACGTATTCATGTCACAAAATTGTGTGTGTGTGCGTACGTGATGGTAGTGTAATTTGAATCAGTATCAAGTGAGAAAGTGCGTCTCCATTAAAGTGTGTCGCACTAGATAGGCTGGATTTAGAGCAATTACTCAATCCAAGACCGTATTTTCTCTTACACCAGTTCTCCTCGTAAACAGGACTATTTCTCTCACCTTCCTCTCACATAGCTCTCACTATATTACCTCTGCTCGGACGGGACCATAAATATCTTAGCCCTATCTATAAAAATTACGACAATAATGGGCGACTCGTCGAGCATCTGATCTAAAGTCTGAGCCTAGAAATTGACTAAAGTCTGTTACGGTACCTTATCTGTATTTTCATTTAGATAGAGTGTGTTGTGTGATCGTCTTGTGAGATAAGGAAATAATAAAAAATAAAATATCCCCTAGACAAACGATCTTAGTTACAGGGTGTTTTGACCATACACAAATATAGGTTTGTTTTTCCACAGCATTAGAGAATTATTTCCAATTGTTTATAATAACATCTCTGTCAAATATACGGTATATGATAAAATTTTGTGCAAGGCGTGATTGTTTATCAATCACTAAGTTTTTTTTAAAGTCAGTGGAGATATACTTAGGACCGCGTTCTGACTATAAAAGTCTAGTTAATTACGCCCCTTCTCTTCACGATTTCAGGTGAGGAGAGTTTTGGGTGAAATTTTATAAAAATATGAGGGAAATTTTTTTTCCTCCCTAAATTTTTCAGAATATTAAGAAAAAAAATTTTTGTTCTCCACCATAGTAATAGTAGTTTTTCTAGTTGTTAGCTGATCTACCATTTATTTTGGCATATTCGTCTGCATTAGGAGCCTTAATTGCCAGATAATAGCAGCGATAGGTTAGAAAATTAGTAACTGTAGGAGGTATCTCAGGTACATTAATTTTGTGTTTTCTCGTAAATGGCTTGGAGTTTTTTCTCCTTCTTTTCTTCTTCTTTTCTCGGCTTAGTAGCATTCAGTTCTTTGACATGGCAGAACGTGTTAAACTTAGGGTGATGCTGAGAGAGGAAGCAAAGGAGACAGGATTGCAAGGAGAAGAAGCGACCGCGTTTGTCAATAAAGAACTTGACAGATATGACGTGGAGGAAGATAATGCGGAGATGAAAGAAGCGGAAGAGCGTCAATCACATTTAAAACGGAAGAAAATTGAGGCAGAGATGGAATCTCGCAGGGAAAGAGAGATGGAGAGACAATGTGAGGAGAGAGAGAGGGAGAGACAGCATGAATTGGCACTTAAGACTCCAGAAGTCTAAAGTCGGGGTGCTTCTACTTCCAGTAATAGAGAGCCGTCTTCACCCCAGTCTCAGTTAACAGATCTCTCCAGCACTAAATCTTCCCAATTAACAGCGATGTTTTTTGCCTTAGTATCTTTCCCGAGCCCCAACGAGAAAATTGACACTTTCCAGGAGAAATTTGAGAAAATGGCGAATCTGTATGGGTTAGAGAGTTCCCGGTGGTGTCGAAAACTTTCACAAGCCCTTAAAGGTACCGCTTATGATGTCTACGTGAAGCTGAGAAGCAGCCAATATGACTACGACATGTTAAAGAAGGCTTTACTGAAGCGTTTCGAAATGAACGCTCGCAAACTTCTGCAAATGTTCAGAAAAAGCGGAAAGGAGAGCACGGAGACATTTCCACAGTTCTCTTCACGCCTGACGGGCTTTTTGACAAAGTGTCTGGAACTTTCAGAACTTCCTCTTACGTATGAGGGAATTCTGGAACTTGTTCTTGTAGAACAAATAAAAACCACTTTGTCGAAAGAAACACGTAGATTTCTGGCTGAGCATGGCGCAGTTAAGTTGGATGACATCCTCAATAAGGCGGAACGTTATGTAAATGCAATGGCTGAACTTCCCAGCACAAAACGCAAACCAACAGATGAGCCATCTCGAAAACATAAACTAGAACAGTCATCCCATTCTTCCAAATCTCTTCAGCATTATAACCAACGAGAAACCATACCCCAGAGATCTCCCCAGGAAAAATCGAAATTCTACAAGACCCGATATCCCACCAACAACAACAATCCTGATCAACCCAGAAGGCCTACATGGCAGCGCGGCCACCAAGGTCAAGGCAAGGGAAAGACCCCTATAGAAGGGACGTCTGATTAGGGCAAGCACACCGGGCCAAAACGCATCGGATGCTTGCAAACAACCTCGCAAGGAAGAATTAATGTCAGTGATTCTCAACCTGAAGGAAAGAGAACCTCAACGCGAGGAACTGTAATTTTGAACGGTACTTCAGCATCTTATCTTTTTGACACGGGTTTATCCTTTGATTGCATTGTTTCAAGGCATTTGGTCAGACCCGGTCAAGAGACAGATGAAACCGTCAAACTATGTGGAGTTTTTAAGAGTAATGCACCCAGGACGCTTCCCATAGCACTGGTGGAGATACACTCTGATTTTGTCAGAGGTGTTATCAAAGCGGTCATTATGGATGATCCTATCTACCCAGTTATCCTGAGATGTAGATATGTGTTTGTTGGGAGACCGAAAGAGCCGATTGTGGCAGCAGTAACGACAAGAGGGCAAACCCAGAAGGAACGGGAGCCTGCGCCACAATTGTTACTGAAGGAACTAAAAGAACCGCAACAAAAGGACCCTACTCTGGAGCCCTGCTTTAGAAAACTACCCATGGCTAAGGACTCCAGACACCACGGAGACATCTTTTCGAAGGATGTCGTATTGTATCGTAGAACGGGCGACCCTGATCAAGGGAAAAACCAGCTCCTAGTACCGACGCAGTACAGAAGCCAGATCTTAGAAATGGGGCACTCTCTTCACTTTAGCGGACATATGGGACAAAACGCCACTATTCAGCGAATATCAACTCACTATTGGTGGCCAGGAATGAACACTGATATTATCAGATACGTGAAATCCTGCGCCCAGTGCCAACGTGTGGCACCCAAGCACTTGACACCCACCGTCCCCATGGGGGAAATGTCAATAGTGGGGACTCCATTCGAACGGGTTGCTGTCGACATCGTTGGACTCCTAGAAAGGACCAAAATAAGGAACAGGTTTATCCTGACCTTAGTCGACACTTGCACTATGTGGGCAGAAGCAATACCGCTAACATGCACGGATTCCAAGCATGTCGCAGAAGCCCTCGTGCAAATGTTTTCACGGTTGGGATTTCCTCAACAAGTTTTGACGGATAATGGATCCCAATTCCGTAGCCTGTTAATTGAAGAGATCTTTAAGATCTTGAGGGCCAAACACATCCACACAAGCCCCTACCATCCAGCCGGAAATGGGCTCGTGGAGCGTTTTAACGGCAGCCTCACCATGATGTAAGCTGGGACAAGAGAAACCTGAAGATTAGGATCTTTACATTCCTGCAGCTTTATTCGCCTACAGGAAAGTTCCCCAGGCATCTACAGGTTTTCTCCCAGCTACACTTTTATTTGGCAGACCTATTAAGGGGCCACTAGAAGCCTTACTTCGGTCCCTGACAGACCAAAAGGCTGTCGAGACGGTTGTCTCAGCAAGCAAATATGTATCAGAGCTCAAGGAAAGGTTACAAAGAAAGGTAGATGGGACCTAGCAACAACCAACCTTAAGAAAGCAGGCGCAAAACACGCTCAACGATATAATAAAGCTGCGAAAGAGAGAGAACTCCAACCAGGGGAGAATGTTTTGTTGCTACTTCCAATCGGAAACAACAAACTTTGCATCGGATGGCAAAGGCCGTTTACCGTCCTTAAAAAGATCTCCCGCACTAATTACAATATCTCTATTAATGGAAAGGAGAAGGTCTACCACGTAAATCTGCTAAAGGAATACTTGGAAAGACCGGTGACGTCCTCTGAGCATCTCCTGGCGGTCGCCATAAGGACGGAAAACGAAGAAGATGACGATAATTTCATGGAGTATCCATTGCAACAAACGGAATCTTTTAAAGATGTCAAATTCGGCGACAGACTCTCGGAAGCACAACAGACAGAAACCAGGGCGCTACTGAAACAGTACACTGCAGTCTTAACGGGTGTACCTGGTCGAACAAATCTCATAGAATTCGATATGAAATTGACGAACGAAACCCCTGTCCAAACCAAAGTTTACCCCATTCCGTACGCTAAAGCTGATGCACTACGCAGAGAAATAGACAAGCTACATCAAGCAGAAATTATAAGTGAGTCTACCTCTCCTTACAGTTCGAGTGTAGTACTGTTAAAGAAGCCCAATAAGGAAGTTCGGCTGTGCATAGATTACTGTTTATTAAACACTGTAACGGAATTCCAGCCCGAACCTCTACAGACCGTTTCTGAGTTGTTCACCAAGCTTAGCAAGGCAAGAATTTTCTCCAAGATTGACCTGAGTAAAGGTTATTACCAAATACCAGTCAAGAAGGAAGTTAAAATCTTGTTAGCTTTCACCACCAGTGAAGGACACTACGCCTTTAACGTGATGCCGTTCAGACTGCACAACGCACCAGGCGTGTTCAGCAGGATGATGAGGAAGCTTTTAGAACCTTTGCACAGTCCCCATGTCTATAATTTCATGGATGATATCTTAATTGCATCGGAAAACTACGACGAACATATTGCTACGGTTGCTATGCTCCTCATGAGACTACAGGAAACTGGTCTCACAGCTAGACCGAACAAATGTTTAATCGGTTTTCAAAAGCTCGACTTCCTGGGGCATAATATTTCTCAAGGCTGCATGTGGCCTGTTACCAAGAATATTGAGAAAATAGTTGCAGCAAAAAGGCCCTGAACAAAGAAAGACACCCGTTCTTTTATATCACTGTGTGCATATTATCAGAAATTTTTCAAAAATTTCAACGGGTTAACGGCACCTCTTATTGACCTTACCAAAAAAGGGCGACCGGACAAGATTATTTGGGATTCAAAGTGCGAACATGCTTACGTCACACTTAAGACGCAATTGTCTGAATAACCCATTTTACGACTACCTGACCTTAGAAAACCTTTTATATTGCGGGTTGACGCATCAGGTCAAGGCATCGGGTCAACACTACTCCAAGCAGATAACACCGATCCAAATCTGCTATTTCCCGTTGCGTATGGAAGCCGTAAACTGAACACTGCAGAATGTAACTATTCCACAGTGGAAAGAGAGTGTCTAGCACTGGTTCATGGCATAAAGAGACACCATGAATATCTTTACGGAAAGAACAAACGAAAGAACGAACTTTATTTTCGAAGGGTTAAGAATTGGGCGCGCAGGCAAGTCTTACATCTGCCCTTACATTCTGCAGGAACATCATTCACGGTGCAAACAGACCATGCTCCTTTAGCTTTTCTTGGCGCAAATAAAGAGTTTAATGCGAGGATCATGCGCTGGGCCTTGTTATTAAGCGTGTACTCCTTCAAAGTGGAATATATTCTGGGAAAACAGAATGTCGGAGCTGATTTCATGAGTCGAAATTGGACCACGGAAGAAGAGAATAAAACCGAACACAACAATGATCCAGAGGCTACTGATCAAGAGAGCTCTATTGTCATTTATGAAACATGAAAAGTGGTTTCATGTCTCCAAGCGGGGACTGTGCAGATAGGTCACTTGAGTTCTCACATCTCTGGTCAAGCTTGAAGATGCTGCACGTTCCTAGTAAGATTAAGGAGTAACGGCAAAGTTGATCCTGCGTCTATAAGACTCTCTGATGATAGTGTCTCTAACAGTGTCAGTCCACTTCTACCTTCAATTTAATTCACAGATTAGTACCCATACTAGTACCACCAACAACAATGGTAAGAGAAATATAAACAAAATGATCTCCCGAGTATCTCGTTTTTCCGACACATAGTTATCGGTCTCCGTCTCCTATTCCACCATCCCATTTACCTCAGAATTCACCCTCGACGAGAATTAAACTTAATCCCTCGAGAGAACACTTTCTATACATTTAAATTGAATAGCGTTGTAGTTATTTAACATTTAAATGAAAAGGTTAAAAGTACAGATAGAAATGTTTACATTTACATTTCCACTGATTGAAAAGTGTTCACAATATAAAATGAATATGTTCACATTTACACCGCTTGAACAGATTGAATCCTCCATTAATTTTAAAGTGAATATGTTTACGTAGACATTTACACTGGTTTAAAAATGTAGATATTATACTAAGAATGTACATCATTTCTTTCATCTTTCCCTCCCTGCTCCATATGGACCTTGGGACTATTTATGCGTTTAGTTTTCTTGAAGAAACTAGCAAATAAGCAGTCACCAACCCCCTTGCAGTGGTGGTTCACGAAATCATCATTCTACACGCTGAGGTTGCTAGCCTCAAATGACTTGGACATCCTCTAGCGATTTTCACATATTAATTTTCACATAGCAATAAATACATATTAGTTTACAGGTTAGTAATGAAAAATACAGAATGTAAAATGATAACTGAAGCCAATCCTGGCTCACATACTTTTTTGCTCAGATGAATAAAGTTAAGGCACTTGATTAAGCCTCTTACACGTGTCTTGGGGGTCGTTACTTTTAGAAGATAATTCCCTCTATGACTCCGTGTATTTCAGTTTCCTCGGATATTCCGGTTTTCGTTACTTAAAATGAAAGAGATTTCCTGGGCTGTGTAAGTCCTTCCAAAAAATAGTCCAATAAAAGGTCTGGTCTGATAAAATGGAAATTCTGGATTCTAACTTCTGAGACGTCTGGTGTCGTCTTTTGGCATGCGAATCTCAGTGTCTTACTCTGACTGAAGCGTCAGGTTATATTCACTATGTTACAAGTACTGTTATGCAATACACGGGTTTGCTTTTGATGATTGTGACGTGTATATGTAAATAGACTACATAAATTCGGCTACCACGTTTCCTCATTAGTATCTATGTTCTTGCAACGCGAAAGCCACGTAATTAGCTGTCTGATTTACTCACTTCTGAGGTCTTTTCTGTCTTCCTCAGCATGAGTGTTTACAAACATATAACATCCGGAAATCTTAACCAGGGGAGCGAATCACGGGAGCTGCCAATTATCGGCCCTTAGTCACAACACGAGGAAGAATTGATCTGGGGAAGAGGCCCGTTCGCACGGCCTGTTTGATGTAGACCAGCAGCGCTGAGTAGACTGAACGTGAACTCTTTCATCTCGAGAAACTAGATTCCGGAGTTCTCTGTAAGGACGAAGGTGTGACTTGTATCTTTTTTGGCGATATTACGCTCAAATATGTATATATACAACGCTCCGAATAACTCAGTATCAGTCTGCACTCAGAAATTCTCGGATAATCTAGAACACGATGAACTAGAACTTTTTCTTCGATAAATGTGTTAATTATCCCGTGGAGGATTTAATTTCTGATTCGTGGTAATAGAAATTGTGCTATGTATTAAGATGTGATAGGTTTACCATTTTATTCAATGTAATCCCTTAGCGTCTAAATCTAGGGAAATAACCAAACACATAAATATTTCTTGCTAGTTTCAGGGTAATGTAATTTCTATACTGTACTCTAATTTTTCTACACAAGAAGATACGGTTTATCTGACTAAAATTAGTTCGTGTGACGGATCAGTGACCGAATAGTATTCGCATTATATTTTCATTGTGTGAAAGTAGAGAAGTGACTAGAGTAATGTTATGTGACTAAACAACCGACGCCAACAAAAAGCTAAGTAGTGACCGGCAGATTTTGTTAAAATGGCGTATAGATAAATAGAATAAAGGATTTTGCGCGCTGTTTTCGTTCTCGCAAACCATAGTGGGGGGTGGGGGGGCACATACCCTTCTCTCCCGTCATGCCATCGCAGAAAACCTACAGACTGATAGTAGCAGTTTTTAAAATGTTCTTTTCTTCCCTTATCTAGCACTAGATCAAAACAGCGGCCAACGGTCTAATAGTATCAGTTACATTGTTATTACTTTGGGTCTGCAAGTTTCTTGGACCTGCGCGGTCTCTTTTCTTCATTCAGAGAAAGATCAATATTAACAGTAATATTAATGATAATTGGGAACAGTACTTTACCCAGAATTATTTATACCAAACGTTTTCCAGTCCCCTTGATGTATATCTATATATACGAAAGAACATATATTCCTGACATTTTGACAGCCATAGCAACGGAGTGATCCAGAACACTGTGCTGTTTCAAAAATCGACATTCACCATAGAGTCAGTCGATAGGATTTATCATCATTTATCAGGATTTTTTTTTCATATTGTGACAGTCTGTCTAACACTCAGAGGATAGACAATACAGGAACTACTTTTTTCATCATTTTATAACTTTGAACGCCCTAGAACGTCTCGCTTCAATAACCAAATGCAGTACCACCAGACTCATCCAAGAAAAATTAACTACCAACTCTGGCGACCACCTCTTAATTATTATTTTACATCAAGGCTGGTCTGGGCCAGATTGGAGCAACGCACCTGACACTAGAGTCATGCTTCCAAATGATGTCTGCACAAGCAAGATTGTTATTGTGGCCACATTTGAAAGAGTGAGAGACAGAGAGAGAGAGAGTAAATAATTTCCTTTTTGTTACAATCATTGCATTAACTTCTTCCTTCTATTATTTTTGCTAACCTGATTACTTTAATGTGTAGTATTTAGTGGGATCTTGTTCTTCACACTATACCATAGTATTTATCTTTTACCTTTGGGGTTATTAACATCTTGCGGGATCTTTATCAACAGAGGGGAGGATACTTATGGGTTTATTTTCACAATTCTGTAAACTTGATTTATATTGATTTCTATATGTTGTAGGTTGTGATGAGTTTAATGATAATAAACGAAATAAAACTTAATTCAGTGTGTCGGTCAAACCCCTACCCTTATATGTTTATCCATAGTTTTTCACGTTTCTGTGTCTTGTAGTCACATAATTGTGTGCGTGTGTGTGTGTGTGTGTGTGTGTGTGTGTGTGGGCAGTGTATATATGGGGAGAGAAAGGTCGTCTGTTATTAAACATAGTCGTATAGATAGGCTGGAATAGAGAAATTACTCACTCCAGAGACTGATCTTCCTCTTACACTATTCCCTCGTGAAAATCTATTTTCTACACCTTTATTCTCACACATTTACCACTATCACCCCAGCTCAGACCGGACCATAAATATCTTCTGACCTATCTTTAAACGTTTACGACAATGAGCTTCATTTTGCTCTAACAAATATATTTATACGGATTTTCACCGTAGTAGGATATGACGTCCTGACTTTTAATTATTTGCATGCAGACTATATGAAAATGATGCAGAAGTCGAGAATCGTCTGCTGAGGGTTTCTCTGTGTGTTCTTCAAGGTGAAAGGACGCATTTCTGTGATGATCCTGATTTATACATGTGTCCGCTACAAGAATCGTATTTTATAGCATTCACACTATCGATGGCATGCCCATATTATTGGTTTGTGAAAGAGGAAAGTATATTATACGATTTATGATTCATATCAATATTCGTCAAGTCAAGCTAGATGACTGGACTGCGAACTTGGGACAGTCAGGCTAGATGTAGCTTATGATCTAATAACTTTGATGCACTTGTGTTCGAGCATTATTCCAGTATTGTACTGATGCACATTAATACTTAAAAAAAACAATGATTCTCCAGACCTAAACGTCTTTTTTATTTGGACATGCACCCTAATATAACCGACTAGGTTGAACGGGACGCGCCTTGCCAAAACGAGGCAAATTTTTTTTTTTTTAAAAAATACTAAAAATGGACCACGTTGTAATGTGAATAAAGTGATGTCTTTGTTCTTAACACCAGTGCTTATCTGAAGTTCATTCGTTGTTGGCATTAGCATTATATGTTTTTCAGACTTGGCCACAGTCACACAGTTTAAACGCAACACACTGTCTTCCCCCGCATCTGTTTGTTATGAAGCTACTCAGTGCTCCAATCATTTCAAACAAAAATGTTGGGTAGGGTAGATTCAAAATATTCTGACATGGAATAATTTTGCGCGTGATGCAAAGGTCACGTCTCCCATGTATGGCAATCAAACATCCGGTGCCTTGTGTACAAACACACAAACACATCGTTAAACTCTCTCAGCAATGTATGTAAGATGTAACACCTTTTAAATTTATCTAAAGTAATCTTGTCAGTCCTGTTTGTCCGTAAGGTGTCTTCCTGTATTACCAGCTTTGCGAAGAGCGCGGTCTGGCCTTATCAGCAATTAAACACATTCGCTGGGCGTTTTAGTGTTAAGCTGAGGTCTGATGTCGGCCGCTGCCGATATTAACCAACATGGTTGTCGATAATATTATCTCAGCCGCTCCTTGCAAAGCAGGGAGAAATGGATAACAGACAGAACGACTTATCCCTGAGCGGAGTGTAAGACGGAAAATACAAAATATCTGCTACAGTGGACAGAGAAAGAACAAAAGTGCGACCAGGAAAAAAATCACAATAAAATCAGTACAACAAATGTAAATGTTTACCGCCGTAGTGAAAGAGATCGAGAAGAGGTCGCCCCAAAATCCATTTTGTGACATCGAGACTGTCTCAAAATATGCAACGCTAACTTTCTATGTTTCATGTAGCACTAGGTTGTACATGTATGATTGCTGATTTGGCATTCTTGTTGATTGATGGTGGTATTATTGCTGTACGACCTCTAGACTTATAGTGCATAATCGAATCGTCTCTGATGTACTTGATATTTAAGAGCAGTTGGATATGTGGTTAGAAGTGCCGATAGCTGTGGTAACAAAGGTGATGAGTGTCTCTGGTTAGATTGTGTGTTTTTTTTTTTTTTTTTGGCTTAGAATTAATAACCTCAACAGACTTGGGTTAAAGGGACAATAACGGATGACTATCTGTAGCAGTCGCTGTTTATGCACATGTGTGCTTCACAGATGCCAAGGTTAATATGCCTTTGTTACCGAACATGGGAATCGCTGTGTTTGGGGCCGATCAATATAGAAGTGTGAAGGTTTTGTTAATTGATCTGAGAACAGGTCCTAAACTTAACTATTAGTAGTTCTTGTGAGCTGCGTGTAGAATTTGAATTTTAATCTAACTCAAAGGGTCTTATAGTTGTGTAACCGGGCTGGTTACACCATCAATGTAAGAATGTGTATGACCGAGTCAGTTGGCCAGTCAATTGTGTTGTGTGCAGGTAAATATTTTGACGAGAGCTAATCCTTCAATACATTTCTGGTCAAGTCATTACAGGCCTTCCGCCTGAGAAGGAAATTCTTGACTGAAGTTTATTTTTCTTCCCAGGTCCGTTCTTACCCTTTTTGGTTTAGTGATAAGCAATATCGTATAATGGTTTTTCAAAAGATCCTACTGTAACGTTCCAAATAAAACACAGCAATGTAGAAAATTCAATCAGAGTTTATTAATGTCATTACAACAGCAATGTTATTGACACAATGGTGAAGTACGTGTTTCTTATGCTTAAACAAAATAGTGAGTATCCAAAATGAAAATGTATATCCACGAGGAAAATGTATAAACTTGTCTACTTAAAAAATAACTTGTCTTGATAATCTCAAAGACGAATTTCACCTAACACTATCTGTAAAATCCTCTAGCCTAATGAATCATAAAAATCTGTAAAAGCCTCTCTATCGCCAACATCTCTCCTTTTTATACACAGATACTTCTTTTTCCCGCCATTTTTCACACGACTCACTCTTTTCTTCACACGTTACAATTTTCTACATTTGCACACGTTTTCTCAGTTTTTCGACTATTTGCACACGACTTTCGGTTGTTTCGATTTTTGTGACATCTCTCTTTTCCATCAACAATGGAAAAAAAACCAAAATAGCAACTCTCACTTCACAAAATTTTCCATTCAAAAACACACATTCATTATTTCTTCCTGGGACAGCTTTACAATGCCTCTCTCAAAGCCGTGAATTTTTCATGATACTGTGTTTTGTGCAAAAATACCTTATCTGCTTTTAACGTTTGTTATTCTCATTCGATGTGGTTTTTTTTAAAAACACGTATAAATGGTAGTGTATGCAAAGCGGTCACAATTATATAAATCAAACTCAGAAAACTTGTGTCGTCATTGACAAAAGCAAGAACTTCTGAATTAAGCTCATTACCAAAAAAAAAAAAAAAAAAGTGAATACAAAGGAACCCGTTGTTTAAGTTCATCAACACAGAACTGGGAGTTCTTATATTTTATTCACATGGATAAAGTTCATCTTCCTTTGTTTACTACTTGTTTATTTAGCAAAGGTTTCCTTATTTTTCAATCAACATGTGAGTGATGGTGAAGCTCTGACATAACATGATCAATCAATCCATTTAGTTTTATGATATCTTGTATCAATTATGCATTCAGACCGTAGTCGTCACCTAATTTTCTGTTTGCAAAGTCAGCATAGAGTTTGTTCTTCCAGACCTAATCTGTCTACCAAGTAACTTGTTTAGTTCATTCTTATAACAAGAGATTTTTTTTGTTACTCTAAAAGCTGGTCATAGCTGGTTCTAGCAAAGTCTAAGCATGATTGATAGTATATACTCTAACTAGCCTGTAAAAGTCGATGTCCCATCTAAGGGACTAGAAGTATAACTTCCTTACTCACGTATTTTTACTTTTCTATTCCACGAAGAATATAACTCTTAGTCGTTAGAGTGGATGGTTTGACAGCGTAGCTCATATCGTGGTCCGCTAATCTTCTTGTCCGTATGATGAACAACAGACAATCACAACATGTAGTTTTGTTAAGTTCTGTGCCCAACCTCCCTAAGGTGCTGAAACTTCTTACTCGGCCGGCTACGGATGAACAAGTGATCCATGGAGACCAAAACTACTGGTTGTTTGCAACAAACGCGTCATTTTCTTACGTTATTACTGATGCCACGCGAGTCCGATAGCAACAGTGGTTGCTATTTGGGCATTAACCCAAGCTTTCCGGCAAGGCGTATCGAGGCTACTACACAAAATTGCCGATGACGTCAGACGGAGCGCTCAATATATTAATATGCTACGACACAACTAATGAAAATTACATTTATGCAATAAAGGAACAAGGACTGGCATTAGCGTGTGATCTGGTGTTAGCCTCCAAGTGTGATTTCATTATCTTTAATTTGCTGAGATAAATAGACATATGAGTACCGTTGAAAAACGGTTAGGAGTGATCAGTAAGTTCTGTGTTTATGGCCATTGTTTGAAGTAAACAAGAATCAAGTATGTATTGTTTGTTAAAAATTGTGGCTTTTGTAGCTTCTTCGCAATTTTGGTCTCCAAAGATGAGCTGTTTTCTTCTATTAGTAAGTCTTGTATAGGTGCTGGTGACAGTACTTAATATTTCTTGTGATTCAGGTGTGCTGTGACTGCTAGAGTTCACGTGATAATGAGAGCCGGAAGTTGTAGATCGAAATATTTACTGGAATATTCCATACATCGTCTGCAGGGAATTCCGAAGTGTCGAGGGCGCTATCTTCATTTCGACTAAATTCACGAAGTGTCCTTTATTGCTGTTACAGAACTGTAAGTTCTCTTTTCCTGATCTTCTCTTCTCTCCGCCATTATAAGTTTACCTCTCAAACTACGTGCTAAATAAATTCTACCATTCATTGTTTGTTCTTTCTTCCTTCAGTTTCTTGTCATGTCTTGCCCTAATAGACAATCCCTAATCACTATTATCTTGATGGCTGACATGTTTTGAAACACGTTAACTCCCATATGTGATGGTGTGACGATATTGTGTACGTCCTTCTACATTCTTCGTTTTCTCCTGCATTACCAATTTATTTCGTTTTTCTCACACGTCTTCTTCTTCTCTGATCCGTAGCCGCCGACCGTCAAAGCAGTCAATGACCATCACGCCTGGTGGCGTCTTGTAGGGCAACAACAAATTGATTCCACTTTGCTCGGTCGGTGGCCATCTTTCGTACAGTGCCCCAACTCTGGTTCATTCTTTGCATCTCAGCCTCCATAGTCCTCCGCCAGGTTGTTTTTGGTCGGCCTCTCTTTAGTTTTCCTTCAGGGGTCCAAAGCATAGCTGTTCTTGTGATGGCATCGGGGTCTCTTCTGAGGACATGGCCAACCCAGCTCCAGCGTCTGCCAGCTATGATGGTGTGCATGTCCTCTTGCTTGCTCCGAGTAAGCAGATCTTGGTTGGAGATGGTATTCGGCCAAAAGATTCGGAGAATTTTTCTTAGGCATGTTGTGTGAAAAGAGGACAATTTCGACATTTCCTTCTCTGTAACTCTCCAGCTCTCCGTGCCACAGAGAAGCACAGAAAGCACACAACTCTGATATAATCTTAATGTTGTGCTTGTGCTGTACTGAGAGGACTTCCAGATGTTGTTTAGACTAAAAAAGGCTGTTCTTGCTTTGTTCATTCTGTTGTTGATGTCTTTGCTTGCTCCTCCGTCTGGTATTATTATGCATCCTAGGTATGTGAAGGCGTCAGCCTATTCCAGTTGCTGATTCCTTACTGATATGGGCTCAGGGTTGCTGACATTGAGCGTCATGACCTCTATCTTCTTTAGGTTGATGTTCAAGCCCACCTGCTGGCTATACTTATTAAGTCCTGGATTTTTTTCCTGGATGTGTTGATGTGAATGTGCTAGTAGTGCAATTTCATCTGCATATTCCAGATCTTCCAATGTAGAAAAAGTAGTCTATCTTATTCCTCTTGGACTGCCCTCTGTTGTCTGGCGCATCACTCAGTCTATGACTGTTAAAAATAGAGTGGTTGAAAAGGGGCATCCCTGTCGTACTTCTGTCTTCACTTCAAAGGTTAGGTTGCTCTGCCCAATGCTACACGTAAAGATGGCATAAAGGCTCTTTATGATTGACATTATGCAGCTTGGAATTCCATAAGCCCTCAGTATTTTCCATAAACTATCCCTGTGTATACTGTCAAAAGCCTTTTCAAAAACAACGAAATTAATGTAGAGCTGCCATTCTGAGCACTGCTCTATAATGTTCCTGAGGGTAATTATATGATCTACACACCTTCTGTTCTTTCTAAATCCTGCTTGTTCTTTCCTCAGTTTGTGGTCTACTGCTTTTGAAATTCTCTGAATAATTATTCTGCCTAGTATTTTGCTGGGAACTGAGAAAAGAGTTATTCATCTCCAATTATTGCAGTCTGCAAGATCTCCTTTCTTGGGCAATTGGACAATTATTCCTTTGCTCCACTCTGTTGGTGTTGTCCCTGTTTTCCAGACTTGTGCATATATTTTCTCACACTCTTCATCCTAAAAAAAAATGTAGGAGCATAAAATATGCCAAAGAATAGGACGATTTTCTCACACTCATCGTCCTATTCTTTGGCATATTTTATGCACCTACATTTCTTGCCTATCCGCTACCAGACTTATTTACGTTTCACCATGTGAATCGTAGTATGACAAGGCTAATTAGACAGCTCAGCGGATAATACTTTTATCACTTAAGTCGTCTTGCCACCTTTGCTAGAGATGGTTCTTGTTGACACGTGGTGTTGTCGCACGATTGAAGGAAAGAAAGCCTGATGGTCAGCCTGGAAAAACGTCTGGGAGATGTACGTAAACACATGCGATATCATGTAATCGCTTCCGGTGACCCATGTCTGTATCAACAGTACAGATAACCCATCTGGAGAGATTATGTTTTGAAAGGTATTAGCCAGGAGATAGGTTCGCCGATGTGTTTGTGAGTTTGCACAAATGCAATCGGAAGTATTACTGCCATTTTTGATAGAGGTCACGAGGTTCAGTTTTTTAAATGATATTTTAAAACACGCGAAGGATTAGTAATGATTTAACACCTTGATCAACATAGTTCAAAAGAGTCAGGATTGGTTAAAACTGAGAGCCTAACATAAACGTGGGCCCTTATTGGAAAGTTTGTCTAAAATACAATCTGCGACTTGGACTGAGAAATGGAAATATAATCTAGCGAAGTCGGAGACACAAATCACACTACATTTTAAAACGTCAAGTAACAACTCATAGCAGCCAGAGAAAATGAGCTGACAAAGGATTCCAAAATTAAAAGTGACAGATCGAAGTATTTTGGCGTCTTTATAACATGAACAAAAATCCGCAATGTTAAATACAAAGACTGGACTACGTCGATAAATAATTCCCTGTTCTTTGAAAAATGTTCCAATTGAAGCAAGGCTTGCCTGAATAGTACGGTGTACAGAGCACGGCGCTAGGATAATGTCATCCACCTGCGCTTGTCGTAACTCTGCTTTGCTACATACAAATGTTGAGTTGAGGTACGAGCTATCCATGTTGGGTGTTTGATGCACTGCTCAAACTTTTTCTTGGTAGTTTCATGGCTTTCACCAGTTTGGTTGTCCTGATTATGGCCAATAGAGCAATCTCTCACAAACTGTTGAATGTCCTGCAGCATCCCTGGCCAGAAATGGTTCCAGGAGACCTTTTTTCCAGAGCACGCAATCCATTAGGGGGTGTGGTAGGATCAAATGCATTTATTGCACTATGTGGTACGATATGGGAGTAGGACAAGTAATTATCTTTTGTTTCCATAGCTGTCTGTAAACCAAATCTGTCTCCCTGTAAAATGCTCCCGAGGAGTATGGGAGTAATTTCCATACAACTTAGCAAAACAAGGCTTTTATCGGCCCTTTGTTCCAACTTCAGCTCCGATATGTTCGGGCTGGTTAGAGATAAGGGCTCAGTGGCCGCTTGGCGTGTCCTGTGTTCTCTCTCTCTCTCTCTCTCTCTCTCTCTCTGTCTCGCTTGTGTCGACCTGGGTTTCTGTAAAGAATCCCCAAGGAAGACATATGTTCTCCCTAAAATGAGAGGATAGACTAAGTCATCTACAACTGCGTCATTGATTTTGTCCCGCACATTATTGGGTTGACACATCAATCTCCCCCAACTGTAAGAATCATAGGTTCTATGCTCTTCCTAGGTACCACAAACCGCCCGCTTTTTTGGTTGAAAACGCACGAAAGTTGAGAAAACTGAAGAAAATTCGTCAAGTTTAAGTCGTCACTGTCCCTTTGCTATTAAGCGGATTGTAATAAAATTTATATCACAATACTCATTATCCTCTTCTCTTTTGAAATGTATTAATTCCCGAATAATAAAAGTTATTGAAGTATTTTTTTACTAATACAAACTAACACCAACGTTACGCGTAGTTTGCCCGGGCGCGCAGTCAACTCTCGGCGTTTTTGCCTCACCCCGCTTCATTCAAACGGGTTTCGCTTGACCGGCAGACGTCTGATTTGCATACTTATTTCACCATTATGATGGGAAGATGCATATCTTTAATTTGGTATATTGCAAGCTGTAGAAAACAAAGTGGAAGACGTCGATTTCTCAAAGTGAAGTTGAAATTTTACAAGATTTGACATTTTAAATGGTGTTATAATTGTTTGCAATGTATGAGAAGATTAGGGAGCCATTTTCCTTTATTCCTGTGAAATTTTAAAGACTTCTGATATTTGCTGGTGGAGCTATTTGACTTTGAGTAAGTTCTGTATCGCTCAAGTTATGCCTAGAATTTTAACGAAGGATAGAGAGCAAGGCTGTTCCATTGGCCGTGATAACTCCCTATTGCGATCAAGATCGAGACGCCACTTATATTGGCTCATGTTCAAACATCATTACATCTTCTGATTTGAGATTGACTATACGTAAGTATATCACTTATTAACAATGTTTTGAACTTTAAATTTAAATTTTATAATAGTTTTAATATTATTTAGCAATTTAACACGATCGCACAGTTTTTGTGTAACAAAGTGGATTGAATTGTTATCACCACTTCAGACATTCGCACATCAATCTAATTTTTTCAAGAGCTTGAAAAGCTAAGAAAGTTACCAATTTGAATAAAAAATGCATGTTTTGATAAATTGGTAATTAAATGAAGGTTTCTTTTGCAACATATTAGGGTGGATTATGATTTCTAAAGCGAATGATATCGCAAGGCCGAATGCCAATGGCCGACATATTGAGTCAAGGCTAGGAAACCTGAAAATTTTACCATAACTAACGACGAAAGTAGCTGACGGTGTACTGAAATGTCCGGACTAGCAGGCACTAGTTGGTAGTCTTACCTCGAACATAAATATATATAAACAGCTTTCATGAAATGCACTTTGAATAGTTCAGACTCATGTATTCATGTTAATTAATATACATCTTAATTTAAGCTGGCTGTGCACTTTTCAAGTTCTAAGGTTCGTCCTGATTTTCAATGCACTACATGTACGATATAATAATAGTACATTTTTTTTTATATTAATGAAGATAAACAGAAATCCCGTTCAACCTCTGATGGGTTATAATTAGGACATATATTGTTTTCAATTCCAAATAATATGAACAACTGCCGACATGAGAAAGTGGCATCACATTTGAAAATAGTGATACTCACAATTGTGCTTAGGCCTATACGTTAAATAATAAAATAAAAAACAAACAAACAAAATCAAGAAGAAACTATGAACAAGAATAATATTAAAGTGGAGGGGTGTATAGGCCTGGTGGTTCTAGTTATATAACGGACTTTACCAGATATTTAATTGACTTTCATCTGTTTAAAGTCACATGCATTGTAAGAACAGCATCAGACCTTCACATTCCCAGCCACTATATATTAACATGTGTTCGTGTTAAATATTGTTTGACTATATTATGCAGTTCCCTAGGTCTGTCTATTCTCAACAACTCCTCTATATTTATAGGTAAGTTGGATGCCTGCAAATAATCCAATATTGGTATTCTCATTTGGTCATACCTCTTACACTTTAACAAGAAATGTTCTATATTATTGTCTTGAAGACATCCTGCACAGTAAGGTTCTTCTATTCTGAAATAGCCTTTTCCCAGCTGTAGTCTGAGAAGTTTCTTATTACTGGGAATTTTCAATTCCCTAGATATCTGACATTTTCTTGTTGGAGCCCTGAACATCTTATATGCATGTCTTCCTTTCAGATTTTTATCCCACTCTGCTTTCCATTCATCTGTTATTAATATTAATTAATTAATTAATTAATTAATATTAATTAACATAATAGTACATGTAATGCTCTATACATGTAAAGAAAATTCACTTCTGGAATTTTACAGTTGCATATGACTCATACTACGATGGTATAAAAAAACGTTTTTTAATGCTATTAACCAGTTGTTTTATCAAAAAATAGCGTTTAGATGGGTTTAATTACACTGACAAACAACATTTTTCTTTCTTATATAAGAATAAGTGTTCTTAAGTCAGTTTCTTGCGCTGATTTCAAATCTGACATCCGTTTATCTCTATCACATCGGGTTCTTAAGATATTTGTGAATAAATATATTTTTTGGGAAACCGTTATTTGCTCCGTTTCATTTTTACTATATAACTTATTAAAAATTAATAAAATGCAAAATAATTCTACTTTTTATACTGCTAAAAGATGCATGACATATGTTACGCTATTTTTCAAATAGTTACTGTATTTTGAAATAATTCTGAGCAAAATATGGCTTCTAGAAGTTGTAGAAATTCGGCTGATCTGTTCTGTTACATGTGCGGATATTTTACCGATCGTGTTCACCAGAAAAACTTTACACCATTACTAAAGAAAGCATATGAACTTTATTTCGATTCGAAAGTTGATGATGCAAATAAATCTTGGAAGCCAAATGCTGTTTGTTCGACTTGTGCAAATACATTGGCAGGTTCGTTACGAAAATCGCCGAAGCATAAGTCGATGCCTTTTGGAGTGCCAGTAATATGGCGTGAACCGACAAATCACGCTACTGATTGTTACTTCTGCTTGACAAATATCCATGGTTTCACTTTTAAAACTAGAAAGTCTGTGGTTTATCCAAATATTGAATCGGTTTCGAAACCAGTGCCTCATGATCCAATCACGTGTCTGACCCCAGTTCCACCAGAACAATATCCGTTGGACGTGAATGAACCATCAGAAATTGATAGTTTACCTGCTTTAGAAACTAATTCTGACTCGGATTATATACCGGTGAATGATGGTGTTCACTTATTGACCATTCAGAACTTTCAGATCTAATACATGATCTCGCTCTTACCAAAGGACAAGCGGAATTACTCGGTTCGCGACTCAAAGAATGGAATCTTTTAGCGCCCAATACTCCGATATCTAAATTTCGTCATAGACACAGAGAACTTGTTCAAAACTTTGAGATGGATGATGACATTTGCTATTGCAAAGAAGTAAACGATCTAATGGTGCACCTCGGTCATGAGCACATAGTCAACGAATGGCGACTTTTCATCGACACTTCCAAGACTAGTCTAAAAGCCGTGTTATTGCATAACGGAAATTTATTTTCATCAATTCCAGTCGCCTACTCTGTTCATATGAAAGAAACTTATGACAATATGGCTATACGTTTGGCAAAAATAAAGTACAATGACTACCAATGGCAGATTTGTGGAGACCTAAAGGTCATTGCAATTCTCACGGGCATGCAGACTGGGTATACTAAATTTTGTTGCTTCCTATGTGAATGGGACAGCCGCAACAGACAGGAACATTATGCAAGAAAGGTGTGGCCTATCAGGGATCGTATGCAGCTCGGGCATAAAAATGTAATACACGAACCATTAGTTAATAAAGACAGCATCATTTTACCACCGATACATAAAAGTTGAGGCTCATGAAGAATTTCGTAAAAGAGTTAGATAAAACGAGCAAAGCTTTCACTTATCTTCGAGAAAAGTTTCCGCAAGTTAGCGATGCAATGATAAAGGAAGGTATCTTTGTAGGACCTCAGATTAGGAAAGTTATTGCAGACAAACAATTCGAGAACTTGTTACATGGTAGTGAACTTCGCGCATGGATGGCATTCAAATCGATCGTCGATAACTTTCTGGGAAATCACAAATCTGTCGACTATGTGCATATTGTTAAGCAGTGCATAGATGCATACAGAATTATGGGCTGTAACATGTCCCTCAAAATCCATTTGCTCAATTCGCATCATGACTTTTTCCCTGACAACCTTGGCGAAGTCAGCGATGAACATGGAGAACGATTCCATCAAGATATCGCCGTAATGGAGTCACGTTATCAAGGACGGTGGAGTGTGACCATGCTTGCCGATTATTGTTGGATGCTTCATCGCGATGTACCACATGCCATTCACCGACGAAAGTCGACTGCAAAGAAATTCAAGCCTACATAACTGTTATACTTCTTGTACGAATGATGTTGTAATACTGTATGCGTTGTTAAAAACCTTCAATTGCGTATTTCTAGAGATCCCGACCTGATAGAGAAAAACGGTTTGCAGATATAAAAACAGCGCATTAAAATTGACCAGAAAAACATAGAAATGTTAGAGAAAGAAAAAAAAAGTTTTTTTTTTGTTAGCCAGTGTTATTGTTTAGATGTCAATTATTGCCTACAAATGATTTTTAAAATGAAATATGGACAGTATTTTCAAAAAAAACATTTTTCTTAATTTTCACATTCTTTTTCTTCCCCTGCGACAAATTGGCCTCTGGACATATTTTTAAAAATTATACAAGAACACACTGATGTTCAAATCCTCTGAAAAAAATTGGGTTGTATTTGTGTAGTATGCAGATTAATATGTGCATATTTAAAGCTTGTACCTTTTATATTTTTTGAAATATGATGATGTGAATATTGATGTTCATGCAAAATACTACATTTTTCGGTAATGATTTGCAATTTTTGGTCTCAAATATATTGATAATTATTCATGATGTAGCCCTACAGTTTTCTTTATATAATCAGTGTATAGCAGACTGTATGCTGTTTGTCAGAGAAGGTTCCAAGATAATATTTAAGAAAACGGGAGTACTCTGAAGTTGGTGTGATGTAACTTTTTCAACTTTGCGAAAGTCCCTACACTTTTAAAAATGCCGTAACTTTTTTATTTTTTGTCAGATTTTAAGATATAAAGTACAAAATTTCATGGTTTTCCAAGAGCTTACAAACTGCATTGTTTTCTCTGGTGTTTCTGTGCAAACAAAAATCACTTTGTAGTACCTATGAGTCTTCCGGGGCCCCTGTATTTCTACAGTTTTTCTAGTGTATTGGTAGGCCTTTACCAAAGATGGGGAAACTAGATGTGAGTAAGCCCGAATCATATAAACAAAGTAATATGTGGGCACCAACACTTACTTGTTCATTAATAGGGAGGGGGTGTCTGAGATTTTGATTGCGTACCTGGAAGCTATGGTTCCCTGTCGACTTCGTCAGCAGGCAAGCGAAGTTATAATGGCCTGTTTTTGGGCCTCTTACAATCCGAGGTGAAATGTGTGTAATTTTTGCACAATATGCGACATCGCCTTCTAGTTCTTTGGGCTGGATTTCTCTGTTTCGGCTTGTTGTTGTTGTTTAGCCGTTTTATTTGAGGTGTTGGTCGTACTCTTGGAGTCAGTGAAGACGCGCTTTTTTCATTTAGGGTGAGTGTTGTGTGGGCACGTTTTAGACAAGTTCACTTCCGACTGGACGCTCTGGTACCAATCAGCAAACAGTACTACCTGATCACGAATTTCGGCCCCGTGCTCCGACAGGAACCTTCTCATGTCAGGGATGAGCGAGTCCTGGAACTGCTACACGATTATCATCTCTTGTATTCCTTAGTACGATTCGTCGAAGGCGCCACACTTCTCCAAGTATATAGCCAGACGTGTAGCAAACTGCTTATGCGATTCGTCTTTCTGCCCTTCGGCTTCTCTAAGCGTGCTCTAAAACGTTTGTGCGTTCAAATGAAAACGTTGAAGCAAAGCTTTATTCAACAAATCTTAATTGTTGTTGTCTTCTGCGGCCATTTTGAGTAAAACATCGTACGCAGGTCCTCTCAGGCTCTGAGATAACTTCAGGTTGTATCTCTTCCTATCTAAGCCGTAGGTAGCAGCTAAAGACTCAAACATAGCAGGATAGCTTCGGAGTAGACATCTAACTGAAAAGAGACCGCGCTCGGAAATGCCGTGTGAGAAATGTTTCCCCCATCACTACCTTGAGAACTCCCGGACCCACTAGCACTAGAATAGATTCGACTCTCCTGCCTTTGATTTATAATTACTTCAATTTAATGGCGAGGGCTCTGTCAGATTCCTTTTCGGCCGTTGAGCTGTCGGCCTGATCTTCTCAGGAATGCCCTCTCTTTTTCAGCCTTCTTCTCCTCAAAAGCTCTTTGCTTTTAAGTCTTCTGCTCTTCACAAACTCTTTGCTTCTCCTTCTCTTCTGCTTCATGCGCTGTTTGCTCCTCCTTCTTTTCTCTTTCTAACTTCCTGTCTTCTTGGGCCGTGGCTGTCTCGGCTTCTATCCTGTTTTTGTCCTCTTTCACCGAAGTGTTTACAAAATCAGACAAATCTTTTCCTGATAAGTCCATCTCATTAGCAATACTTTGGTAAAATGTGAAGAGGTTTTGTGGTTCAGCCATGCTGTACACAGAGACTGTTTACATGCTTACAAGACAATTACAATTGCTACTTAACTAAAATAAAATTAGCCGCTCTAAGTTCAAAATACTAGGTGACTAAAATGTCGATCCAAAATTTCTTGTCAGATTTCTAGGGGATCTAACCTTCAGGTTTCTTAATCCAAGACGAGACTTCCAAGTGTCACGGGATTTGCCTCCCTTTGCTCTGCAGTAGTGGTCCACCAGTGGCCGAAACTCAAGAGTATCTAAAATGAGTCTTCAAATGTGTCTACCATTGCACAAGATTACTGTTGACAGAGTTGTAGATAGACGGATAATGATGCTTCTATCTCAATGGACTGTGACAGTACGGACTGTTACGTCGGATTAACACTAAGGTGCTGCCACTTAATTATAGTTAGGGTAAGAATACTTAGCAAGATTAAACACTAAGTATTTGAGCGTGTCTAGTTAGCGTAATAACAATAGTCACAAATCCTATGAGTGATTTAATTAAAGGTTAAGAAATGACGTCATCGAACTTGGGATAGAATTGCCCAGTAGTTAGGACGGAAGTGATGGTTTGAAAGAAGGGGGTTAAGTGAGTTGGTTTTAGGCACGAGACGAGCGAGGCGGTGATTTTGGGGTTTTTGGACCATCTTGTAAGTTCGATGGCTGTGTGTTATTTCATGAGATGATTGGTTTGTATACCACAGAAGCACATGTATTTATGAACTGTTATGAAGTTGTCAGCGGTTACAGACACTAAATAAAGGTACAGTAGAACTCCATTTATCCGAACCCCAATTATCCGAACACCCAATTATCCGAACACTTTTTCCAGAAAAAAAAATCAGGCGCCACCATAGACTATATTTCTGAATATTTTGATGCGGCAAGCTTCAAATGTGTGCAAACAATTTGTAGAAGATGGGATGGGATAATGGTCGGTCGTTTATGTACAGGAAGTCAGTTAAATCATAAAGTCAGTTAATATCTGGTTTACCAATCCAGTGTACGTGTGCGTTCTAGGCAGACCACTGGCTAAACAGACAGTTCAACTTAAAATAATTGTGTCTGCTACTACAGCAGAATAATTTTGGTGTACAAGTATTTCTCTGTGCGATATGACATCTTCCAGTAGGCCCAAAGCATATAAAAAGAACCGCAATGTTTTGTCAGTTGAAACGAAAACAGAAATTATCAAGAGACTAGGAAAAGGTGAAACTGTATCTTCACTTGCAAGGATTTTCAATGTTGGGAAAGCTACCGTCTCTGACATCAAAAGTAACAAGAATAAAATTATGAGTTTTGCATCGAAATTGGATAGTGAAAATGGGTCAAAGAAACGTAAAACCATGAGAAATGCGAAAGATTTGAAATTGGAAGAGGCTTTGTATATATGGTTTGTGCAAAGAAGAAGCAAAGGGGAACCTATCTCTGGCTTTCTATTGTGTGAAAAGGCACTACAGTTCAACAAACAACTTGACGGTCCTCCTGACTTTAAGGCTAGCCAGGGATGGTTAAGAAACTTTAAATCTCGTCATGGCATACGAGAATTGAAGATTCAAGGGGAATCTTTATCTAGCGATGCAACTGCCGCTGAAAATTTTAAAGAAACATTCTTGGCTTTTTTTTGGAAGAAGAAGGTTATTCACTCGATGATGTGTATAATGCCGATGAGACTGGCTTATACTGGAAATCATTGCCTCAAAAATCACTTGCATCTCAGCGCGAAGCAGCTGCTCCTTGGTTTAAAAAGTGCAAAGAGAGAGTAACAATTTTGATAGCCGCGAATTGCAGTGGAAGTCATCGTTTACCGGTGCTAATGATCGGCAAAGCCAATAAAAACCACGTTGTTTAAAGAATGTGACATGTCTCCCATTGTGCTACAAAGCACAGAAGAGTGCTTGATGAATAGTGAAATATTTCTTGATTGGTGAAGAGGTCGAGAGAACAAGAACAGAAAACTGGAAAAGTAATTCTTTTACTGGACAATGCACCATCTCATCCAGAGACGGATACATTGAATGCAGTTGATGCAAATTTTAAAGTAATTTTTCTGCCTCCCAATGTAACAGCACTGATTTAACCAATGGATCAGGGTGTTATAGCAAAGCTTAAAAAAGATGTACAAGAAGGAAGTCCTGCGTCGTTCATTGTTGGATGAAGATGAAGAAAGTGTGGTGGCGTTTTCCAAAAAGCTTAATCTCAAAGACTGCTGCTATATGTTAGCTGATGCTTGGACCACCCTGTCACAAGATAATCTCAACAAGGCTTGGAATAGATTGCTTGGGAAAAAAGGAGGCAATGAAACTACTGCAGTGGACACAAATGATGATTGTATAAATGAAGTTGTGGAACTGTTTCAAGCAATGCCCGGATTTTCGGACTGTGACAAAGATGATGCACACTTGTGGCTAGAAGATGATAATGATTCTGGTTTTCAGTTTTTGAATGACGAAGAAATGTTGTCTTTTGTGCAAGAAGAAAACCAAATACATGTAGTGACCGATGATGAAGACTCCTCAGAAGTACATGATGTACTTGTAAATTATGAAGATAACCCAAAACGTCGACCAAGTCCTGAAGAAGCCTTTATAGCACTAGAAACAACGATGGCTTGGTACGAGCAAGAAGATGAAAGCTGTCCTACACAGCTTCTGCTGTTGAAGAGAATGTGGGACTTAGCAGCCAAAAGGAGACTATCCAGTTTGGTGCAAAAGAGGATTCCTCATTATTTTAAATAGTGGGCTACATCTGTGCAAGTACATGTATACGTAAGTTGTGCCTAGTTTTGAATCGTTTGTAATGTTATTTTGAAAATATTTCTCTTTTAAAAAAAAATAAAATAATACTGTACAAGTAGTACATGCACTGCAGTGTAATGAAAGATTTTGGTGATACAGTGATCTAATACAGTGTGGGTATTATTATTACAGTACAAGTAAACATGTTTTATAGTGTATTTTCCTTGTGATGGTTAATTATTTTTAGAAATATGTGTACATGTACTCGATACATTATGTAATCCAATTATCCGAACTTTTGATTATCCGAACGATGCTCGGTCCCATGGGGTTCGGATAAATGGAGTTCTACTGTATTCCTTCATATTTAGTACAGCTTGAACTTATTTCCTGAACGTCAGTAGGAAGTGTCGTTTGTTTACATCAGGTAATAGAGAAAAGAATATTACTATATTTTCGACGATCATGCAGCCTAAAACATAAATACAGTTACGAGTCTCCAAAAGAACCACCTGGGTTATGTTCCTATTCTGTAATCACCATCTCTGGCAGTCGCCAGTAAAACAACAGATGAACATTGATAAAAGATTAAACCCCATTCTCACCCTGTCACACTAGACTTGATTTGTCACCGTGACCAAGCCCGGTCACATCTAACTTGACTTGGTGCCGTTCCTGTCCACTCCCCCAGCCACATAACTTGATTTGGTGCCCGTGACCAGCTCGTAACTGCTTTTTTATGATGGATTCACCCATTCAACAGCTAGAGCATCAAGTATTTTTGTTGCAAAAGAAAAACCATCTGCTTCAACAACAATTGTCACAGCAACAAACAGCTGCTGGATGGGCACACTGGAACAGTCTCAATAAAAGACACTGTCGCATTACAGTGAGAAACGTTATCAATGTAATCAAACAAGGAAAGATATTTGAAATAAATAATGTTACCAGTGACCAACAAAGATGTATGGTAACGACAGAAAATGGACTAAGAGCATATATAAAGCCAGTAACACAGTGGAGAAAAACCTTTAACAGACGTTATCATTCCTGTTCCACCGCTGAGGTTCATATCTCTCCACCTGAGCTGTACTCATGTATCCACTCCCGTGACGCTCGATTGGCTGAGTTACCCTCCGTTACTCCAGGCCCCTCTCATGCTTCGCCTCAGCATGATATTATTGTACCTTTCTGACCCCGCTTTTCCTCCCTCTGTTCACCTCTCTTTAGACCCCGCTTTTCCTCCCTCTGTTCATCTCTCTTCTGACCCCGCTTTTCCTCCTTATGGTTATTTTCCTCCGCCTCCCTCCGACCTTGATACAGAACACGAGTCTGGCTCTTCAGATGTTGAACTTTCTCTTTCTCCTTATGGTTATTTTCCTCCGCCTCCCTCCGACCTTGATACAGAACATGAGACTGACTCTTCAGATGTTGAACCTTCTCTTTCTCCTTATGTTTATTTTCCTCCGCCTCCCTCCGACCTTGATACAGAACATGAGTCTGACTCTTCAGATGTTGAACCTTCTCTTCCTCCTTATGGTTATTTTCCTCCACCTCCCTCCGGTTATTTTTCTCCATCTTCCTCTGATCTTGACTCTTCCCCCGATTATTCTTCTTTTGATATTAGACCTGATGTTCCTCTTCCCTCAGCTCGTTTTCTCTTTAGACGTCGTCATCCAATCTTCATTTACGATTCTGTTCCCTTTCCTAAGCACCTTCACCAGCGGGCCGCCCATGTACGAACCCGTTTTCGTCGCTCCCGTGGTTCTGTTCATTCTCCTCACCGTAGTCCCTCTCCTCCGCCTCTCCCTCCCCCTGTCACACCTCCGCACCGTAGATTGCATAGTCCCTTCAGTTATCGTTTTACCAGACCGCAGCTTCCACCCCGACCCTCCCGTTGTGTTCCGTCCACTCCCGTAGTCCATGCCATTGTTCCTACATCCCAACCTACACAGTACGATCCTTGCCTGTTATTGTAAGCCATTGAAAGATTGGAAGCAATGAACATTTTTGCAAAGATGTTTACAAATTGAACTGCACTTACCTCCAGATGCCGTCTCCAGTCAGGTTGACATTTCCTGCCCTGCTATTATTTTTAGCATGAAGTCGACCCTGCTTCTCGTGTCTTCCGATGCAGGTCTCCTACACAATACCCTCCTGCTGAATTGCTTGATCCTGATGCTACCGTGAAGACCAATCGTTACGCATCCTTGAACATCTGGGTTAAAAACTTTACGCACATTTCCAGTTCAGATAGGAAAGTCCAACAGCCGTTATTTATGAAGAGCTGTTACATCTTCGTCCGCAAGAAAGACATTGCCGAATCTGCCAGTACATGAACAGTTCCCTCACGACATCCTTTCGACCACTGCTGATGGAGATCAACCAACTCAGACGATCTCTGCAGTCCTGATATATTGTAGTTGATGTAGTTCCCTTTTACACGCGTTAGCGTCATTATGTCACATTATTTTGGCTAATGTAATATTTGACCATCTTGTATGCCCCTATGATTTTTTTTTGTTGTTTTTTTGTGTTTTTCTTTTTGCCATGTTTCTGACGTAAGATTTTACCCAGATTTTTTTAAGGTTTACATCGTTCTGTTGTACTAAATAAAAGTGATTAACTAATGTACATCTTCACCCGCCACTAATGTTGGCATCATTCACCATTTATTATGATGATGACACCATATTGCATTATGATTGTTTGAATTTTCAGTCATTGTTACACCGACACTCATACATGTGATTTAACTATTTGACCATTTATATATTCTATACCATTGTCCATTGATTACCATGTTTCCATTCCATTCATTGTTTCCGGTTATTGTTACACCGGCAAAGTCATTTTTTTAAATGAGACTTACCCATTTTGCCCATACTTTGCCACCAAGTTTTGTGGTTCTATGTCCATTTGTTCCATTCATATTTTTTTTCATCACCCACTTCAGTGAAGTGTAGGGTGACAGCCTTTTTATATGCACCCGCCATATTTTTTTTTGCCAGTTTTTTTTCCCTTGCGACGTTAACTCGCTTGTCATGTTATTTTATGTTTTATGATTCGCACAAGTGTGAGAGATATTGATGACTATAAACCCATAAAGCGTTTTGTTAGTTCGTTGATGATTGTTAGTTACTGTTCTATTTTGCCCATATATTTTTTTTTGGGCCACTTATTAGTACTAATTGTAGCTACCATAACCTCCATAGTTTTTTTTTTTTTTCATGTGTCCCTCGTTTATGTTATGTCCATCAGTCCCTACCCCTTCATGATCGATTTTTTGTGTGTGAAATGTTAATGGTGTTATTTCATCCATCATTCCCATCTGTTGTTTACTGTAGTCCTTCAGACATGATTTATGGTGGGATACATGAATCCCAATAATTTTTTTTAGAGTCAGTAAATTTTTTTCTAGGGAATAAAGTGTCTCCTACGGGATACACTTTAGTGGCCCCGGACGTATGTGACAGTACGGACTGTTACGTCGGATTAACACTAAGGTGCTGCCACTTAATTATAGTTAGGGTAAGAATACTTAGCAAGATTAAACACTAAGTATTTGAGCGTGTCTAGTTAGCGTAATAACACTAGTCACAAATCCTATAAGTGATTTAATTAAAGGTTAAGAAATGACGTCATCGAACTTGGGGTAGAATTGCCCAGTAGTTAGGACGGAAGTGATGGTTTGAAAGAAGGGGGTTAAGTGAGTTGGTTTTAGGCACGAGACGAGCGAGGCGGTGATTTTGGGGTTTTTGGACCATCTTGTAAGTTCGATGGCTGTGTGTTATTTCATGAGATGATTGGTTTGTATACCACAGAAGCACATGTATTTATGAACTGTTATGAAGTTGTCAGAGGTTACAGACACTAAATAAAGGTATTCCTTCATATTTAGTCCAGCTTGAACTTATTTCCTGAACGTCAGTAGGAAGTGTCGTTTGTTTACATCAGGTAATAGAGAAAAGAATATTACCATATTTTCGACGATCATGCAGCCTAAAACATAAACACAGTTACGAGTCTCCAAAAGAACCACCTGGGTTATGTTCCTATTCTGTAATCACCATCTCTGGCAGTCGCCAGTAAAACAACAGATGAACATTGATAAAAGATTCCACCCCATTCTCACCCTGTCACACTAGACTTGATTTGTCACCGTGACCAAGCCCGGTCACATCTAACTTGATTTGGTGCCGTTCCCGTCCACTCCCCCGGCCACATAACTATTCACAAGATAATTCAGAAATCAAGAAAAATCTTGTATAGGGCAGAGCACTATTAACTTATATCTAATCCGGCACCGTTTGTGAAGTTTTAAGCAACGGTTCGGCTTGTTCGAGCCCCCAGCTGTTTTAATTGAGCGAAATTCATGTTACAGTTGACATTCAAAAATCCGGCCATCAATAATCCGGTTCCTTCAGATTTCCGGCATGGATTTCGGAGCGCATTTTTTAATTTACCGCGTTGGCGCGCCACTGTTTTCTGGAGCCGTTTATGTTTTGATGCAGAACTGTTTTATTTAGTTGATGAACATTACAATTTCATTTGCTTTTCATTTAGTTTTTAATTTTCTTTCTTTAAAGGACTGTACAGGTAGTCATTTTCTGTTAAATATATACAGCATGTACAATCATAAAGAATCCGGCATTTTCAACAATCCGGCACTCACCAAGTCCGGAGGTTGCCGGATTTTTGAATGTCAACTGTATAAGTATTTTTGTCTCTATGGCTGTAACTAAATGTATTTGTATTGACCATTTTAGATCATACATGCGCTTTCTTATCTATAAGAACTGAATCAACTGTGACAACAATGACTACAACCCACAAACCCAGACCTCAGAAATAAGGTATCTGAGGAAGGTGGTTGAAGTAACAAGAAGAGGTATGGTCCGCAACCAGACGATACGTCAAGGCCTAAAAACCCAACACATGCAGACGCACGAAGAGCAGTCCCAACTAAGATGGTTTGGCCATGTCTGCAGAATGGAAGAAGATCGGCTACCACAACAAGCATGGAAAACTAACAGCAATAGATCCCCATCTCCAGGACGATCCAGAGAGTCCACTGGGAGGACAACATTTGACGATCTTTGAAGGACCGAAGACTAGAATGGAACCAGGCCAGGAGGAAGACAGCCGATATGATGGTATGGCGCTCTCTCTTCCATACCTCTATTCTTCACGATAGAAGAGGAACGACTAAGTAAATAAGTGTCATGAAAATTTTATACATGTGAGACGAGGGTGACAGTAATAAGGCCCCCATTAGTGTCAAACCTTGCTTGTGGTTAGATCGGATAAGAAGTTGAAAAATATATACCTTCGTATTGGCACTTTGACATGAAATAGCAGCGCAGATGCGAGGGGTGAATGTTGCTTAAAATCGAACTCATTCTGAGCCTATGGTACTGCAAACTCCACTCGTCAAAAGGCAGTTCATGCAATGCAGGATATAGAATAGAACAGGGATTCTAACTTAAAGGATCGGACAACGTATTTGAGATTATCTGAACATTAGACTGTAAGGAAACTCTAACTTTTCAAATACGAAAAAGCTTGGAATCCTAAGAACCTTAATACAAATTCATATTGGGACTCTATGTAAGAGAAATATCCCAGACCACGTAAAAGGCATCTTAAGCAAGTTGCCGAACTATGTACCCGAGCAATACTTTTGTATCTACCAAAAATAATTTTGGGGTACACTGTACCATTTTATAATTCTAAATTTTACAATAATAACATGTGATGATTGCTGGTGGATGTCCAAGTTCATATGAGGCTGGGGAAGTTATCACGTTACATAAAGTAGTGACTCTACTTCCAGTTTGCTAAGAAGAGATGTGGTTTCCATTCTTTCGTCCATGACTGCATGTGTATATTCGTTCCCGTGTTTAATTAAATGGCCAGGTCTGAGATTGAAAGTTTTAAAATGTTGTTTACAATAAACGTGCATACGAAGTTAGCTGAGCTGCCATTGCGTAACACTCATCGGGCGATGTTATGTTATGAAGTGACGAAAATTGATAATGTTTAAAAAAAACGTAATGTCTTACCTTCATTGCCTGGGGTCCATCTGGAAATAATGAAGCAGTAGCAGATAGAAAATGCTGATCTCAGAACTACCTAATAATGACATTCTGAAAATTGCTGCAAATATATACCACATATATATATATGCCACTGACACGGGCTGGTTCTTACAGAACTATGGCATGAGGCATATAATGATTACACAAGTACAAACACAGCTGTATGCTTTCCGTGTCAGACTGGCTATCATTACAGTAACATCAAGACGCACAAGTAATAATCACACATTATAACTGCGAGTCAATCTCCAGATAATTTAATACGCTAAAACGTTACACTAATACATGGATAGCGTGGATAGCTGATCCAAATGGTATTGTACACAGATCACTGTTTCTCTAGCACTACTGCTACTATCAATATAGCCCACTGCTTCACTAATTCACATCTCACAACAATTCACCGTCGGCGGACTCTATACACTGCATTTCTTCTCGAGTCTCTTTCACAACTCCTAACTTTACCCCTTCTCACTCTCTACATCCCGTGGCAATGTCCTCACATTCGATCACATTCTCACATATCTCGGCTTCATACACGAACAACTCACAACTGATGTAAACACCATGTGAGGTTCACACAAATACACTCACTGTTTAACTGTGCGTGACAGTCACCACATTCAAAACCGAACGTTTTAAAACTCATATAACAACAAAAATAACCTCACTGAAAGAAAGAGCCATTTGCGTAGTGGACGGTCAGAAATGCGGCTTGGCAAGTTAAGCTGCGAGAACCAGTGATGACACGATTGCGTCAAGAATTGTTATAGAATGTGGTATTGTAGTGACCTAGATTTTGTTTTTAAATTACCACTTAAATAGTAACTGTAACCTATTTTCTATTGAAATTGATAATGTTAACATTTATGATGAACAATTTTGTTTTTTTACTTCATTTTTTTTAAAGCTTACCCTTCCATAGAAACGGTTGTTAAGGAAATGTATATTTGCAAGACAAACAGATACAGAGTTTAAAAAAATATAATAACACAGCTTGGAAAGTGATCAAAGTTATATTATGTTTGAATGGAAAATGTTTAAAAATATTTATAGGTTCCAATTTATTATTAGCATTATTATTTTAAAGAATACATTATAATGCATAATGTGCTATTTTAAAATATTACACTTAGTTTCTCAAACTTTAATTAACAGTTTGTTTAATTTTTTCATTACAGACCCAAAGGCTATAATGATATGGGTGCTGGAGCCCCTATGTCAATTCCAAAGTTTATGCCTTGTCGAAAGTCTGCGTTCATCTGAAGGAGGAAATTCTAACAAGAGAAGATGGCTGAGAAGTTTTAAGGCCTGTGAATTTTTTCAAGTTGTTTTTTACTGTTGATCTTGTATCATATTCATATTTATATACAAACAAATATGCCATGATGTATGGTCTATCAAAGCCATCAGTTTACAGGGGATGGATGGATGTCACGGTTGAAGAATTTTATAAATTTCTGGGACTTCTTATGTACATGGGTAATGTACAAATACCAGGTATGCAGAAATATTGGTCTACATCTTCCTTGTACCATGGATTGTGGGCTAGGTCTTTCGTGACAAACAACGATTTTTACAGATAATGTCATTTCTAAAAGTTTCCAGCGTTGAGACTGAAAATTCAACTGATAAGCTAAGTAAACAACGCTTTCTGTTTGATTATATTCATAGAAAATGCCAGATGCTTTATCAGCCTCGACAACACCTTTCCATCAATGAAAGGATGGTTCGAAATAAATGCTGGTATCCATTTAGGCAGTATATTAGAGATAAGCCAACTAAATGGGGAATGAAATTATGGATCCTTGCTGAAGCTGAAACAGGATACACATATGATTTTGAAGTTTACTTTGGTAAGGGTACCTAAAGTTCCCCATTTGGTTTGGCTTATGATATAGTTATTTGACTAATAAAGTCTCTTATTAATCAAGGTTATCACTTATTTATTTGATAATTTTTACACTAGGTTCTAAAAGATCTTTTAAAGAAAGGTGTTTGTACATGTGGAACTTTTATCAAAAATAGAAAAGGTTTTCCAAAATCGTTAAAAGAAATAAATAATTTGAAAAAAAAATCAGCTTGCTGTGACATATGCTGGGTCAGAGATAGGGAGATTTTAACAGTGCAATGGAGAGATAATAAAACAGTTTCTATCATGACTAGTTTTATGACAGCTAATGGATATTCAGAAGCCACTAGAAGAACAAAAGTCAATGGGGAATTTAGAGAGTTAAAAGTTAAGCAGCCTAATGTAGTGAAACAATATAATACTTATATGGGTGGGGTAGATAAAAGTGACCAATTAATTAATAAATATAATGTTCTTAGGAAAACAAACAAATATTGGAAAACCTTGTTCTACCATTTTCTTGACATTGCTAGGGTTAACAGCTATATAATTTTTCAAGAGTGGAGAAAGGATCATCCTGATGTTGAAGAACTAGATAGACCAAATCATTACCATCAAATAGATTTTACTGAGGAACTTATTAGGGAGATGGGTGGACTAAAAAAACATCAGAATATTCCTTCTGCACATAATGCCATAAAAACTAAAATCAGCACCACACACTCAATAATACCAGAACATACTGCTACAAGGAAAAATTGTAAACATTGTTGGGCAACTCAAGGTATTGAAAGAAGAACACAAACAAAATGTATTGCATGCAACACTGTTCTTTGTTTCATGAAAAACAGAAAGTGCCTATTTGAGTACCATAAGTCTTAACACAATTTTTGTTTCTTGATTCAGCTAAGATGATTTGCTTGTTGATGTCACTTTTTTTTCCCACAAATCTCAGTTTACTTTTCAAAATTATAAATTTCCACTTATTGCCCCATTCTGTATGCCAGTTTTAATTAGCTTTTAATTTTTTTAATTTACTGTCAGAAACTCTAAGTTTTGTTTTAAATTTTTACATACTTGGATAATCTTTTAAATAAATGTCAATTTGGTGTATTAATTTAATTACATAGGTTTTTTTATTCTTTAATATCTCAGTTTATGTACATTTTTGTGTCAGATTAAGCAATCATTTCGACCTTGGATAATTACATTGTAAAACAGTTATTGCTATAAATGCCACAGATACAGTTTATTAACTTTCAAACATATCTATGTATATTGTACATTAGTTTCATTTATTTTTCAAGATTTTAAGTGTTATTTTGTGACGTCATAATAATCGTGTTCAAATGCTCAGTTGTTCCCCTTTTCTACATAACACATTAATTAATTTTTTTTATTAATGAATTTATGATAATATTTGTCTGATTTTCACAAATCATATACAAAACTGAAAGCCCTTTTTAATAAAAAGCCGCTGTTTTGTACATCTTGCATTTGCTAGTTTTTTTTTCCATCTTCGAATATTTCAGTGTATGTAAATTTTTGTTAATTTTCAAGCATCAAGTTCGGTAATTAATTTGTTGCTACTCAACAAAGTTAAACAAAATCCCAAAATATCTACTTCTGTACTAAAGTCCATTCATTTTCAAACACACTTATATATAATGTGTATAGGTTTAACATATTTAACAATATTCTACTTGTTTTTACAAAATGTCACCTGAAACCTACTAAAAAAAAAAAACCTTCAAAAGTCAAGAATTGAGTAGGGTTGACCTTCAGCCGTCTAGAACATTCATCATAACAGCCGTCTAGAACATTCTTCATAACAGCCGTCTAGAACATTCTTCATATTTATGCCAACTTATCCTGTCCTGTGCCATCCACTCAAGGACTTTCATGACTTCTTAATCTTTTTATTTCTGTCGCGACCTTTCTTCTCCATATGATTTTCAGTGTCTCTACCTCTCTGTGATGGTTTGATTAGAAATGTTTGCCCTTTAATCTGAGTGATCTGTGCTGTTTTCTTTCTAATTTTCGCTATGCCTCCTTTTCTGTAATTTTTCGTTATCTTAACAGCTCTAATTCTGTCTTTGATCTGTCAATCTGTCTTGAGCCCAGTTTAGGCTCAACTCTTTGCACGTGTAAAAAGCGGCTTTCTGTCTAAAATCTGTTATGTAGAGATTCTGGGGAAATCAGAGTCGCCTGACTCTTTTTGATCTAGGAAACACGGGGAGCGCTCTATCCTTTAATTTCTGCCATACACGGACGAACGAGCATGCTGCAGTTACGTCTAGAGATGTTTGATCTTGAACACGGGCAGAAAAACTATGCTACGTCATCGACAAGCTCTATCTCTATAAATAAAGACAGGTCTCTATCTCTCTTCACCATTAGTCGCTCTAAGTATTCCTTGCTGCCTGGATAATCAGTTTAGGTTGATAGCCTTTAACCAGATTTATTGTGCACTCCTATATGGCAGCGAGACCTGGACGACCTATGCTAAGCAAGAAAGAAGGCTCAATACCTTCCATTTGCGGTGTCTACGCCGCATCCTCGGCATCTCGTGGAAAGATAAAGTGACAAATGTCGAGGTGTTGTCACGTGCTGGCCTTCAAAGTATGTATACGCTTCGTAGACAGCACAGACTTAGCTGGCTTGGCCATGTTCGCCGCATGGAAGATGGTCGCATCCCAAAAGATATCTTCTACGGACAATTAGCAGATGGCAAGAGAACAGTGGGGCGACCACAGCTGAGGTTCAAAGATGTGTGCAAGAGAGATATGAGAGCACTGGACATGGATCCAGCAACATGGGAGGATGAAGCTGCCGATCGCACTAAGTGGCGATGCTATTTACGGCGCCACCTCAGATTGGGCGAAGAGAGGCTCACACAAGAAGCAGAGGTGAGGAGAAAACGTCGAAAGGAGCACCAGGAAAATAAGCAGCTGAGGGCTGTCACCTCAGGGGCGCATTCCCATAGTCAGTTATGACTGAAGGGCTATTATTATTATTATTATTATGTGCGGAGATTGAATTCCTTTTTACTCGTTAAGCACACCTATTATTTTATGTTATGTGTGGGTGTTAGCCTAATTATACAGAGTTTAATCCAGTGTTACTTTAATCTCGTAATTCTTATTGTAAAGTCTATTTATTGGGCAGCGAGTTACTTTATAATATGTTTAATTCTGAAAATAGAGTAAATTTTGTGTGACCCGGGAACTCTGATAATTTTTAAGCAGGCTGCTAATTTTAATTCCACTAAGAGTGTACACTTAAGACTGAGAGATATTTCATCTGACAGAAGAGAGAGAGACAGATTTTCAGAAAGAGAGGAAAGGGGAGCAGATGAATATTTTATTTGACCAATGTGTTTTCTTTTTCACATGCGTATAATTTTATTCTGTAAAGAGTTTCACTATTTATTTGCTAAAAGTGCATTAGCCACGCCATGCACTTTTATATCATATTTCTTGTTTTAGGTGGCTAAAATTGGCCTCAGTGTGTGTGAAATAGAAAACAAGCGTAAGCAGAGTTTCACGCATGACCGGCTACCTGTGTTATGAATTAGCTCTAGGCGCCGTCCCGCAACCAGAGAACGGGGAGAGCACGTAGTGTGTTTTGACGTTGCGTGTAATTGTTTTTGTGTGTGTGTGTGTGTGTGATGGAGCGAAGAGACTGTGCCGTTGGTTGTAAACATTTAGTGTTGCGTGTCCTATGGTTGCATAGAAATATATATTTTCTTGACTTGTTTGTATATTTCAGAGCGGTTAACGATTGACGCTGTTTGTGCTCTCCTACGGGCACTAAACGATTCTTCGGGATTATATTTGGGCATTTATCAGAATGTACCATTGGATTTTATTTATTCGGTCCGGCCTTACCCGTCAAACACTACATTTTGACCACACGTCAGGCTTACCGACGTTGTCAGTCACCCAATCTGACAGGCATCCCCCGTGGAGTAATTTCTTTATCGCCAATCACAGTACCTACGTGCCGTTGCCATCGCCATCCATCCCGTTGGACAACATTGGCGTACCCACTTACACCCTGTTACCGTGGATTATGCTAGTTTCCAACCAAGAAGATTAAGCCAACGATTCTCCAGTCTTGTACTTGTGGATTGCAGGCTATTTGGGAGATCTCCTCGTTTACTGGATTACTACATTCAAGGAGCCGTGTTAAGTCTCTAAGTAGGAGTACTTACATTTTCAGGATTAATTTAACTCAAGACAGGAGTAGTCGTCTTATCACGGAGGACTGGGGGCCCCTTGTCAATTAAACAGCTGAATTTGTTTAACACTTACTGAGTGTCAGTGTAGAGTGAGTGAAGTGTGCAATTGAGCCCAGTGTTGTGGTAAGTGTGTGTTGGCCAATATTTGTGTTTGGTGAATTTGACTTTTCTTTTCAGCCTTCAGACACTTTGAAGGCATACTGATTTTTTTCCAATGTGTGTCGGGTGTTTTTTTTAAATAAAAACACAATATTGCCTATGGTGGTCAGGATCTCTTCTCTTATAACTGTCACTGGATGTCGTGTCGTTTGTCCCTTACTACTGTAGTGTTATCTCTGAGTATATGAGGGCAGGGCGAGAGATTGACCTAATAAAAGTTAGTCGTAGGAGGCTGAAGTCGTGGCACAACCACTCTTCAGAAGTCATATTTCTCCCCACAATTTCATTAGTGACTCTATTCTTTCTACTTTCACATCTTCGAATTCATAATCTGTCTTAACTCAGACATAGTCTTTTCTCAATCTATGCCTACCTGCGACACTTTCTTGCTCTAGGTATTACAGAACATTGACTGCCTTGTAATGCAATCACCAAATTTCTTTACTAGGTGAAATATCCATCCCCGACGTCTTCTGATTCTGGTTTCACTGGCACATGTCTGGGTCTTGTCATCAGTTCCCCGTTGGTGATAATGTTAAACTAAAGCCACTTCAAAGGTTCTCTTCTACTTACTTGCTTAATCATTCCTCTTCTACTGTGAGTGGTGGAGGTTTAGAGGAGGGAGTGCCATACTATCACGCCTGCTGTCCTTCTTCAATCTAGTCCTCGGTCCTTCAGAGATTGTCTAATGTTGTCCTCCCATCGGACTTTGCGTCGTCCTGGAGATCTGGATCCCTGGCTCTTAGTTTCCCATATTTATCGTGGTAGCCGATTTTCTTCCATTCTGCAGACATGGTCCAACCATCGTAGTTGGGACTGATCTACTTGAGTCTGCAGTATTTAGGTTCTATTCTACACAAGTGTCGGCGTCTGTGGCCTAATGGATATGAACGCAGTTTCATAATCCAGATATACCAGGTTCGAAACCTGCTGCAGGCGGTTTGGTAGCAGATCGCTTTGTGTGGATTTTTAACAATGGTATAAGCGCCGTACCGTTCAGAAAGCAATGGCAAACTACTGAATGAAAAAATTGCCTAGAAAAATCACAAACAGCCAATAAAAGCTGGGGTTGATTGCCACGTCCTGTAAAGGATAAGCAACTAACTACACAAGTATTTATTTATGAAAGTTTGACATTTCTTAGATCTTGTTATTCTTGTTCTCCATTTTTGCGAGCCATAATTTACGGCTGACTGATTATTGTACTTGAAGGTCTTGATTTGTTCTTCTGGACTTGATTTATCTTAGGAAATGTATGAGACTCCTCATAATTTCCTAATGCAATAACAGCTTTTCTTGGTCTTCTGTATTCTTATTTTGATATCAGTCTGTTGCAGAAACTTTCCATTACAGCTGAGATATATGATTAGTCTACATTTCATGTGTGTGTGTGTGTGTTTGTGTGTGTGTTTTTGTGTGTGTGTTTTTTTGTGTGTGTGTTTTTGTGTGTGTGTTTGTGTGTGTGTGTTTTTGTGTTTGTTTGTTTTCAAAAGAAATCTTGTCATACGATGCATTTATTATCATAATCTTGGTCATTTCCTTGTGTACTTTCAGACTCATTTCTGTAATCTTTTGTCAAGAAGTTTCATTCTTTCATTTGGTTATGATCATGTGGCAGAAGAGGAAAGTCATAGGCGAAATTAATATCATTGTTGTTTGTCAGGATTCCACAAAATGTCATTACTGTTGGGTGACGTCGAAGTTTTCGTAACGAATTTATAACACTGATAGATTAGCTCTTAATAAAAACCTTAATCGTATAGACAGACCGATCCCAGAGCAAAGCTGCAGGAGTAGGAAAACCACACTGGGGAATTAACAAAATTAACAGCAATACAGAAGATACCCCGATCTTTACTTCTGAAATGGCAGCCATATTAAAAACACAATGGAACTCATTTCAGACAAGCTCCTATATGATGTTACTATGTTTGCAGATTCAGTGACATTCCTACAGGCTATCAAAGATTAACATGGACACAGCGTACTATATATCAGAGAAGTGATAATGTCAACCACTGAAGACTAACATGGACACAGCGTAATATATATCAGAGAAGTGATAATGTCAACCACTGAAGACTAACATGGACACAGCGTACTATATATCAGAGAAGTGATAATGTCAACCACTAAAAATTTTGTAAACAAATATACCCTACACTTTTTTGCCCTGCAGCTGGCTTCACAGAAGGCTATGAATTGACAGGAGAAGCGGATGAAGAAAGAGAAAAAAAAAATGTTAAAGGTACTAGGGGAGTTAGGAAAACAATTGTATAAGCACATTATGCTTACGCACATTTACTCGTAGTTTAATCCTCGAACCCTTCTGATGGGAACAGACAAACTGGGGAAAATCAGCACAAAAGTAGGGTGGCATCTTGATAAGAAGATTTGGTCCTCTGAATACCAATAACGTTGATTATTAATTCGAAAAAAATATAGAATATAACTGTTAAAATATGAACAAGGACAACGTGAAGGACAATCAGTAAGTGCTGACATAGTCAACCATTGTAAAGCACCGTGGCCCTTGCGGCGTCCGGTGCGCTCCCGTTTGCCCTTGAAAACCCCACGTAGACGGTGCGAATTGGTACCACGGCGTACCTGTAATCGCAGATCTCTGAGAATCGCAGCCACTAGTCCAAATAACTGTAAGTAAGGAAGTTGGCAAATTGCATCCGTTAAGTTCGAGAAGAGGATTGGTATTGAGGGTTGAATCAGTGTGGTCGGGGTGCGAAGTGGGACTACGATGGGGCAGGGCTTGGCAAGTCTGCCGCCTCTAGCTGGCCGAGCTCTAAACTCGGCTGCAACCTTCCCGTGGATCGCCACAGCTATGCAGCGTCGCTTCCCGACAGTGCCTGCGCCGGTTGGCATTCGACAGCCAACTCAGAACTAGTTCGGACCCAACAGTATCCGACTGTCGCTCTCGAACAGTCCTTTCCTTCTAGCAGAACGTCTTGTCGGCAGGCGGTCAGTGGTTGGCGTCATTATAGCAAGAAATATTGCAGGGACCCTCTCTGCACAGAGCGCTGTCTCCTCCTCGAGCGATCGAGGAAGACGCTGCCTGTCCCAACAGTTATGAGGTAAATAATCTCAGACCTAAGGGTCTTTAACATTTGGGCATGCACTCTAATATAACCGACACGGTTGAACGGGACGCGCCTCGCCAAAACTAGGCAAAACTTTATTTTTTTTAAAATCTGGTTGAACCTGCCAGTAGTTATATGCTTGTCTCAAATATTAAGCCATGCATCTCTAAGTTTACACTGTCTCACTGTGAAAACTAAGAATGATTCATTAAATCTGTCGAAGCTGCTTAGATGACACGATCCTACTTGGGTTAGGTCTTGTTCGAACGTTGCCTCATAAGGCTGTTTGTGGTGTTCCCAGAAACGAGGCCTCCCATCTAAAGTGATGAGGCACAGCTGCGAGTGTTCTCGATCAAGTCAATACTTTCAGTTCTAAACTGTCTAAGGACATGAGATATAGCATATATATGTGTTCTGGTACCAGACTCTATCGGCTGCGCCTATTCCACAACCGACCAGCTTCGAGAAGCTTGCTACATGGGCAACAGCTTGATCAAGTGCCCAATATCGCGCCCTACGAGACTTCCTTTCAATCGCGCGCTCTCAAAGTCAGCATGACTGGAATGGATACTTCTACTGAGTCAACATTGCAAATATCTTAAGTGGCTTGAGGACTGACAAGAGGGTCAAATTTGATCACAACCAGCTGTCTCCCTTATCATCAGATGAAGAATGTCCGCTAAATCCCAGAATATATATTTTTCCAGCTCTGATTCAGAGAATTCGAGATGTCTTCAAAGCCACCTATCCTAGTGGTCCTCTATTCTTTGTGCACTAGTTGCAGAAAACCCATAATTCCTCTCCACGACCAAGAAATAACAATAGTAAGTAACAATGCAAATAATACTATAATTTACATTTACTCGTTGGACATAAGGATCACACTAGACAACAGAAAAGAAAATATAAGTGATAGGTTTCCCGGGAATCGAGCCTAGAACCAAACAAACGGTGCTATTGCCTTTTTGTGACCGTACATCGTGCGGTGCAAAATTGGCTGAGCGTCCTTTCGCGATGTACTGTCACAGCAAGGCGATAGCGGTGTTTGGTTGGTCCTAGGTTCGATTCCTGGGAAGCTTATCACTTTTTTTATTATTTTCTGTTGTCTAGTGTCATCCTTTAGGACCAACGAGTACTTGTTAATTACCTTTATTTATTAATTTACTTTTTTATTCGCTGTTCACAGGACTCAAGGTTTCCTAAATTATTTATTATTTACATTGTAGATCTAGACGTGACCTTAGGCTTGTAGATCTAGACTTGACCTTAGGCTTGTAGATCTAGACTTGACCTTAGGCTTGTAGATCTAGACTTGACCTTAGGCTTGTAGATCTAGACTTGACCTTATTCTTGTAGATCTAGACTTGACCTTATTCTTGTAGATCTAGACTTGACCTTAGGCTTGTAGATCTAGACTTGACCTTAGGCTTGTAGATCTAGACTTGACCTTAGGCTTGTAGGTCTAGACTTGACCTTAGGCTTGTAGATCTAGACTTGACCTTATTCTTGTAGATCCAAAACCTGTTCAGTTGGAGTCATAAGCTTGAGTTTCTTTCATGGGTATTCTATCCTGACTTTGGAATACATTTAAAGGATTCTCACTGTCACAAAATACGTTCGTTCTTTTTCTGGTCTTCTCTCCATTGAGGTATTATTATCTACCACTCTTCTTGCTTGCTATCTTCTCCCAATATTTATTGTTTACGCTATCATAGCTGAAGGCTTTCGTGTCACATTTCGTAATTGTCACTAGCTTAATTTTACGTAAGCGCGTGACCTAGTTTTGAAATAACATTGACATTTTTGGGACAAGCGAAGTTGCCACAGAGACCTCCAGCTTATTGCAGCTCCAGACAGAGTAAACTTTCTCCACCGAGCGACAGTCCTGTTGTTTATCCAGACAACTCTGCCGTGAAGATAGATGCGTTTCTTGTTACTTTGTATATTTTTTCTAATTCTCCATTTTGCTAACAACTTTGTATATTTTTTTCTAATTCTCCATTTTTCTAACACTATTCATGCCTCTAGTTGTTCATTGCCATCTTTAGACCCATCTGTATTTATAGTTAAGCTGTTTTCTATGTACTATTCATTTGCTCTAGGGGTTTCTCATTTATTAAGCTAGGGTCTTTATAGTAGTATACAAAGCGCAAAACAGGTAGTATTCTAGCAGCGCGCTGGCGGCGCGGGTGACTTTCATATAGGAAAAAAAATGGCGATGCGCTGGTGGCGCGGGTGACTTTTATATAGGACAAAATGGAGGCGCAAGATGGCGGGATGGTTTTTTTTAGATAACAAGAAGACGATAACAAGAAGACGTTGAGATAACAAGAAGACGATAATAGGAAGACGATATTTATTGAGATAACAAGAAGACGATAATAGGAAGACGATATTTATTGAGATAACAAGAAGACGATAATAGGAAGACGATATTTATTGAGATAACAAGAAGACGATAATAGGAAGACTTTGAGATAACAAGAAGACGATAATAGGAAGACGATATTTATTGAGATAACAAGAAGACGATAATAGGAAGACGATATTTATTGAGATAACAAGAAGACGATAATAGGAAGACTTTGAGATAACAAGAAGACGATAATAGGAAGACGATATTTATTGAGATAACAAGAAGACGATAATAGGAAGCCTTTGAGATAAGAAGACGATAATAGGAAGACGATATTTATTGAGATAACAAGAAGACGATAATAGGAAGCCTTTGAGATAACAAGAAGACGATAATAGGAAGACGATATTTATTGAGATAACAAGAAGACGATAATAGAAAGCCTTTGAGATAACAAGAAGACGATAATAGGAAGACGATATATACATATAATAGGAAGGTATATTTAGATAACAAGAAGACGATAACAAGAAGACGATATATTTTACAACAGTTAGACGATATATTTAGACATACGAACAGTTATACGAACAGTTATATATAGGTAACAAAAAAGAATTTTAGTTAATCTATTTTTATTTTTCAAATACTGTTTTGTTGTAACAAAACATATAGGAGCATATATGGTAATATATAGGAGTACATATATAGTATTTTTTAACATTACATGAGTATGTACAATTGTCAAATATCACATATGAATATACATTGTGCGGTAATTTTTTATCAAATCACAATATTGTACAATTGAAAAATAATACATATAGGTGTATTATATTGGAAAGATGTATGTTCAAAATATACATTATCACAGTTTTTTTATACAATATTTACAATAAAAATATCACAGCTGCAGGCCAGACCTTGGGGGTGTCGTCACATTGTCGTCACGTAGTAAGAAATAGAGAGTTTATGTATTGTGTGTTGGAGTGCAAGACAGTTTAGATGTTGAGGGGTGAAGTGGTGACGTTGTCGGGATGTACCTGTCGTTTGATGTAGAAGTAAGATAGGGCGTTGCGGTGTTGTTCGTAGGTGTAGATGGAGGATTTGTGTGCACGGAACCCGATATTTTTCCCACCCTGTGCTTGTTGTGTGTTGAGGACTTCTAAGAATGTGTGTTTGTCTACTTTGTTGTGGTGTTTGTTGAGTCCTTTGGTGGTTGTTTTGTCATATTTCCCAAAACAGTGATACGTCTTGCTGCACAGCAAAATCATCCCGCTGCCTTCGTACTCTAATTTAAAAAGGCCCGGTGTCCGTTTGTCGTATAATTTTTGTTCGCGGCATTTTTGACAAAGGGCGCGCATTTTACCCTCGCTAGCTACAAAGTCGGCTCTATGGTCGGGACATACCTCGGCGGGGAACCATTGGTGGTAGGAGCTATAAAATTTGCGTCGCATAGCGGGCTTAACAACGTCCGCTAAGTTACTCGCGCTAAGGGCCAAGTAAAGGCTGTCTGTGTCCGTCTCACATAACTGAAAATCTGACCTATCTACAAATTTATCTAAACAGTCGTAATAAAACTCTAACATGCGTAATTTAGATTATTAGTACACGAAAAAACCTATCTGGACGGGCAGGTCCCAACTAATAGTCTTTTTAAGTTTTTCTACTTCAAATATATCCTGTCACTAAAGTCATTTTCCTAAAGCGGGGGCAGTTTATTAGGTCAGAGGTACCCTCTCCCGTCGTGTACAAGACATCCACATGCTTCGCCTTATTGGTCAACGTTTTACCATAGGCGGCGTTACCCAACAGTTTCATAGTTTCGCTGGTAATGGCATAGGCAGGATCAGTATCACCTTGTCGACGCGCGTTCGAAACAGTGTCCCCAAACTGCTTGAAACACGTCACAGGTGGATATTCAATCACCTGGTAAATACAGGTGACTTCTAATCCTTTGGTCAGGTACCACCGAAGCAAAGGTGTTGTCAACAGAATCTTTTTGCCCACATAACTTCCGATCAACGTCCGCGTGGGGGTAGTCAGAAGTTTATGTTTGTCGGCGTATTCCCGCATGAAAGGCCCAATATCTTCCCGCGTGACATCGACATTATTAAAAATGGGCGTCATTTCAGAGAAATGTTCTTTTAGAGAGTCGGGGACATGTATGTCACACTCGACTGGACCAAACAAGGTCTCGTCTAGCACCGAGGCGAGAATATTTTCTTTTGTCAGCGGGTACCGACATTTGGTGTAAGATAGTTTCTGGGTAGGGAAGGTGGCGTTCAGAAAACGACGGATTGATGGGTCGGTTTTCTTCAATGCCTGCCACTCGCATTCCCACATTTCTACCAAGGTGACGGCGCATTCCTTCCTCAAATAAGAACCAATGACCAGTGTCGCTGTGTACAACTCAGCCAATGGTATGTTGTTGACTGGGTTAACGTTACGACCGGTGGTTAGTGGGCAGTTAGGGTGGCCGTGGAATAGACAACCATGGAACTGGTAGGCGGTACGAGAGTCTTTATCCCAACCATCTACCCTAATGTGCCTATCACCCAACGACATCTCACGGCCGTTAAACTGGGTTTTTAAGGTCACGTTATTTTGGTGCGAGAACCAAGCCAAATAATCACTGTACGGTATATTTATGGAGTTTGTGGTGCTTGAAACCATCCTCCCTGTACCGTCTAACGGGAAAGTCAGTGGGCATTTTCTGCATTATCGCCCACAAATAAAGGGCGTTGGCATCAAAACCTTTAATGGATTGGGTCATCTTGCCACCTCTAATGCGGGTTTTGCCTTGCTCGTGGAACCTGTGAAAAATAATTGAGGGTCCCCCAACTATATTTTGGCGCAAGGTGTTATGTAAATCTGCCTCCCGCCCCGAGCATAACGAAAACGAGACGTTGGACGGGAATGTTTTAAATAGGTACTTTAACGTGACACCGGGCACGGAGATCGCATCTTTAAACATATCTACGCCTAGGTCCGCGTAAAAACAAACTTGTTGGTCTAACGCTGCTAGGAAGGGGACCACGTCTTTATTATTGTACCACGTCAGAAAATCGCGCAACGTGGTCATGTGGTTCTCGGTCCACACCTTCTGGCATTCGGCGTACTCGTCGACGGAAATATTAGTATTTTTTAGGCCGGAAAAAATTCCGAGTGGGGTGGTAGCGCCGTTTCATCTAACTTTGCTAAATCGGTAATATATTCGTCACAGAAAAACCCTTTCGTTTCTTTAACGTTGTACGCGGCAAGATATTTGCTATAACTGAAACCGGGGGCTAGGTAGTTGATTATATCTAAAAACTTTAACTCGCTAGTGGCAATACACATAAAATTATAGTTTCTCTTCACTAAAAAGTTGAAGTCTTCACCCATGAAATATTGGATGAGGTACGGTTTGATTACGTTAACGTCGTACTTGCCCGAATGGAAACCTAATACGGGTAGCTGCCCCAAATAACCCTCTAAGCTACCAAGGAGCTCCCCTGAATTACAGAGTTGCGTGCAAACATCGTCAAAATACGCAAGCAGAATCTCATAAGAGGCCACGGCAATTTTGATCAGATAACGAGCCATCCTGTTGACCACTTCTTGTGGATCACCCTTTGTGATAAAACACACGGGGGCCTCAAAACCGGGGACGTTAGAAGCCACCGAACACGACAGGGGCACGTATTTGGCCGTGTAGGTAGTGGCGTTACCACTTGACTCTAGACTGTTCTCAAAATAACATTCAAAGTCAAATGTGGCTCGATACGGGAAGACGAATTTTGTGCCGACATCTATTCCCAGCTTATTGATTAATTCCCAAACCGTATCTGGTGGGGAATACACACCACCTTTAAATATTTCTCTTCTCTTAGAGCCGGTACAGGTCTTTTCGTGTTTTTCCATATCCCTAAAAATCTTCCACAACTTACCGCATTTGGGACACGAAAAAGAGTTACTGACCCTATCGATATCTGCTATGTACATAAAATGATTCTTAAACATTAAAAGACGCAACGTATCCTGAAAACTATCGCTACCTCTAAGTTTGGGGGTCAGGGTCTGCGCGTCATCAAATTCGAATATGTCAATATTTACTTTAAAACATTTTTCTAATACGGGCATATCGATTAAACTAACCCCGGGAAAATCGATGAGGGACGTTAGTCCCTGCTGTGTTTGCCACTGTTCGACTAGCCGGCGCGTCGGTTTTCTAACATCTTTAACGGCACCACCCCTAAAAACGGCTAAACATCTAAAACAGCAAAAGTTATCACTGTATGGTTTGGAGTTTGAGTCGTATTGTAATGTATGGATGTGGTGATTGTTGGTGATGAAGGATGGAATGTCTTGTAAGCAGCAGCCAATGGGATGATCTTGAATGTGATATATATAGAAAGACGTGGCTGGAATTGCTTCGACAAAATATTTTGTGTCTGGTCTGTTTAACTGTGCCTGTGTGACAATATCGCTATCGTGTAATTGTGAGACAACAGATTTGAAATCTGTAATGTTGTTGACTATGTGAGGTTGCTCTAAGACGACTGCATTGTTATGAGAAGAGTGAAAGAATCTCAATTCTCGAGTTTCTCTGTGTCTTAAGACGATGTGGAAACTGTAGTTTATTTTGAAGCGTTTTGTTTGTTGTGTGAAGATTGATATCAAGAGACAAGCCCAGTCTATATTTTCGTTATTGTGATAGAATGTGAAAGTTGATAAATATTTATGTTTGTTTGCATGTGTTTTGATCGCCTGCCAGTTATCAATATAGACTTGTTTTATGTCAACCTGGAAGTCTTGCAAGCTGTCTTCTTTGGAGGATAGACGGGGTTTTTGCATAGGGATTTCGTTACTGGTCATGGGACGTTTCATGGTCTGGCCTGCAGCCTTTGAAGGGGGAATTGTTGTAGAGGAGGGTAGGGTGGGACTTGTTGAAGAGGAGGCTGGGATGGGACTTGATGAATATGGGCCTGTATGTAGTGTGGTAGTTGTTGTGGTGCCTGCTGCAGCAGATGATGATGATTGGTGCGTCGATGATGATGCTGTCTGTTGGTGCGCCAATCTTGAGTCTGTTGTTGCTGTGGGGCATGATGCTGTGGGGCGTGTTTTGGCACCTGCTGGGTTCTGTGTTGAGGTCGAAAGCTGGTTAGGGGTGGGGTGTTGGCGGTTTCTGTGGGTCCGTAAGCTGGTACCTCGGGTAAAGTCTTTCCCACAGACCTCACAAGAAAAACGAGGCATAGAGTGCACGGTTTTGATGTGTCGTCCTAAATTGTCAAGGCGTTTGAATGTCTTGCCACAGCGGGCACACGTCAGACTGTGCCCAGCTGCAGTGGTGGTCCCCACTGGGGCGTCTGTATCAGCAATTCGTGTAGCAGCCCCGGGTGCAGTGGCTTCCACTGTGGGGGATCTCGGGGCCGCTGGGCCATGAAACACCTCTATATGATGTTGTAGTGCCTCAGGTCCTGCAAAGACTTGAGGACAGACACGACAGGTGTGATGTTGGTCTGTATGGACTGTGCGCGTATGCCAAGTAAGGTCACGACTCCTTGTAAAAGAGCTATTGCACTGTGCACAACCATATCTTTGAGTTGAAGACATCTGTTGAATAGAAGAGGAACAAGAAAACGTTACTCACACATAAAATTAAATATAACAACATATATGTAACAATCAGTTAAATAAGACACAGACAAGCTGAGAAAGAAAGAAAGAGAGAGCGAGCGAGAGAGAGAGAGCGAGCGAGAGAGAGAGCGAGAGAGAGAGAGCGAGAAAGAAATAAAATAGGTATACACAACCCTTATAACCAGTCTTGTTTTTATTCTGTGATGTTAACGTATCAGAAATGCCCCGCGTGCGCTGTGGCAACAAATATATTGATTTAAAACCCAGCCTGTGCGTGATCCAACATGCTCGCGAGACAAGTGACGATCTGCCCTTTCATTTAAAATAATGGAGATATAAGCTTTATTAACGTGTTTGGTCGTTTGTACCATGGTTATAACAAGGCGTCTGTCCTTGTGTAGTTCAGTACTGCTAAAGCCAAAAAATATGCTATGTTCTAAATATTCTTTTTTAATGTGATAAAAGTGTTTATTAATTTTTGCGTTATCAGTTTCTGTCTTTTTATATTTTATTATGTTAACACACAAAAAATAAACCTCGCAAAAATAAAATGAACAAAGCACTTGTCTAACAATAGGGGAGAAACACGGATAAGATTTAAACTAAGGAAAATTATTTAGACTATAGTACATAATAAATCGGGTAAGTCTTAACTTATCGAAAATCAACCGTTCTTTAAAAATGCTATGTCAGGATTTAACATAACACACACAGATAAAAATAACAACTTAGTCTCGGAGTTAACATCTTAACAAACAAATATTTTTAAATAGCGGCTAGACTAATTATGATTTGAAACAGATTTTTAGCAATACTGGCTAGTGAAAAAAAAATGAAAAAAACGAATACACAGACATGTTTAGAACTTTGCGTAGGTTATTTTTCCAGTCTCTGTTAAGAAAATACGCCTAGCGAACAACACACGACCAGATATTTTTTTAAATAGAGAAATAACAGACATATATCTTTTAAATAACAAAGATATTTAACATTCTAACACATAAACAAAAATACATACCATGTAAGAGTCAACGTTATTGGTGGTCTGGTGGTTGATATGAGAAGACAAAACAAGTGCTTTTTTCAGAAGGCTTCAAAAACGTTTGTTTTAGAGATCTGTACGCGGCAAGGTTCTGTTAATTGAATGAGTTGTCTAGAGAGAGTATGTTTCCTTATATCGCGATTTGGAAAAAGTCCGCGCGCGTGTGAATACACAATCTGTTTCAGAAAATAACTGACTTCGACGGACCTAATGTATACTCACCTGGTGGCGGACATGCACTGTAGGATGTGAATTGGCACATTACGGTGTTCGAAAAGGAGAACCTAATTAGTATTTTCGCTTATTGTTTAAGAAGTATCTAATCAGCAGCAATGTTTAATCAACATAATTTCCATCTGTTCTGAAAGAGATTTTTTCACATTGTAATAAAATAATTAGAGAAATAACCCAACTGTTCATATGTGTCCGCATTAGACAAACAATGCAGTTGGTCATATGTGTCTGGCTTGGACATTTAGAGCACGCACGATTATTGATCCCCATCAAAAACCCGTTAGCAATCATTACCCCACCGTTAAGTACGGACAGATGTGAATGATTTGAGGTCTATTTTGGTACGTTCCACCATAGCGATCTTTATTTGTGATACCGCACGCGCAGATGTGTCAACAAGAAAAAAAGGGCACAGATGTGGACAGCATCGCTAGAATGTTTTATTGCGACCAACCATTTTAACAAAGGTTTACAAAAATAAATAGAGTATCTAACAAGTATTTGAAATAAACATAAACAATAAAGTGAGAAACACGGATAAGGTTTAAACTGTTGGATATATTCTTTAGACTTTTTCCTAGCGAAAGACACACATATTTTTTAGACTATATTCTTATCTAAACCATATACACATATATTAAAGTGAAATGTAAGAATGGTAGAAAGAGAAACGAAGACATCAAAATCAACCATTCTTTAAAAATGATATGTAGGACTTTAAAAAAAAAATCCCCAGAGATATTTATGTTAACTTTTAACACACGAATTCGGAAAACATACACTTTTATATATATATTAGTTAAATAGGGATTTTCATATGGAGCAGTGGGGCTCACGTTCTTGCATTTTTAGCCTGGGGCAGTGGTTATCACATTGTTTTACACCAAAGGTTCTCACGTTGTTTTACACCGAAGGTTCTCACGTTGTTCCTGGAAACAGGGGTTATCACATTCTTTTACACCAAAGGTTCTCACGTTGTTTTACACCGAAGGTTCTCACGTTGTGTTTTAGATATAAAATAACTGGTTGTGAGTGTAAGTTATCATTGTTAACTATGGACCCACGGTGGGTGCACCCTTTTACGTGTTTGGTTTCAGGTCCTACTTCTAGTGGAAAGACTGTTTTTGTACATCGTTTCCTGACACATATCAAAGATATGGTAACAGCCGTACCCGATGAAATTATATGGTGTTATGGGGAATATCAACCCCTATACAATTCGATGACTGGCGTTCAGTTTATTGAAGGACTGCCCAATATTGAGCAGTGGACAGGTGATAAGAAATGGTTGGTAATTATCGATGATCTCATGAACGAAACAGATGAGCGAGTAACTAAATTATTCACAAAATCAAGTCATCACCGCAATTTAAGCGTATTTTATCTTGTGCACAATTTATTTGGGAAGAACAAAGAACACAGAACCATTAGTTTGAATTCTCATTATATAATGCTTTTCAAAAATCCTCGCGATGGGTCGCAGATTGTTAATCTAGCCAAACAGATGTACCCAGGTCGGGCTGCCTATGTCCAAGAGAGTTTTAAAGACGCGACGTCGACCCCACATGGCTATTTGGTAATCGACCTTCGCCAAGAAACACCAGACACTTTGAGACTTCGCACCCACATATTTCCAGACGAACAACAAATTGTTTACGTACCCAAGTAACGAAATGGGAGAAAAGGTAAAAAGACAAGCTGACATGTTAAAGTTTCTAGGTACGGCCAAACCACCAGTCATCAAGGCTGTTATGAAAACAGCGTCACCCGATCTGGTAGGAACACTCTGTGAATGTTGTCACAACGTATTAAAAGGTAACGTTACACTGACACCCCCTCAGAAGAGACGTATGCGTCGTTACAAAAACACCCTGCGAGCGCTTACCACGAAAAAATTGTCGCTCAAAAGACGAAAACAATTTTTACAAACTGGAGGTTTTTTAAGTGCGTTGTTAGCTCCAATACTAACTGTACTAAGACGGCTCTTTTAGATGGCTAAGAAAATGATTTTGATGGATCCTCGTTTGTTAGAGACTCAAAAACCTTATAGACCACCCGACGCTCTAAGAGATAACTTGGGAGAATTGGATACTCAAATGCAACTAGTCTTGGAAAGAAAAGATATGCCAGTGGCTGACAAAGCTAGACTATATCAGCAAACACTACAGCGTTATTTGACTCGACTAGAACAGTACAGTCACGTACCTCTGGGTCTCGCGGATATTAAACCACCACCATTACATACCAGCGAACAACCCACTGTACTTAAAGATGAGGTCGTCGACAAAACTCCTCAGTCCCCACCCGTCGCACCCACTAATCGAAAAAAGGTGGTTGCCAGTAAATTGCGAGAATCATCGTCGTATTCGCTCAGAAGAAGAAAAAAAACACCAAAGTGGGAAGCATGGCCAAAGAAGTGAATAAGATTTTAAAACAACATTACTACGATCCAAAACGACCCGGGTCCTATGGCGGAATCGTCGCCTTACAACGTAGCACCAAACTTATTCGTAAAAAAATTGAAGAGTGGTTAGGTCATCAGGACACCTACACCCTACACAAACCGGTGCGTAGAAAATTTAAGAGACGTACCACCATCGCGGGTGGTATCGACCAACAGTTCCAGGCTGATTTAATTGACTTGCGAGGTTTAAAAAGATTCAACGATGGGTATTCCTATCTAGTAACGTATATCGATGTGTTTAGTAAATTCGCTTGGGCTGTTCCTCTGAAAAACAAGACTGGGACAGCGTTAGTAGCAGCGATAAAAACAATTTTTAACAGTCGCAAACCGATAAATTTTCAAACAGACAAAGGCAGTGAGTTCGTCAACAAAACATTCTTAAAGTTTCTTAAAGATGAGAGTGTCCATTTCTTCACTACGGAGAATGAGGATACCAAGGCAGCTATTGTCGAGAAGTTTAATCGAACCCTCAAAGAAAAAACGTGGCGTTACTTTACCAAAACCAACACTCTTCGCTACGTCGACGTGATACAGCAACTGGTCCACAACTACAATTATTCGTATCACCGGAGTATTAAGATGGCACTGGTGGAAGTTACTCCGAGCAATCAAGAAGAGGTGTGGCATACGTTGTATTCAACCCCTGATGTCGGTAGAAAAGTCTATTTTAAAGCTGGTGATCGTGTGTGGATCGCCCAAGCCAGACAAACTTTTAAAAAGGGTTATACGCCGGCGTGGACAGAAGAACTGTTTACGGTCAGTCGACTAAACCAAACAAGACCGGTCACGTACATCCTTAAAGGTGATTCGGGTGAGGAATTGAAAGGTTCTTTTTACCAAGAAGAGCTACAGCGAGTCGGCGAGAAGATAGTTTATCGAATCAAGTCCATTTTACAGGAACCCGAGGTGTCAGGGGTGTAAAAGAGTATTTAGTCAAATGGTTCGGATATAACTCGTCATTCAACAGCTGGATTTCCGCCAAACAACTAGCGACATATCGAGACTGATGGATATTGAAGAAGTGAGCACCCCAGTTTTGCGGCCACCCCCTCCCAAGACCACGAGAACCTCGTTCTGGCCTTTTTTTGGGAAACTAGTCCCGCGACTAGAGATCGTTTTCATCTGTCAGATGATCGTTATATATGTCGTCATCGGTGTCTCGTTATTCAATCTGAGTCGGAGCAACGCCGAGGGACCGGACGGCAAATTTTGGATCGCTTTAATGAGCAGTTGTCTGGGTTACATGTTACCTAACCCTAAGATAGGATGAGTTTTTACGTGACTTTACCCAGCAATGCCTCGATGAAAATATACCCAAACAATAACGCCAGTCACTTTTTCATCAAATTGCCACAGACTATAGACTTGACTTCGCGTTACGAGGTCGGTTTGGTTGAGATTCAATTTCCCAAAAGTTATTTTAACGTGCTAGAGGATGATGTATGGATACATTACTTTCCCAACAAAGAAGATGAGTCTATACTACTCACATTGCCCGCTGGTCTATACACGTCACCCGACACGCTGATCGACGAGTTGAATCGTTTGCTTTTAGCCACGGATGTGGATGACAAAGCCCGAGTTAGATTCCATTTTAACAATAATAAGGCCACCTTGAATCTGTATGATCCGGAGGTTGAAGTTAGAATTAGCGAGACGTTGAAACACATGTTAGGTTTTCCTACCTCGCTCGCCACGGACATCGACCCAATACTACGAGGCGAGACTGAAGTACAAATGGATAGCGACATGAAAAATGTATACGTGTACTGCGATCTCGTAGCGGCGAGACCAGTTGGAGATGCCTCTGTCCCTTTGTTACGGATTGTTCCTATTTTGGATAGGACTACCGCTTCTGTTTTCAGGATTTACGACAAACCACACTACGTACCCCTGAGCCGTTTTTCGTTTGACGCGGTGGAAATCCTTTTAACTAACGATCAGGGTAAGACTATCCCATTCACTAGCGGAGCTTCGGTGTTGACACTACACTTCCGAACTCACAGACGGTTTGATTTTGACTAGAAAAAAAATGGTGAGACACGTACCCATCCGACGAAACCCCAAGATGTATGAGGAGTTTTACTGCAACCAAGCTGGCCACGGGATGCCAGTGTTTATCGGAGGTAGAAGTCAAAGAGGACATGGATTGGGTAGTTTTTTCGGCGGGCTCGGTCGCATGGTTCTCCCGTGGTTAAAAACTGGAGGCAAAGCTTTACTCAGAGAAGGGCTTGGGACCGGTCTACAGGTCGCGAGCGATGCGTTAGCCGGCAGAAATGTTGGTGAGTCATTTCGTGAGCGAGCCAAGGAATCGGGTCAACGTTTATTACAGGGAGCGGTTGAACACCTCACCACTAACCAATCAGGTAGCGGGCTTAGAAGAAAAACGAGAGCTGCCCCACCTGGCGAGCCGAAACGAATAAAACGCAGTAACCGAGCTCGGCCTTCTCATTCTCACCAGAAGAAGCGAAGGTACTCTGATATATTTGAATGATGGCACTTATTCACCCCAACTCGTGCAAGTGTCTTCACAGTGGTCTAGATTTGTTTAGCGTACCACCAACGCAGACAGCCGTAGAAGAGGGACAATTTGTGGAGATACATCCATTGACTGCCTTAGCCCCCGGAGCCCCGGTGGAATTTGTGATATCAGGAAACGGTGAAGAATATCTAGATTTGTTCAATACTTTTCTACACGTGCGCGCCAAAATTACGTTAGCTAATGGCGGCGCATTACCCGCTCACGCAGAGGTGGCCCCGATCAACTATTACCTGCACAGTTTATTCTCACAAGTCGACGTTTCACTGAACGACACGCTGATTACACCCAGCGAGAACACCTACCCTTATAGAGCTTACCTGGAAGCCACGTTGAATTACGGGGAGGAACCCAAACGAGGGCATCTGACATCGGCTCTGTTTTACAAAGACACGCCAAATTTTATTACGGACACAATTGGTGATAATAACAACGGGTTAAGACTGCGTCGACATATAGCCGCTGGTTCTCAGGACATTGATATGATGGGTCGTTTACATTCAGATATCTTTGCTCAAGATCGTTACCTGTTAAATGGTGTGACCGTTAAAGTAAAACTCACCCCGTCTAAAGATGCCTTCAACGTGCTGGGAGACGACCCCACCGCTGGTTATAAATCTATTATAACTTATGCGGCCTTGGTTGTCCGGAAAGCCAAATTAAACCCCGCCGTCTCTCTAGCCCACGAGAAAGCCTTGGTGCGAGGTAATGCCAAGTACCCCTTGAAACGAGTTGTGCTAAAAACTTTCTCTATCCCTAGAGGTATGCTATCGCACATGCAGGTAATCTATTTCTCAGTCAAACACCCACACGGATCGTGATTGGTCTAGTCACTTCGACCGCTTTTAACGGGTCGTACACGTCTAATCCGTTCAATTTCGCTACCTTTGGTCTGATATATTTGAATGTCAGCGCGGACGGCAGAACAGTCAGCGGCAAGCCTTTGTCCATGGATTATGAACACAACCAGTACGTGAGAGCCTTCTTTGGGACGAATCTAGCTATGGGACTGGTTGGTAAAGACGCCGGCAACGATCTCGAGTATAGACATTTTAAGAACGGTTACGCCTTATACGCCTTTGACCTCACCCCCAGTCTACTGGACGGTGACCAGTTTGAGATGGCCAAGTCGGGTCCTGTCTCAGTAGAACTTAAATTCTCCGAGGTCACACCCGAACCATTACAGGTTCTCGTCTACGCCGAGCAAGACTCGATCTTGGAGATCTCGAAATCGTGCCACGTTTTGACAGACTACACCACGTAGACAATGAACACAGACGAGATACGGACCTACCTCCTGTCAGATATATTTGTTAAACGAACTGGGCTCGTTAAAGTTTTAGCTCGTGACCAATTACCTCTACGCATCGATCCGACCAAGACGGCTGCTTTCGTCATCAACACTGATCCTAGCTATCGCCCCGGTGACCACTGGGTCGCTCTATATTATAACGGACTTGGTACTTTTGAATATTTTGATTCTTTCGGCCTACCACCTACACACCCGGACCTGATTAATTTTATAGCCAGAAACTCTACTTGACCTGTTAACTACAACGCCAGACATTTACAAGATGTAGTCACCAACGTTTGTGGGCTCTACGCCATTTATTTCATCTTGATCAAAACACGAGGTGGTACTATGCAGCGCGTCCTACTACCCTTTTCGGCTAGACAACACGCCAACGATCGATTAATTTTTCGATTAGTCAGAGGAACCACCAGATGGCTTTTATAGACAAAGGAAGAGATCAATAGACAGGTGTGTGTATTTTTTTGCTATCGGGTTTCTCCCCACGCCAACACGTCCATGTGTCATTGTTCGCACACAACCACGTCAACGATCCTTTTCAACGAATCACGACCTGGCTAACACACGAGTCTGGTCACACGATCGATTTTCGACGAATCAAATCCTAGCTAGGGCACGCCTCAAAACACCAGATTGAACTGGTATTCCTGCATTTAAACAGACTTTTGGAGACACTCATTTTTTACTAACGCAGTGATAACGACAGATACACCTCGTTGAAAATGACTGCTCCCACCAACTGGGTCTATATCAAAAGAAGTGATGAATTGCTTAAACCTTTGGCTAGTGGTCTGAAGGCCGCGTCTGTATGTGTTTACCGAGGCCAACCTTTACTACACGTGCGAAAATATTTTAGTGAATCCTACCTCAAGTTTCCCACCAAAACCGGCATTACGTTAAGTCGATCCGAGTTTGAACATTTGTTAACGTTACAGAGTGAAATCCTCGCCGAATTTGACCGATTACAGTCACCAAGCACGGATACCTATCCAACTACTTGTACCACTAACACGTTTGACGACTACATCAACTTCAGCTGTTACCAACCGATTTCCACCGACCCGAGTTTGTTTCCTACGACAACCACAGACAATCACCTGGCCGATGTCACCAATCTACCACTGAAGAAACCTACCACCTTCACTAACCTGTTTGACGAATACATGAACTCTAGCTGTCCAGTATCCCCAGACCCGAGTTGGTTTCCTACGACCACCACCACAGACACTCACCTGACCGATGTCCCTAATCTACCACCGAAGAAGAAGAAGAAACCTACCAAGCGGCTAAGACTTGTCCTTTAGTATTTGACAAAATAAAATTTATTAACTAAAATTCTTTTTGTTACCTATATAACTATTCGTATGTCTAAATATATCATCTAACTGTTCGTCTAACTGTTCGTATAACTGTTCGTATAACTTTATGTTTATTTATTATCTGTCGAAGGTGGGAGTACTTGCTCGAGAAAACTGCACACTGCTTCACTACAGTGTATACTGGAGACTGCTAATACTCTTAGGATTCGATATAGAAACAACCGGTAGGTTGCCTCAAATTCTGCCGCTCCGACTTCTGACCAACTTGATGCTGGGCGATGTAACCCTGAAACAAGAGGAACAAGCCTCCCTAAGTCGCTAGTCAATTGTCTCCACCACTACCAATTTAACATCATTAAACATGTATTGTGATCAGATAAAATAGCTAACTGAATTAGCTACAGTCTTTCACTTTACAGTGACTGCTTCATGAACAGTGGGTATCTTCTTTCCCACATAGTCTCAACGCCCCTGTCACTATACATCATCTTTATCTTCAGCTGGAATACAATCTTTTCTTTTTCTCCAGACTTAATATAACAATAGGCCTGCCAGTGACTTTCTGGTCTTACAGTCCAAATAATGTATGATATTATTCAACTCAAGTTTATTTTGATTTGCTTCCTAAGTCTGCTTAGACATGCCTGTGCTCCTAGTATGTCGCAATCTTCCACAAAGGCAAATATCGTACACACAATGTTATGGCGCCCTATCTGGGTTGGCCTCTACATCTAATAATGTATTAAAAAAGGTTATTCATCTTACCGCAATCAATGAAATAATCACACCATTTGTTAAAGGTTAACAGGCTATCAATGGGTCAACTCTAGATAGCTGCTGCTTCAGACGCAAAGGCAAATTTGGTCATTAATTGCCTTGCTTTGAACCTTTCTTGTAGGAAATATTTGTCAAGTGGCACCCTGCATAGCAGAAGCGTTAGTTTTATTCCCTCTATGTCCATACTAACATTAGCCAATCAGTTTAAACTACGCCGATTTGACTCTTTTTTGAAAATCCCAAACATTTATTTTTGAAAATCCCAAACATTTATGTACGTTTATCAATAAGTTCGCCCGTCTGTTTCTAGTATTACTTTTTAGACTATGTGTCGCTTTAGGCTGACAAAACCTCAAAGTTACCTCTCCCTTCCTCACTTGTAGTGCCAATCAAAATGAGGCAAGCAAATTTGAATTGTTTTCAAACTCGCGTCTCGAAAATGTAACTTTTAAATTGAGCTGGGATTTCAGTGTGTCCGTCTGTCTGTTGTCAATTTTTATTATTTTTTGCGATAACTCAGTCACTTTTGAAGGGATTTAAAAGATAGAAAGTGATTATTAATCAGGCTAGCGTCCTTTATCTAGCCAGTATGTTTTCATCTACGTCTTTATCTAAGTTTACTGGACACAAACTTTCAACAACGTATTCGACAAACATGCTCCTATAAAGCAGGTTCGGGTCAAAAACATCAGAAAGACCCCATGGATAACCAACGAAATACTATCAACAATGAGAGAGCGGGACGAAGCACATAAGCTCAAAGATTTCAGCAGGTATCGGATGCTTAGAAACAAAGTACAATATCTCATTCGTCAGGAAAAGAAACTACATTTCAGAAAGATGATTCAAGACAAAGCAAACAGCAAAGAAGTCTGGGCAGCCATTAGAACACTAACACACAAATCAAAGTCACTAAACTCTTTACCAAAAAGCTGCTCCCTCACGGCAACTCATTTTAGCAACCACTTCAAAACAGAAATTAGCCTTCTCAAGTCGACACTAAAGCAAATGGACTGCGATATTAGTAAATTGACAGCCTTCTGCAACACTGAACACACCACAACAGATCTAAGACATATTCCTTTTCTAACAGTACATGAAGTTCTCAAATATATCTTGGCATTAAAAAACAACAATTCATCTGGGCTTGATGGTATCAGCAATAAGATTCTACGTTACGCTGCGCCCATCATTTGCGACTCCTTAACCTATGTGTACAACCAATGTATTGCACACAACTACTTCCCCACAGCATTTAAATCTGCCAAAGTGTACCCCCTCTATAAATCTGGCTCACATAGCGATCCCAACAGCTACAGACCAATATCCCTTCTATCATCTCTTTCAAAACCACTAGAGAAACACATTTACAACACCACATTTCAACACTTAACAACAAACAAACTGCTCATTGATAGCCAGTCAGGTTTCAGACCCAAACATTCCTGTCACACAGCGCTCACCAAAATGGCAGACAACTGGCTGTCGAACATAAATGATGGAAAATTATGTGGTGCTGTTTTTGTCGACTTCAAGAAAGCATTTGACATGATTGACCACACTATCTTGGTTCAAAAGTTGGAAACCCTCAGAATAGGCCCTAATCCACTAAACATCATCAAATCATTCCTGGCAGATCGACAACAGTTAGTGCTTCACAACAACTCGGCATCAGATTTCTCGAAGGTAGTTACAGGAGTACCACAGGGCTCTATTCTTGGGCAACTACTCTTCGCAATGTTCATCAACGACCTGCCACTACATCTAAAATATTCAACTTGTGACCTCTTTGCAGATGATTGTACTATCTACACTAGTGACAATGACTGCGTGGCACTTGAAATGACTCTTCAAAGCGATGTAGACAATCTAACAAAATGGAGTAATATGAATCGTATGCCAGTAAACACAACAAAAACGAAATCTATGTTGATTACCACCAGACAGAAACTCCTAAGCTGCACCAAAAGATCGCTACAGCTACACGCGGAATCAATACAAATTGAACATGTAACAGAACACAAAGTTCTGGGGATCACGATTGACCAGCACTTAACGTGGAACTCCCATGTACGGAATTTAACCAAACATATCACAAAAGACGTACCAGCTAGCCAAAATAAAACACTTCTTAGACGCAGACACTAGACTATTGTTCTACACCTCACATATACAGACACATCTAGATTACTGCTCTACACTATGGGATTGTTGCCCTGCTTCCACCTCGAAGAGACTGCACTCCCTGCAAAAGAGAGCAGTGCGTCTGATCACCGATAATCGCACGACACCACACACAAGGACAGGAAAAGAACCCAAAATACTGTCGCTAAAAAAACGTCTTCTCTACAACAAAGCCAAGCTGACTCACACAATTCTATCTAACAATGCCCCGTCGTACCTAAGATCATTGTTTCAAACCAGTAGAAGGGAGGGACAACGATTACATCAGTTACATCTGCCCAAACCTAGGATCGACCTGTTCAAAAAGAGTCTAGCCTACTCTGGTGCCTACTTATGGAACAGCCTTCCACACCACCTAAAAAGCCTACCTACACAATATTCTTTTAACAAAGCACTTTTCAAACACTTCCTCAACACTGATTATCTACCCCCATAGAAACAGTATTTGCCTGTCAACATCTCATCCATAGGTCAACATTTCTTTTCCTCTTCCGCTCATTTTTGTGTGTGAATAATTTGTTTTATATCCATGTAATATCATTATTATATTCACTTTAAAATATTATTATATAATGTAATGTATGTGTGAATGTACCCACATAATACTGTACTTTAGAAATGTGAGTCGTGAGAATGTACCCGCATACCGAAAATACAGATTAATTGTAGACGGATTGACCGCATGAGTGAGTGTCGGTATACAGAATTTATTTATTTTTATTTATTGTTTTATTTATTTTATTTTATTATTACTTTTTTCCCCCATTTACTAGCTTGTTTGTTTCAACAACAAAAAACCCTACTCATTTTTTTATTATTATGCTTGCATACTGTAAATGAATGCTGTTATGGTAACTTTATAATGTTGCATGCCTTTAAATTAATGCTTAAAGCATCATGTGGGAATGAAAGGATATAGCATGCAAGATTAATGAGAGTGGAAGGGCAGAATGTTAGACGGGCCTGCGCGCCCAATTCTTTACCCTTCGAAAATAAAGTTCGTTCGTTCGTTCGTTCTCTCTCTCTCTCTCTCTCTCTCTCTCTCTCTCTATCTCCCGTCTTTTTTGAAGACGAAACACATGTTGGCCGACTGCCAAAACGGTTTTATGTTATATTTAAAAATTAGGACGGAGTAGCGAAAACGCCTTTTCTAATAGGGGTGGGTACCATCGCGTGGCGTTAATAGATTCAAAACGCAAGCGGCTCGCTGGCTTTTTTTAAAAATGCGACGTTCTGAAAAAACGACGTCTAACGACAACTGTCGCATGTTGTAACTAATAATAGATTCTTAGAATACGTTAGTTAAAAAAAATTCAAGTGGTGTCCAATATTTTGCATTAGATTTTATCGTCCTTCACAATTTTCAAATTTTTATAGTAGCGGGTTATAAATGGTAACTTTACGTCACTAGAATTGGACTTTTGAGAAATATGAGAAGGGTAGAGCAATGGTGGCGGGATGTGTAGAGAACCTATCTTGGCGTATTGGAGCAAAATTCAAATACAGTATTATCATTATAATTTGATCTGGAGGGTTAAAACGGTGCATTTTACCCCACCTATTAAGTTATTGTTGGTTGTCCAGTCAAAGAAAATAAAAGTGGATTTTTAGTCTTTGGCTGCATAGCAAACATCGATATTTGTATAGATTGTTTCGTCAAGTCTACGTCATATTTTCATTCACTAATTTACGTAAGTAGGTCAATTGTTTGCACAGCTGTTTTGCTATCATTCTTGTCTTATTGTAAAATTGGACGATTTGCTGTTGTTGTGCGTTCTTTTCTGTCTGTTTATTTTACATGGGATTATACCAAGTTGTTGTTGCTTGCCAACTTGTCTTTGTTTCTTTTATTTCCTTTATATTCGTTGAGTAGTTGCGTTCTCGGGTGCATTTTTTTCTGGACAGGATGTTTTGGCACATCTCTGAGAATTTCTACAAGAATTCTATCATATATTCTTCTTTGAAATTGAACTGTACACTTTACTTCTATATCCCACTGTCTTTCGGATTTGACCCGCAAAGGTGCTCCTCTTAAAGTACTCTGGTCAGATACTTGTCAGGTAGCATTGAATAAAATTAAAATACTATTCGCGAATCATCCTATTTTGATTCTGCAAAATTTCCATGAACCATTCTATATTCGCACAGACGCTTCTCAGATGGGAATCGGTGGCAGTTTGATGCAACTTGTCAACGGTGTACTCCATCCTTGCTTCTTTGTGAGCCGGAGGTTGTCTGTAGCTGAAAAGAAATACTCTGCGGGAGAAAGAGAGCTCCTTGCTCTTGTGTGGACGATATCAAAACTGTTTCGCTATTTGTTTGGACGAAAATTTTACGTTGAAGTCGATCATCATCCTTTGACGTCGATGAAACCAAAAGCATTTAAGAACTCAAGAATCTACTCTTGGTTTCTGCTACTACAACAATTTTCATTTGAAATCAAGCATATACGTGGTGAGGACAATTGGTTAGCGGACTTGTTGTCACGGTTTGCAGTTCACCATGACTGATGTATCTCACATGGAACTTTATATCCGAGTGTATGGTTCCAGTTTGTTTGGACATTATATTGTGTATTCTGGGCTTGATATTTCGTCTGGATATATGTACTCAAATTTTGTTGCTATTTTATTGATGTGACTATTCTTGATTACTGCTCTTCTTCATAATCTTTATGTATATATATATATATATATATATATATATATATATATATATATATATATATATATATGTATATATATATATATATATATATATATATATATATATATATATATATATGTCTTAATGCCTGATACTTCTCATTATATTGCTTGTCTGTATGGTGTATCTGTACTTAAGATTGCTGTACTTAAGATTGCTACAGGATCTTGCGCGTTTCCTGAAGTAAACGCTCGGGAGCGTGAGGGGTAATGTTGAGGCTGCTTCATGATGTGATTTTTATCGCGGCAACTTATTATTAGTGCCGGATTTTTGTCACACTATGTCGTACCTCAACTGAATGCAAGAGATACATGAAAGCGGTCGCTGTGAGATGAGTATCTAAGTATGACATAATATGGAGAGTGGAATATGACGCCATAGCGTCAAGATGTGTGTCTAATGGCTTGTGCATCAGCCAGTATATTGGATTGTGTATTCAATAAATATTTCTGAAGATAATGGTAAGCTGTATGCTTGATACTATATATAAGCTATATGCTATAATTTCTCCATCCCTTAACAACTGTTATTTAGATATTTGGCCACCACGGGCTGATAATTGTAGGTAAACAGTCTGGGTAATTTGCGTGTCCAGTTATACTCTATTATTAATGCTTTTGCATTAGAACTCTCTCTCTCTCTCGCTCTGGATGGAAAACAAGAGGACCGCACAGGTCAAAATCCAAGACCCGATAATAATTTAAAATATGTTACTGGAGCTATTCAGACCGCTAGATCGCAGGATTGATCAGCCTAGATTTTGTTGGAAACAAAAACAAATATCATAACAGTAATATAAATGTTATAACCTAACATACATTTACGGCAAGGACTCTTAACCACTCCGGTATTAAATTATATATTTTTTGTTAAACCACAAGAGTCTAGTTTATCTTAACGCTTTTAACGCGCGATGTAAACACTAGTCATTTATAAAATTACACATGATAATTATACTTCGTCATTTATCAAACACCTAGCGTAATATTAATTAATTAAACATCTATTACTGTGGAATAGCGAGTAATTAAATTTACGTTTACAGCTGGAAAAATGTGCTATATGTATTTAATACGCCATCAATTAACACAGTAAATCCTAGTGAAATGTAATGACGAACTTTAACAATTAAATCACTCAAGTGCTAGTATATATATTTACTGCAACACAGGGAAAAAATGAATTATCTCCACATATTAGTAATCCAAAGGTAATATGGCTCTAGTATAGCGAGCTAGATATTTTCCAAAAATCCTGTAGCAAACTGATAACTGATTTTAAAGGATGAGGTATTTATATAAAATAGGTCTTCTTTCGTTCTCTAGTGCGAGATATCATGCCTTAGCCCGTATTTTGGGAAAATCCACAGTTCGATTCCTGAATGAAAGCTTTCTTTCACACTTCTGCCGACCGCGTAGCCATTTGCAAGCGAGCAGAAGTCTTTTGATTCCGTCTCTTACTGTAGCTGATTACGTCCCCCTGGGGATCACGAACAAACGGATGTTGCTGTAACTGTGGTTATCGCCCTTTTTTGCATTCGCTTAATTCCCCCTGTCAAATGTAACCATCAAAGGTACGTCTTATCGCCCTTTACAGATCCCCTTTTGAAGGAATGTTAGTTCAGGATCTGAAAAACTGCTTTAATAGCGCGTGAAAGAAGACAAGTAGGCGTGGCTAAACTCTGAGTAAGGCAGATAGCAAGAAAGGTATGACTTATGTGCAACCAACGTGCAGGCTAATTAGTAAAGCAAGGTGAACGAGTCGGTTGAATGAAAATGAATGAAAAATAAGGGGCGCCTGTGGGAATCAAGAGAACTATCGAGGTGCTCTGTTCTCATAACCTGACACAATGCATATGGATTGACATTTTGACACGACCTGACTAGTACGTGTATGGATTGACGGTTATGAGATGTGAGTGTAGGTCAGTAGTAGTGTCATGTATTATGTGAGCATGGGTACTGTATGATATGATAGCAACCCTACATCTTGTGTTAAAGTGCTTGCACATTGGTTAGACATGTGTGCTGTATTACACACCAGTAACCTCACTTATGGTGTTAAATTGTCTACCCATTGACAGACAAGGGAGCTACACAATATGCCACTAACCTCACATATTGCGTTAAACTGCCTGCTACTCATGGCAATACACATTACCTGCCGGTGTTTTTTTTACACCTTCCTGGTTGAGAAAAATTTAATTTTTGTCGGGGGGGGGGGGTAAATATATGTCACGGATTATTTTGCATATCACAACGGATTTGCTTGTGGAAAGCGTTATTATGCTCTAACAAAACTATATTGTACAGAGCTACGCCAATACAGTATGACGTAGTTAATATATGCAAGCAGCAGATGTAAAAAGTATGCAGAAGTGAGCGGCGTCTGATAGAGGAATTCTCATTGAGTTTCAGTAGAGTGTGGACATGTTTACGAGGAGCTCCAGATTTGGAAGTGTATGTCCACTGTATGATTCTACATTATGAGGCATCAGCAAATATGTGTGATTGCCAGATAAAATATTGACGAAAGTGATTATGTTTTGAACTCTGTTTGATTCGTTAATGATTTCAACCATGTCACGTTAAACGACTTCAGAGCGGACTCAAGACGGACCAGTTCGTATCTTGTATCATATTGATTGCAAAAGCCCAGTCCAGTGTATGGCTAATATTCACGTGTTCTAAAGTGATGATGTTTGAAATGATTGGAGCAGTGTATGGACAATAAAAGTATGTATGGTCTATATATTGGAGAGTTTATTTGGTGATGATTTACTGTTACAACGTTACACCTTCTAGACTTATTCTTGGCCAAACATATAAACACTCCTTAATAACGCAACAAGAACGTTCTGGTGTTTTTAGTTTTAAATGAACAAAACCAGAAAGAGCAGTGAGATAAGAATCTTTGTGATTTCTTCATCTGGTTGTTATGATAATCAGCACTGAAGGTTTCCATTGACACAAGTGGTTGGGAGGTATGCTGGGGTTCATTTAGGGGCTGGTTAATGATGCCAATAATCAATTTAAGGTAGTCGAGACTTTCTCAAAATATGTAACGCTAACTTTCTATGTTTCCTGTAACTTGCCTGGCTACACTGTCTTGGAATGTTCCGGTTGTTGCCTAACGTGTTTTCTTTTTTTTTTTTTTTGATAATCCAAAGTTATAAAATGTTGCATATTGTTTGACTCTACAAGTTTTATGTGCACGAGATGTAAAGTGAACCACTTCAACCCAATTTCTAAGGCCTCATTCGGGCCAGGGGTAGCACAGACATTTTAAAAAAGGTGTCGCCAAGATAACAGATAGAACATGGATTAAAATATATTCTTGAATGATCATGTTTGTATAATTTGGGACCCAGTTTAGGAATTTTAAAAAAATATTTATTATTCTAGCAGCATCACTGACATATGAATTATTTACTCCCGCTAATGATTTATCGATAACTCGGGTCGGTAACGATATCATCTACTTCAGGGATTACACGTTTTCCCTAATCCTGTTCCGCATGAGATCATCAAAGCTGTGAATTTTCCCAGTTGCTAATAGATCTAGAGAACGCATCCAAACTTTATCCATCATGTTCGAGAATTGGTCTAGCCTTCCTACTTTGGTCTTCGGATTGTGGTACGAAATGCCAGCTAGAACTGATTGCGTATAGAAAACGTCGTAATTTGTAATCTGAATTTCTTGGATTGAAATGCGTTTGTTTAGTTTTATGGCTATTCGGCCAAACAATGTAAAAACTGGAATTGTTGTTGAACAATATCTACATACTTTCATGGAGTTTAATCGTGTTGTAGAGATGGCAACCATTGAGCTGACCTAACATGAGTCCTCGACACTTTGGGTAATCAAATTTGATTATTAAAGCCATCACTTGTCAAGTTGACAGTCACTAATAATGTTGTTAATATGAGTGCTGTTAATGAGAAGGTTTCGGGGGATTTAACCGTGATAGAGGATGCGCTAGGTTGTACATGTATGAAAGATAGTCTTGCATTCTTGTTGTCTGATGGTGATATTATGGCTGTATAAAGTGCATGCCAAGAGTCTCCGATGTACTTAATATTTAAGAACAATTTGATTTGTGGTTAGAAGTTCGAAAGCTGTGATAATAGAGGTGATGAGGATCTCTGTTTAGTGTGAGTTTTTTTTGGTTTTTTTTTTTTTGGTCGGCTTAGCATTTTTAACCTCAATAGACTTGTGTTCCGGAGGACCAACTAATGAAAAATAAATGTATGCAGTAAGGGAACAGGACTGGCATTAGCAAGTGATCTGGTGTGGGCCTGCAAGTGTGATTTCATTATCTTTTAGTTGCTTAAATAAATAGACATATGAGTACAGTTGAAAAAATTGTTAAGGGTGATCAGTAAGTTCTGTGTTTATGCCCAGTGTTTGAAGCAAACACGTTTTAGTGATTGTTAATAATTTTAGCTTTTGTAGCTCATTCACATTGTGGTCTCCAAAGGTGAGGGTCTTTCTTTTCTTGGTAAGCCTTATATAGTTGCTGGTGACAGTACTTGCTGCTTCTTGTGATTCAAGTATTCTGTGACTGCTGAAGTTCACGTGATAATGAGAGCTGGAAGTTGTAGGTAGAAATGTTTACTGGAATTCTTCATACATTGTCCGCAGAGATTTCCGGAGTGACTTCATTACGACTACGTTGGCGGTGAGTCGTTTATTGCTGAGCTTTGTCGCTCTTATTATAATTATTCTCAGAAAATTAGTGACTCAGTTGGTGTTGCTAAGTGAAATGCTGTTTACAGTTCTTGCTCTTCGTACAGCTATGTTTTAGTACAGCTATGTTCTAGTACAGCTATGTTTTAGTACATCTATGTTTTAGCACAGCCACATTTTAGTACAGTTATGTTTTAGTATATCTGTATTTTGCACAGCTGTGTTTTAGTGCAACTGTGTTTTAGTACAGCTATATTTTAGTACATCTATGTTGTAGTGTACTTCTTTGTGTGGGAAAAGTGTTCTCCCAATGACCAGGTTGGAAACGCTACAGAAACCCATTAATTTATCCCCATTTTCGTTTGCTGTTCCGCTGCCGCATTTCCCCATTACTACTTTCATTATATGTATTGTGTGTTCCAACTTTCGCATTGAGGTCTCCTATTACTACAATATGGAGGTGGGCAAAAAGACACACTCTGCTGTTTCGAGACAGTCGGCTCAGTGATTTAAACTGTGTCGACACACTGTTTCGACACAACGGCACTATTGCCCGTATCGGGAAGAAAGAAGTCTCTAATAGACAGTATACATTACTATACATGAACTGTGTGAGAATCTCCTCTGTTTTTTTCTTGCGCGCTACTGGCGTGTGTGAAAATCTATGGCATTTCGTGTGACCACAATTCAATATTTTTACACAAGTCTTCATTATGATGAAATAAAACGTAGATATGATGATAGCTGCAGTATATGTGAAAATAATAAAAAAAACAACAATAATAATAACAGTAATAATAACACATGATATCAAATTAGAGTAAGCTAGTTTTGGTAGACAATGATTCAAATCCACACCGAGTACACAGATATCAGCAGAGCTAATAAAGTGTCCATTACATTTATACGAACACACGGACACTTTCAACTTTAACATAGTGCCTAAAACATTGACAACTGCAGCACTGACACAATTTCCACTTCTCAGCAAAAATAATATCACTTGTAAAATCAAGTCATTATAACACATCCCTGAAGAATATGACATGTTTGATATTCCATACTAATGTTCCGAACGGTTGACTCAAATTTTACAATGGCCCACGGAAGGTGAGACAGTGTGTCTCTGCAAAACAGCGAGACAGACAGGAACTGAAACTGTTTCGAAACAACAAGCAGGCTGTGTGTCGAATCTTTCGGACTCAATGCTGTTTCGAAGCATTGTTTCGACACACACACACAGTAGCCATCTCTACTACGATAAGATCATATCTAGGTGTGTCTTCCAATTCTTTCTGCAGTTGTTGATAGAATTCATCCTTGCCCTCATCATCGCTGTCATTCGTTGGTGCGTAGCATTGTATTATTGTAGTGTTGGTGAATCTCCCTCTCAATCTTTTTCTTATCAGTCTGAAGTTCACAAATTAACATGGGAGTCACCGGGTGGTCGGGACAGAGGCCGGACAGACCACATTGTGATTGACGGTGGATGGAGACATGCATTGCAGGATGTGAAGGTGGGGGGAGATGCGGATGTGGGAAGTGATCACCATTTAGTAGTAGCAAAACTGAAAGTGAAATTAAGAACGGCTGGACCAACTGTAACTACACAGAAAAGATTTGACATCAGCAATTTGAAGGACCCCCTTACCAGAAAAAGTTTTGCGGCTGATATAAAGAAGCGATATCAATTTGCTAAAAGTCAGAGGCGAGGTCCCCCTGGTTAGGGCAACTGTATAGCGAACAGTGCCGTCGGCTAGACAGGGAAGTTGAACGCCAAATCCGAGCCAACAAGGGGAATTTCCTAGACGATCTTGCAAGACAGGCGGAAGAGGCGACACTGAGAAATGAACAAAGCTCAGTATACAAAATGACTAAAATCAGCGGCGGAAAACCGGGTGCAAACAGTATTACATTCGTAAGAGATAAGCAAGGAAATCTCATCACGACAGCAGAGGGACAGGAAACAAGATGGGCAGAGCATTTCAGAGAGATTATGAACAAGGAACTCCCAGAGACACAATTGAATGTTCCTGAGGCTGAAAACGATCTAGATGTTAATACAGACATTCCACGAAAGGAAGAAATCATCACGGCAATCAAGGGGTTAGAGAATGTAAAAGCTCCTGGCCATGATAACTTAAATGCAGAGCTATTTAAGACAGACCCTGAGCTAGCAGCAGAACTATTAGAACCACTATTTGCATGGGTCTAGAAAGCGGGGAGAACACCAACGGAGTGGAACAAAGGAATAATTGTCAAATTGCCCAAGAAGGGAGATCTTGCAGACTGCAATAATTGGAGAGGAATAACTCTTCTCTCAGTTCCCAGCAATATACTAGGCAGGATGATTGTACAGAGAATGTTAAAAGCGGTGGACCACAAACTGAGGAAAGAACAAGCAGGATTTAGAAAGAACAGAAGATGTGAAGATCATGTGTTTACCCTCAGGAACATTATAGAGCAGTAATAACACATAAGGAAGGGAAACCCGAGGCCTGTAAACAGTAGATAAATATTAGACAAACATAAAGGTATGTTTTCAGGCACTCGTAAGAAATAAAGAAGTAGAACACTAGACAACAGAAAAACAACAGACGTGAGTGGTTTACCCAGGATTCGAACCCCGGTGATGCCTAGCTGGCCGGGAGGATAGTGTGATTCGCTTGTATAGCTAGGCGGTGTTGTCTTACGGAAGGTCCTGGGTTCGAGCTGGAGCTGGGTTGGCCATGTCCTCAGGGAAGACCCCGATGCCATCGTGGGAACAGCTATGCTATGGACCCCTGAGGGAAGGCAAGAGAGAGGCCGATCGAGAACTGCTTGGCAGAGAACTGTGGAGGCTGAGATGTAAGGGATGAACCAGAGTTGGGGCACTGTACAGCGGATGGCCACCGACCGAACAAAGTGGAATCAATTTATTGTTACCCTACAAGACGCCACCAGGCGTGATGGCCACTGACTGCTTTGACGGTCGGCGGCTAAGGATCAAAGAATGTTGTAGTACAGCTAACGTTTTAGTACAGCTGTGTTTTTGTACAGCTCTGTTTAAGTACATATAAATTGTAGTACAGCTAACGTTTTAGTACAGCTGTGTTTTTGTACAGCTATGTTTTAGCCTAAATGTTTGCATAAGATGTTTTGAGCCGATCAACTCTAGTCTCAGCACGTCAACCTCTCACGTTATTCTATTATACACTAACCCCGATGTATTGATGATTTTGTGGGTGTCGAATATAATGTTATTACTAGACCACTATCATATACTGTTCTAAATGACGGTTGCTCTGTCGCTGTAGATCTCGTTTCATTGAAAGCAGACATTTTATTTTTGTTCCAACTGTGATATCTTAAGCAGATTCACGATGAGATGGCGCGCGATGTTTGATGTCAGAGAAAAGCGGGAAAAGAAAACATTATATTGTTTGAAAGCTATAAAAGATAATTGACATGTTGATAACAGCTGTATTAGATGACTCCAGCAATGGTAGTTGTTCCCCACAAATTGTCCAAGTATTTCTGGATTCATTCTTCCACAGTGTCTCAGTATCATATTGCTACTAGAAGTGTTACAAAATTGAAGACAAACATTTGCAGATAAATTAATATCTTCTACATGTGAATGTCTAGATTGAATGCGTGTTTTGATGGACGCGATTGATTTATAACACACATTGGACATACTTTGTAAGTCTTTATCTTCCAGCAATGTTGGAAATAATGTATGTCACACTAGTTGTTGTTTTTGTATGTGATATGTTAAACTGTATTCGTTTACTTAGTTTTCTATTTTACGGCAGTTATCTTGTGTTTGGGGGTCGTTTTTGTTTCGTGTTCTCAGCTGTGTTGTGGCGACACAACCCACCACTATCATAGTGACTGTCTTGGTTGGAGCATTGCCTCGTTTTGCCTCTTTTAACTTGGACACAAGAATTGTAGGCTATATTAAGGCGCACATTCAAATACGAAAGACTTTGTGGTCTGGTATGATGGTGAATGTAACAATGACTCTTTATTGTCTGGAGTATTTATCTGCTCAGGAAGGTAATGACTCAACTTCCAGTTTGGCTAAGAAGAGATGTGGTTTCCATTCTTTCATCCATGGCTGCATGTGCATCTTTGTCCCCGTGGGCAGTTCTGAGATTGAATGTTTTAAAACAATGTTTAAAATTAACCTGCATACTAAGTTAGCTGAGCTGCCATTGCGTAACACTCATCGGGTGATGTTATGTTATGAAATCTCGAAAATTGTTAATGTTTAAAAAATGTAATGTCTTACCTTCCAGTACAAGGTGCTGTGGGTGGCCCTAGTCCCCCCGGTCCTGGAAGTAATGGGTCTGTAGCAGATAGAAAAAGCTGATGTTAACAGACAGGCTCTCAGAACTACCTACTAATGACATTCTTAAAATAGCTGTAAATATATACCAAATACATACATACCACTCACACTCAAAACTGAACGCGTTCAAACAAAAACAGTAACACAAATAAACTCATTGAAAGAAAGAGCCATTTACTTAGCGGACTAACAGTTGCTCAGAAAGACAAGGAAAAAATAAAGTCCTAAGAAATAACTAAATATATTCCGCGCCAACGAAGCAAGGTGGAAATAGTTGTCCTCCTGCCCGTGTCATCCGCTCAAGGCCTTCCATGACTTATTAATCCCATTTATTTATGTTGCGACCTTTCTTGTCCATCTGATTTTCCATCTCTCTACCTCTCTAGCTCTAGGTATTACATAACAAGGACTACATTGCAAGGCAATTTTCTTCACTAGGTGAAATACCAGTCCCTGACGTCTTCTTCTCATTCTGGTTACACTTGCACATTTCTGGTTCTTGTCATCAGTTCCACATTGGTGATCATGTTAAACTAAAACCATTTCAATATTTATATTCTACACAAGTATTTATTTATAGATACTTAGTCGTTCCTCTTCTACCGTGAGGTGTAGAGGTTGTATTTATTTATAGATACTTAGTCGTTCCTCTTCTACCGTGAGGTGTAGAGGTTGTATTTATTTATAGATACTTAGTCGTTCCTCTTCTACCGTGAGGTGTAGAGGTTGTATTTATTTATAGATACTTAGTCGTTCCTCTTCTACCGTGAGGTGTAGAGGTTGTATTTATTTATAGATACTTAGTCGTTCCTCTTCTACCGTGAGGTGTAGAGGTTGTATTTATTTATAGATACTTAGTCGTTCCTCTTCTACCGTGAGGTGTAGAGGTTATTTATTTATAGATACTTAGTCGTTCCTCTTCTACCGTGAGGTGTAGAGGTTGTATTTATTTATAGATACTTAGTCGTTCCTCTTCTACCGTGAGGTGTAGAGGTTGTATTTATTTATAGATACTTAGTCGTTCCTCTTCTACCGTGAGGTGTAGAGGTTGTATTTATTTATCAAAATCTGACATTTCTTGGTTGTTGTTATTCTTGTTCTCAATGTTTCAGAGCCATAAGTTACGGCTGACTGATTATTACATTTGAAAGTCTTGATTTTTTTTTTTTGTTCTTGACTTGATTTATCTTGATTGTCATATATTTTGTAAATGCAATAACAGCTTTTCTGGGTCTTCTGTATTCTTAGTTTGATATCAGTCTGTTTCAGCAACTTGTTATTACAGCCGAGATACCTTGTATATGAGGATTTTACATTTAAGATGTGTGTGTGGTTGTGAGTGTGTGTGTGTGTGTTTGTTTGTTTGTTTGTGTATTTTCAGACTCATTTCTGTAATCTCTCGTCAAGAATTTTATTTTGTCTTGCATTTGGTTATGGCTTTGGTGAAGAAGAGGAAGGTCGTAGGAGAAATTTATATCATTAAGTTGTTTGCCAGGATTCCATTACTGTTGGGTGGCGATGAAGTTTTCATAACAAATCTGTAACACTGATAGATCAGCTCACAATTAAAAGTTTAGTCGTATCTACAGACCCATCCCAGAGCGACAGTGGACAGTTAGTTGCAGGATTAGCAAAACCACACTGGGGAATTAACTAAATTAACAGCAATACAGAGTGTACCCCAATCTTTACCTCTAAAATGGCAGCCATATTAAAAACACACTGGAACTCATTTCAGACAAGCTCCTATATAATGTTACTATGTTTGCAGATTCGGTGATATTCCTACAGGCCATCGAAGTACAACATGGACACAGCGTACTATATACATCAGAGAAGTGATATTGTCAACCAATTAAGATTTTGTAAACAAAGGATATCATGTGTGCCTCGCTTAGATTCCAGCTCAAATAGGGACTTATTGAAACGAAGTAGCAGACTAGGCAGCTAATCGGGATAAAATCAGTAAAAGTAAAATAAAGACAGTAAAATCAGAAATGTGCTAGACTAAGAGTTGAGTCAACCATATTATTTCTGAGAGTGAAACCGACAGGGGTTCAAAGTAGTAAAAGGGCAAAAAGTGTATGCACTTTTGAAAGAACTAATTTTTTAAAAATGTTCCCAAAACATTTAAAGTACCATTAAACAAAACGTTGTGAAGCTTGCTACTAGATACAAGATACTTTAAGTTGGAGAATACTTGCTCCAGACAACAATGATAAAGAAAGTAATCTGTTACACTGCAACAAACACAAACACCAGATGTATTACTTGAACAAGTACTTTAACGATAGCTTTATGGACATTGAAACGAAATAAATTTGTTCAGTATAGATGCTCCAAAGGAGCTTCAAACAATAGCAAAACGATTCTTTTAGCAAACACATAAGTATATATAATCTCAAATAAACAACTTTCTGTGAGAAAGTATTGTGAGTGGGTCTCAGAAAGATTATTTTGGTTTGTCACAGAGTTCCTGCTGCAATGTTTATTATGGTTGGTCTCAGAGCTTCTGCTCGAACGTGTATTATGGTTGGTCTCAGAGTTTCTGCTCGAAAGTTTGTCTCAGAGTTTCTGTTCGAAAGTTTGTCTCAGCATTTCTGCTGGAAAATTTGTCTCAGATTTTCTGTTGAAAGCATTGAGAGGGATCTCAGAGCGTCGGCTTGAAAGTTTATTATAGTGCGTCATTGAATTGGATGAGGTCCAGTGCGGATTCCGAGCAAACCGAAGTACTCAAGACCTCATCTTCACACTCAGATTGCTGAGTGAAAAGGTCCTTGAGTATAAGAGTGAGATCTATCTTTGTTTCATAGATCTGGAAAAGGCGTTTGACAGGGTCCCCAGCAGCAAACATTGGGACTGTTTGGCAAGGAAGAACATTCCCACACTTCTGATTCATGCTATACAGAGCTTCTACAAGTCTTGCAGAAATTATGTGAGGACAGCAAACCATAACTAGTAGGAAGTATTGTCAATTTAAAGAGAAAAACAAAAACATTTTAACTCATCGTTTTCCACCGAGTCACGGCAGCCTTCTACTGTACTTTTTGTATTCCTTACTCTTTTACTGCACTGTAGCAGGCTTTCCAGAAGGTTATGAATTGTCACGAGTTGCTGATAAAGAATGAGAAAAATGCTAAAGGTACTCAAAACATCAAGATAACAAAGGTATCAGCAGATCATGATTGTGCACCTTTACAACGAGTTGAATCCTCGAACCCTTCTGATGGGGACAGACACAATGGGCAAAATCAGGCATCTGATAAGAAGATCAAGTCCTCTGAATTCCAAAAACGGGGATTATTAATTCGACACAAAAAATTATTGATAGAATATAACTGTTAATATATGAACAAGGACAACGAAAAGAAACAAACAAAAGAACTTTATTTTCAAAGGGTCGAGAATTGGACACGCTAGCTGTGGCGTGAGGTTTTTATCTGGCTCTTGGATCAGTATAATACTGACAATTACAGAAATAGAATTTCTGCAGAAAATGGTGAAGTCCCAGTGTCTGAGAGAACTACTGGTATCACAAATTAGTTACGGCTGTGAATGATCTGATCTCGAAAAATTAGTAGAGAGGAGACCGACATAACTTGCCACCTCCGCTGTATAACTAACTGTGATATTAAGACAAGGAAACAGATTTTACTTAACAATGATAAAATTGACAAGTCTTCAAATACAATTTCCTTATTATTTATTTAGTATATACACTATCTACTCTTGTGCTGAAGGGTGAATGTTGAAAAATGGAATGTAATGGATTTGTAAGTTTACATATGATTTACAAATATTTATATAGATATATAAATATATTACAACAAGTTTTCCAATTATAGGAACAAAAAATTATATCAGCTGTGCTGTTATTCAATTATAGTACAGGTATCAGCTGTGCTGTTAATTACGTCTATAACAATTATTAGCTATGCTGTTAATCTTGTCTCTTTCTACGCTAACTCTCTTTCTCGTCACTGACACTAACTTTTGCTCACAATGCTGACAGAAATGGTACTAATATGTACTCATTTCTCTAAGGTCTGTTCTTCTTTGTTTGGTTCACACAACAACGGCTGAGGATCGTTCCTTTAGCCCACCCAAGACTGAGGGGGACCAAAGATGTAGATTCTGTGCAATCTCTATGCTCCTGTGGAGTTCCAGGCAGCTGGATTGACGACCCACGATCTCAGTTTTGATGACACGAATAAAACCTGTAACAAGAAAAAATAGGGGCTAATTTCTCTCCTCAAGCCCACCTATTTCTATTGTATATGATATGAGCGTGTCTCAGGTGTCTGCATGTAGGATGAATGACAACATGGCTCAGTATGATTAGCAATAGCGAGACAAGACAGGTGTCTACTTGCAAAACATTCTTTCTGACAAATTAATACATGGATACATCCAATAATATGAATTCAATACATGAATACATTCAATACATGAATACATCCCATAATATAAATTCAATACATGAATACATCCAATAATATGTACACCTAGGTGTGATACAACCATTTCCTTCCCCCTGTAATATACCAGGCCCTCTCTGACAAGTGCTATACAAGCTGGTAACATATATCCTAACAATATTGTTATGTTCTTATGATAGGAGTATATGAGACGAGGACTGTTTGGTGATATATCAGGTGGGAGTTATAGGAGACAATAGATTGGTGTTAGATGAGACAATAGATTGAGTCCCAACAAAGACTGTTTTGGTTATATTTCAGTTGGTCTGAGATAATAGATTGAAGTTATAGGAGACAATAGGTTGAAGCATGAGTCCTATTAGTCTTCGTCTTCATCAATCATATCTGGAAATACAATCCTTATACCTAATGCCCCAAGATACAATCAGTAACCTGATACATTCATAGTGAGCCAAAATATATTAAATATATACAGGTGTAGGTATTATAAATAACACACAACAAATACCAACATTATAGACCTGCTGTACCTATTTTTCTACCAGTTTATAGTGAATTATATTTACCCTCTAAGATTTTTTAAACCGGCCAGATTTTGACTCGACTTAGTGAAGCAGGCTGCAGGTCAATGCACTCCAGGTAATCTATAAATCAAAGTTGACAGCTCCTCTTGTTCAGTCGGTCGTCTCTCTGGCTTCGTGTCGGGTTGCGTGCTTTTGCATAAAATCTCGCCCGATTATATAGGTAGATGAATGCTTAAGCAAAGCTTTTGGTTGGTTCCTGGCGGGGCAAGCTGATTGGTTTCCTGCAGTTTAGTCCCAAGCGTCGTACAGCCTAATTTTATTCTGTTTTTTCCGCCATCTTGAGTGAACAAGATGGCCGCGACCCACATCCGAAAAAAACAGGGCTTAAGTTTTTTTTCCTGGCGTAACTTCTTGTAATTTATTCCGGCTCAGCAACTGTGCGTTGATTGGCTGGGGCAAATTTGTATCCCGACATAATGATTTAACAAAGTAGTGGGGTTACACACACTCGTTTCACGACATAGCTCCATCCTTTCCTAGCTGTGACCTGTCATAGCTGAAGTGTAAACACCTGCTGTAGTTAATCATTTTGCGTCTGTCCTTTCAGAGTAATAGGGTGTCAACTTAAAAAATCAGCTCCTACATTGTCTCTTCCCGGAATGTAATTCACGGTAAAGGAATAAGGCGCCAGAAGCAGACTCCACATTAACAATCTCGAATTTAACTTTTTAGATGCAGCCAAGAATGTTAAAGGCTGGTGATCGCTTTGGACAATGAAGTGTGTCCCATAAAGGTAAGGTGAAAATTTGTCGATGGACCAAATTAGAGCCAAACATTCTTTCTCTATGGTCGAGTAGTTCAACTCAGCTGCATTCAGCTTCCTACTGGCGTAGGCGACTGGTAAAAGTTCCTCCGGCAGGGCTTTTGATTTCTGCAAGAGAGTTGCACCAATACCTATACTGCTAGCGTCCGTCCTTAATACAAATTCCTGTGTGATATCGGGTAGCGTAAGGATTGGTTTGCTGGTGAGTTTTGCTTTTAGCTCTTTGTAAGCTTTTTCACAATCAGCATTCCATTGGATTTTGTCAGGCTGTCCTTTCTTAGTTAAGTTAGTTAATGGTGCACACAGAGAGTTAAAGTGGGGTATGTACTTCTTATAGAACCCACATAATGACACGAATGATCTCACATCTTTCTTCGTTTGAGGTCTGGGTGCCTTCTTTAACTTCTCTATATTCTTTGGGTCAGGAGACATATGACCTGTAGAAATAGTGTGACCTAAGAATTCCAACTCCTTACAACCGATATAGCACTTGGTTGGACGTGCAGTCAATCCAGTGGCTCTCAATCTGTCAAACAACATGGAGAGCGCTACTATTTGCTCTTCAAATGTGTTTGTAGCAACAAGAATGTCATCCATAAAGTTAGTGATATGGGGATTTTGTAGAGGTTCCAACAATTTCCTCATCATTCTTGAAACGATAGTGGGAGCATTTTTCAGCCCAAAGGGTAGTACATTAAACTCATAGTGTCCGTCTGATGTACTAAATGCCAGAATTTTCCTAACTTCTGGTTTCACTGGTATTTTGTAGTATCCCTTGCTTAGATATACCTTCGATAAATACCTAGCCTTACTCAGTGTAGAGAACAGCTGGTTGGTGTCAGTTAATGGGTCCACCTGAGGTTCTGTGATCGCATTAAGCTTCCGGTAGTCAATACATAACCTGTGTTCACCACTCGGTTTTCTCAATAGCACCACACTTGAGCTATAGGGAGAGTCTGACTTCGAGATAATTTTCTCAGATAATCAACTTCCTCCCTTAGTGCTTGGGCTTTCGCATAGGGTATAGGGTATGTTCTCATGCATACTGGGGTAGGGTCGGTAACTTTCATGTCGTACTCTAACAGATTCGTACGACCTGGCTTATCTGTGAGCAAATCAGCATGGGTTTCCAACACTTTCTGAACCCTCTTCTTCTGCTCTGGAGTTAAATGTTCACTAATATTTACTTGAACATAATCCTCTGTAGTTGTGAGTGGATACTCCATAGAGTGAAGTGGTTCACCGTGCATTTCTGTTGCAATGGCTAGGGTCATGATATGTGCAACTTCTGATGATTCCTTGTCATAGTATTTTTTAAGAAGATTTACATGATATACCTTCTCCTTTCCTTTCTTGTCAATCTTATAATTGGTCCTGGAAAGTTTCTCCAGTATGACATAGGGTCCCTGCCATCCAATCTGCAATTTATTATTGCTGCTCGGCAACAGTAATATAACCTTTTCACCCACCTTCCGTTCCCTATCCTTTGCTTTTTTGTTGTAGTACGCAGCATGCTTCCTCCTGGCCTGTCTTAAGTTATCATTGGCCAGTTTCCAACCTGCTTTCAATCGAGATGTCAACTCGTTGACGTACTGGTATGAGGAAGTCACTGTTTCCTCTGCCTTTTCATCAGTCCATGTCCGCAGCAATGCCTCCAGTGGACCTTTTATTGGTCTTCCAAACAACAATGTAGCTGGAGCCAATCCAGTTGAGGTGTGGGGTACTTCCCTATATGCAAATAGAGCCGCGGGTAAGTATGTATCCCAAGTATCAGGTTTTTCACTCGCCAGCTTTCTAAGGATTGAAATTAGCGTACCATTGAACCGCTCTACTTGACCGTTCCCTTGGGCATGGTAGGGACTACAATGATAGTGCCTGGCTTGAAATATCCTGAATACTTCTTGTGTTAGCTTCCCCTTAAACTGAGACCCATTGTCAGTCAATATCTGATGCGGGAAACCTAATCGGGTAAATATTGTCAACAGGGCCTCTGCCACGTGCTTTGAATCTACAGCTGACATGGCCACTGCTTCTCCCCACATAGAGCAAGTATCAACCAAGGTTAAGATGTAAGCATTTCTCTTCTTGGTCCTAGTGAGGGGTCCAACAATATCTACTGCAACACGTTCACAAGGGGTTCCCATAATAGGCATTTCTCCCAGTGTTGCTGGTGCAGTCCTATGCTTAGGAGCTACTCTTTGGCATTCTGGACAGGATCTTACATATCTTTTTATGTCCTCTGTAATTCCTGGCCAAAAGTAGTGACAGGCTATCCTTTGTCCAGTGGCCCCTATTCCCATATGTCCACTGAAGGGTATAGCATGTCCTAGCGTCATAACCTTCTCCCTGTAAGATTTTGGCACTACAAGCTGTCCATGCCCTTTAGGTCCTGTTCCAGCTTTTCTGTATAGTAAGCCATTCTTCATATACAAGTCTCCTTTCTCTGGAGGGTTATGTGCTTTAGGCAATTTGCCAAAACAAGGCTTCAATGTGCTATCTGCTGCTTGAGCCTTTTTCATCTCTTCTGGATGAGTATTGATAGGATTCTCCTCCATTTTCCTGGAGCTTTCCCTGGTCTGGACTGTTGCCATAACTACAGGTTTTATAGGTTCTCCAAGGAAAACATACCTACACCCCAAAATCAAAGGGTAAATAGGGTCGTCCATCACTGCTGCTTTGATTTCTCCTTCCACATAGCGAGATCTTATGTTGATTCGAGCTATGGGAAGTGTCATGGTTCTTTCTCCCTTGATCGGTCCTCTGATTTCCACTGTTTCTGTTGTTATCTGGTCAGGACTCACTCGAGAAGAGCACACAACTGAATCAAAGTCCAATCCTGTGTCATATAAACACAGTAATTGAGTGCCATTCACGGTCACTTCCTCACAGACTGGGGGATGATGGAAGTCTTTCTGACTTACTGCCATTTCCTTCCTTCCCTGATTCCCTGTTGTAAGACATGCAGCATGATGAGGAGGATTCTTCCTTCTGCAGTCCGCAGTATTGTGGTTACTCATTAGACAAGTTTTACACCACTTTCCTTCCTTCCGGTAAGGTGTCTTATCCGATCTTAGAGGGTTTTTGTCCTTTTGGTCAAATCTTTGTTTGTTTCTTGTGGTATGGTCCTTTTGTTCATATTTGGTATAGTTTTGTGGTGATTTGAAGTTTTCACCCTGCTTCTTCCTGTTTCCTAATAATTCTGCCTGAGCTGCTTGATATCTCTCAGCAACAGTTACAATATCTTCCAATCTCTCTGCTCCTTGTTCCATGATAAACTTCCTCATTTCTTGAGGCATAGACTCTTTCAATTGCTCCATCATTACCATTTCTTTCAGATCCTGACACTTTCCTAAACTACTCAATTTTTCCAAATAGGTTTCCAATCTAGCAGAGAATTGGTGATAGTTTTCTCCTGGAAGACGTTTAGCTGTTCGGAATTTCTTTCTATATGATTCTGAGTTCTTTTCATATCTCACAAGCAATGCCTGCTTCAGGATTTCGTAATCTTTCTGGTCATCTCTTGAGAGCTTCAAATATACATCGTAGGCCACAACTCTCAATCCCTGAGATAGTTTAAGACTCCACTTTTCTTTCCCTAACTCATAGGTAGTGGCAAGTCTTTCGTATCTATCCAGGTACGACTCAATGGCGTCTTCTTTCTCAACAAATGGGTCCAGATGAAAATTCATGGCCCCACTTGAGGTGCTCTGGCTGGAGCTACTCTCAGAGTGAGGTGAGCTACCACCGTTATTGTCAGTATTTGTCTGAATTTCAAGCTCTTTTAATCTCAACTGATGGTCTCTCTCTGCTTGTAATTTCCTTTCCTCATTTTCAGCCTCCCGTTTCTTGGCTTCAATTTCTAATCTTTTGGTTTCTCTCTCAGCTTCCAGTCTTTTGGCTTCTCTCTCAGCTTCCAGTCTTTTGTCTTCTCTCTCTAATTGCAACTTTCTTTCTTCCTTATCCGTGTGTTTGTCCACTTCTGTTGTGACATACTGAGTAAGAGCATCACCTGTCATGTTTAATTCCTTACCCATCTGCATGATCGCAGTCCTGAACTTCACTAGATCAGCCATGGCGTTACTTAGAGAGGGTATGTAAATTTACTATAACCAAATTATTGTAATTAAACTTAATTAATTTAATTGAACAAAAAAATTTCCGTGCAACCTTGTGAGCATCAACTATTTACTGAGTACTAAATGGTACTCCTCCTACGAAAATAATGTTTTAAAAAATCCTATTATGATTTTCTCAAAAAAAATGTTCCTTATGTATCTATGGGTGGCACAAGATAAAGTGTAGATAGAGGAATAGACTAAGTATGGCTCAAGGTATATAGAAATATCCCAGGAACGAGCCCCCAGTGTGGCGTGAGGTTTTTATTTGGCTCTTGGATCAGTATAGTACTGACAATTACAGATATAGAATTTCTGCAGAAAATGGTGAAGTCCCAGTGTCTGAGAGAACTACTGGTATCACAAATTAGTTACGGCTGTGAATGATCTGATCTCGAAAAATTAGTAGAGAGGAGACCGACATAACTTGCCACCTCCGCTGTGTAACTAACTGTGATATTAAGACAAGGAAACAGATTTTACTTAACAATGATAAAATTGACAAGTCTTCAAGTACAATTTCCTTATTATTTATTTAGTATATACACTATCTACTCTTGTGCTGAAGGGTGAATGTTGAAAAATGGAATGTAATGGATTTGTAAGTTTACATATGATTTACAAATATTTATATAGATATATAAATATATTACAACAAGATTTCCAATTATAGGAACAAAAGATTATATCAGCTGTGCTGTTATTCAATTATAGTACAGGAATCAGCTGTGCTGTTAATTACGTCTATAACAATTATTAGCTATGCTGTTAATCTTGTCTCTTTCTACGCTAAATCTCTTTCTCGTCACTGACACTAACTTTTGCTCACAATGCTGACAGAAATGGTACTAATGTGTACTCATCTCTCTAAGGTCTGTTCTTCTTTGTTTGGTTCACACAACAACGGCTGAGGATCGTTCCTTTAGCCCACCCAAGACTGAGGGGGACCAAAGATGTAGATTCTGTGCAATCTCTATGCTCCTGCGGAGTTCCAGGCAGCTGGATTGACGACCCACGATCTCAGTTCTGATGACACGAATAAAACCTGTAACAAGGAAAAATAGGATCTAATTTATGTCCTCAAGCCCACCTATTTCTATTGTATATTATATGAGCGTGTCTCAAGTGTCTGCATGTGTTGTTCGTCCATCACGGGTGATGATGAAGACCTCTCAAGTGTCTGCATGTAGGATGAATGACAACATGGCTCAGTAAGATTTAGCAATAGCGAAACAAGACAGGTGTCTACTTGCAAAACATTCTGACAAATTAATACATAGATACATCCAATAATATGAATTCAATACATGAATACATTCAATACATGAATACATCCCATAATATAAATTCAACACATGAATACATCCAATAATATGTACACCTAGGTGTGATACAACCATTTCCTTCCCCCTATAATATACCAGGCCCTCTCTGACAAATGCTATACAAGCTGGTAACATATATCCTAACAATATTGTTATGTTCTTATGATAGGAGTATATGAGACGAGGACTGTTTGGTGATATATCAGGTGGGAGTTATAGGAGACAATAGATTGGTGTTAGATGAGACAATAGATTGAGTCCTAACAAGGACTGTTTTGGTTATATTTCAGTTGGTCTGAGATAATAGATTGAAGTTATAGGAGACAATAGGTTGAGTCCTAACAAGGACTGTTTTGGTTATATTTCAGTTGGTCTGAGATAATAGATTGAAGTTATAGGAGACAATAGGTTGAAGCATGAGTCCTATTAGTCTTCGTCTTCATCAATCATATCAGGAAATACAATCCTTATTCCTAATGCCCCAAGATACAATCAGTAACCTGATACATTCATAGTGAGCCAAAATATATTAAATATATACAGGTGTAGGTATTATAAATGACACACAACAAATACCAACATTATAGACCTGCTGTACCTATTTTCCTACCAGTTTATAGTGAATTATATTTACCCTCTAAGATTTTTTAAACCGGCCAGATTTTGACTCGACTTAGTGAAGTAGGCTGCAGGTCAATGCACTCCAGGTAAGCTATAAATCAAAGTTGACAGCTCCTCTTATTCAGTCGGTCGTCTCTCTGGCTTCCTGTCGGGTTGCGTGCTTTTGCATAAAATCTCGCCCGATTATATAGGTAGATGAATGCTTAAGCAAAGTGTTGCTGTCACTTCCAATGGAGTTTCAAACATCGATCTATTGGTCGTATATTTTTTCATCCTAGTTAGGTGAATAATTGGGTCTTTGCTTGCGATGTCAGGTTGATTTGGTGTTGTCTCCCTTTTGGGTCATTGTGTTAAGTTCAAAGGTAAAACAGTTCGGGTGTGCCCATGCGCAGGTTTTTTTAAGCGCGGGGTTGAGTTAGACTTCCGGCAAGCCGTGAGGTGTCCTGGTTTCTGAAGGGACGAGAGTCCATTGTGTTTTTCGGGGAAAATCTTCGAAGTGACTGCGATGGCAGTTTTCCCCAGTGAATCTCTGTGCGTTGGAATGACAGCAGAGTTCCTTGTTATGTTCTGTGGATTCGGTTACAGGTAATACCGACTTTTTCCATTATTACGCTTTCGGTGGCAGAACATGTTAGAAGATTACCTAGTCTGTGAACTGCAGCTCACCGGTCCTACATTACAGAACTTATATGTTGTGCTCAAGGTAGCCATCCAAGACTATTAGTCTTCATACCATCCAGAAATCCAGTGACGAAGTTATATTGTGGGAGCCGCAGATTGGCGGCATATTTATGTCCACATAAGCATTACTGCAGGGTTGATGGTAACCTGCTTATCAGCAGTACACAGCCGACGTCAGAACGAGGCCTGTGTTTTCGGCTATTATACTACAGCCTGATAATGTGCAATTGGCGGGGGATGCCAAGTTATACCTATGTGTCAAGGTGATTAAGGTATCTGACGCGTTTAGTCAGAGATACCAAGGCGGCATTTTTGAACTATCATTGAATAACATTATTATTGACCATGCACGAATATTGGAATGTTTACCAGCCTTTTTGAACGCCTGATGTATTATTATCGATTCCGGTCAGCATGACCTTGTTTACAATGACTGTTCCTGTTGATGCTACTATGTGTGTTATCGTCAATAAATGTTTTGAAACGTGCCTGCAGTGTTCAAGCATCCTTGACTACTGCATGTGAGTGTAGGGGTTGCAGTGTCTACATATATACGAGCCTAAACACATTCGCGCCTTCATTCGCACCCACACTCAGTTCATCATACGCCAGCACTACACATCTAACAACATGTATACTGTCTTGGGCCAGTGATCACTTCAATAAGAGAAAAAGACAATTACATTTCTGGTAGGCCAGCTGATGGGGCTATATAGATCATTGTACACAGCACGCCAGCCTTAAACAGACACCCCACCAGGCTACTTACACTTCTGGATGATGGGGCTATTTTCGTGAAAAGGACAAGTACACCTTACATTTGTGGGTTTAAGCTGGACAGAGCGAGAAATTAACATTTCCGTGGACTTACGCTACATTTATGATGCCTCCAGTGTTGTCCAGAAATTTACATTTCTACATGTGCTGCATGTCATGAGGAACAAAGTGGACAACTGAGAATAACACACATACTCTATGCTTTCAAGTTTTGTCTACACAGGACAGAAATAGGTCATCAACTGTTGACCCAGATCAACAGTGCGAGCATTTATGTTATAATGCTACATAAACCACAACAGTGCAAGTACTGAAGTTAACATCTAGGCATTTGCTACGTGGACCACAACTGCAAGTCGAGTCCCTTTTTGTGAACGGTACCGCTGGTCGTTTACACATTTCAGTCAACAACAGACTTTTCTACGTCCGAGCATTCAAGTTACATTGCTCGAGGTCAAGTGTTTGTAAACAGTACGTGAAATCGTCAACATTCAATGTGCAAGTCCTAAGTCGAGAAGGTCATGGTAACTTTTGTTCGTGAATACCACTTTATGCTACAGTGGATTTGACATTCAGTGCGCGCTTGACATTTTGTTTCTGTGTTCGCAAGGAGCAAGTTAGTTACTGTAATATCATGTGTGACTAAGCTTTTTTTTTTTGCAACACATTCTATTGCTATTTATGTTACTTGTACTATTGTTGTGTATTTTTCTAGTGTTTTTTAGCGGGCTGGTTGGGTAAAGGTGACTCCTTTAGATATATACCACGTAATAGAGGTTATCTATTGAGAGCGTGTCGTTAGGGACTGCAAATTTCCTTAATTGGGATTTGCGAGCGACAATTGTTGCTATTTACGTTAGCTGTGACGACATGAGTTAGTGTTGTTTTCGTTATTTTTTTTTCATTCTTTGATTTTCGATTTGTTTTGTTTGTATCTGTAGGTCTCTCCTTCCTTTCGTTTATTTCTTTACAACTTTTTGTTTATAACAGTGTTGCTATTTGTCTTGTTTACTTTTCGCGGTTATCATTACACATTTGTGTAACATTTTTTTTACTTTTTGCTGTATTGTTTATTTGACTTCCGCGAACGTTTTCGGTCATTGTTCTGTATTTTTGTCTTTGTATTTATGATTGTACTACATTATTGTCATACACAGTCTACATACATACACTTGGTCATGTATTATTATTATTGATAAGGTATACTCTTCATATAGAGATTGTTTAAAAAATATTATTATCTGAGATATTTATACAAGTTCTTTGCTAAAAGACTTGTTATCTACAAAGATTGAGACAAGGTGGAATACATATGAAAGTTCTTTATAAAAAAGACTTGTGATTGGGATAAGGTAATTTATTTAATTTTTTCAGGTTTCTGATCTCAGTAGACAGAATGTCTAATTTGGATTTCTTCATCCAGCAAGGGTTAACCCTTGGTAAGTCTGGTAAAGAATTGGAAGAATATTCATCTGCTCAATTCGCCATGGCATTAAGGTCAGAAGTATTGAAAACAGAAGCTGAACAAAAGAAAGCAGAAGCTGAGAATTTAAGATTGCAGATGCAATCAGATGAAAGAAAATTCCAGATGGAAATGAGAAAACAAGAAAAAGAAGCGGAGGCTGAAGAGAAACGGTTAGAAAGAGAATTTGAAGAGAGAAAACAGCGAAGTAAAGTCGAGCGGAAAAAGATAGAAGCTGAAATTAAAAAATTGGACAGAGAAGCTGACGAGATAAAACAGAAACTGGAAGCTAAGGAGAGAAAACAGAAGACTGGAAATGAGCTTCTGGATAAAAATAATGCTCTTACTGAGAAGCTTCAACATGAGAATAAAGCTCTTACTGATATGTTAACAGTAATGAATTGTGAAAATCATATGCTGAAGTGTAAAGTGACGGCACTAATGGAAGATAATAAGAAACTTGGTGAATTCTCCGTTAAACAATCTCAACTGGAAAAGGAGAAAAATGAGTTAGAAGTTGAATTGAGCTTAATGAAGAACAATCTTCTTTGCAAAGAACAGGCTCTTATTGGTGAGCTAGAGCAAGTCAAAATAGACTATGAGAATGTAAAAGCTCAGGCCGGACAAGACAAGGAGTCTTATAAAAGAACAATTCTGGAACTAAGTAATGAGGTGGATCTTCTGCGAAGTACTGCTATAAAGAAGAGTATGGAATCTCTGGAGGAGATGAAGATGTTTAAGAATAGGAAGGATACTGAGATTCAGTCACTGCAACTGGAGTTAACACAGTTGACAGCAAACAAAGAAAAAGATAAGAAAATTGATGAACTTAGGTCTACTCATCATAGTGCTATGGAAGCACTCAGACTTGAACTTGTTCAAGAGAAAGCTAAGGTTTTAGAAACTACATCTCAAAAGGAAAAGTTGAGCAAAGATCTTAGAGATAGAATAGTTAAAGAGAAGACTCTAACTTCACAGTTAGATGACTTAAGGTTAGAGTGCAACAGACTTCATGTTAAAGTCAACGAAAGTGTTCATGAAGTTGTTTCTAGAGAGAAAGCTGTTGCAGAGGTGGGAATTGCAAAACTTCGCAACAGAATTGATGGTTTATTAGATATTGTTTTGGAGAATAAAATGTTATCTACTACCAAGGTGAATAGATTTAGACATAAAGCTGATGATCAATATTCTACAAATGCAAAGAGCCAGCCACATGCACTTGGTGCTCATGGTAATACTAAGCAATATGGGAACAACAATTTTCGTGGCAAATATAGTTTCCCACGGAATTACGATACTGCCTCTAATGGGAGTTGGCGTCAGGCCAACAAAGGTAAATCAAGTTTCGATCATGGTGAGGACTTTCATAAGTGTCGTGTTAAGATTCCTCAGGGAAACCGTGCATCGAATTCCCAGATTCCTGATAAGTGCGTAAAAGAAAACAAAACTGTTAGTACCCATCGTACTCAGCTCAGGCAGTATGATGTTAAGCACATTGCCATAGGCAAAAATAACAACAATTTGGCTAGGAAAGATAATCGTGATTATGAACAACACCAAGGGCGTTCATCACGTGGTAATTTCCTTTCAAGTAATTGGAGACAATTTAAAGGTCCTCAGAATTTTGGTTCTAATATTCATGGGAACTTTAATAAAAGTTACCAACCTGATAAAAGTTTTTCTTGCAAACAACAAAATCCATGTTTGTCTTACTTCCCTCAAGAGAGAATAGACTTCTCATTTCATGGAAAGGTTCATACACTATAGTCTCCAAAATTTCAGATGTCGACTATATTGTCGATGTGGATGGAAGGCATAAAACCTTCCATATAAATATGCTAACAGAGTTTATTGAACGTCCAGACTATTTGCAGCCTATTTTCCAGGCGACGGACGACTCTCCAGTCCAACATGGTCACATCTCATCCCTGTCCGTTATACAGGATGAGGAAACTATTTTTTCTGACGTTAACTTACCTCTTCCTGCGATTCCACTTACTTCTACGGAATCATGGAAAGACGTTACCGTCTCTTCGAACTTGTCTTTTGAGGAGCAACGTCAAGTATCCTCTACGTTACAATCATATCAGGATGTCCTTACCGACATTCCTGGACACACAGATGTCATAGAACATGACATCATACTTACTGATCGTAATCCGATCAGAGTAAGACCATACCCAATACCTATTCATTTTCAAGCACAAGTGGAGAAAGAATTGGATGAAATGATTCAACTGCAAATAATTGAACCATCCACTTCAGCTTATTCTTCGTCGATAGTTATTGTTCGAAAGAAAGACAATAACATATGTCTTTGCGTTGACTATCGCAAATTAAATCAAGTTACGAAGTTCGATGCTGAACCTATGCCGTTATTAGATGATCTACTTATTAGACTTTCTAAAGCTAAATTCTTTACTAAACTAGACTTGTCGAAAGGTTATTGGCAAGTCCCACTGACGGAACACGCCAAACCTCTCACTGCTTTTTCGACACCTAGGGGTCTGTTTCAATGGAATTTTATGCCTTTCGGGCTTATGAACGCCCCAGCGACTTTCGTGCGCATGATGCGACGAATTCTATCAGATCGTGCAGATGTCATCGCATATTTAGACGACATCTGTCTTTTCAGCGATACTTGGGAAGAACACTATTTGGGTCTAAAGGAATTGCTATCTACTCTACGTGAGCATAGTTTGACTGCAAAACCCTCTAAAGCTTTTGTTGGGTTTAGTGAAATTTCCTTCCTAGGTCATCGAGTTGGTCATGGTCTGTTGAAGACAGAGGACCAAAACATTTCGAAGATATTAAATATCTCGGTTCCGAAGACAAAAAAAGCAAGTGCGTAGTCTCTTGGGATTGATACAATTCTATGGAAGATTCATTGAGAATCTGTCCTCCATTATGGCACCACTTTCATCGCTATTGAAAAAAGGTTCTCCTAATATGGTGCGTTGGTCCCAGGAATGCCAATCTTCATTGGATCAGGTTAAGAATTTGTTCTCATCTCATCCTATCTTAAGACTACCAACGATTGATAAGACTTTTGTTCTTCGTAGTGATGCCTCTTCCACTGGGATTGGAGCGGCACTAATGCAGGAATATTCAGGAACTCTGCATCCTGTAATGTATATTTCTAGGAAGCTAAATGCGGCAGAAAGGAATTACTCGGTTTTAGACCGTGAATTGTTGGCTATGGTTTGGTCCATTCTTAAGCTACAAAGGTTCCTTCTGGGCGCGCATTTCTTTATGGAAACCGACCAAAAAAAGCTCTTACGGCTATGCAAAGTAAGGATTTGAAGAGCTCGAGATCTACTCGTTATGCTATTGCTCTTCAGCCTTTCCATTTCACGGTGCGAGCTATCCGTGGTTCGGATAATGTGATGGCGGACATATTGTCCAGATGCCCACATGATTCCATTTAAATCTTGTGTCCTAGATCTCCTGATACACTTTCAGACTTTTGTCTGTTCTTAATATCCTAATGTATTGTAATACAAATGTATTTGGATAATGTATAAAGAATTTAACAAATTTGATTTTGTCCATCCATCAGTGATATGTTGCTAATATAGCATTGTAATTCATGATATTTGTATTTTGCTATAATTATAGTATTTAATAATGTTTGATATATGATTGGTATTGCCAGCAACTTAAGTTTCTTTAATGGTACCCTCTGAGTTTGTTTGGCTTAAAGGAAATATTTTCTCCTATGTTGGGAGATGATTTGTATCCTCTTCAGACGCTTTATTTATGCGTCTATTGTACCTGATATTAGGTTCATTCTTTCATGAGCGCATAATTGATAATCGTGCTATCTTGCTCATGAATATATTTGGAAGAAAAAAAAATGTATCATTTTTTTTTTTACTGGGGGGGTGTAGTAATATGTTGCTGTCACTTCCAATGGAGTTTCAAACATCGATCTATTGGTCGTATATTTTTTCATCCTAGTTAGGTGAATAATTGGGTCTTTGCTTGCGATGTCAGGTTGATTTGGGGTTATCTCCCTTTTGGGTCATTGTGTTAAGTTCAAAGGTAAAACAGTTCGGGTGTGCCCATGCACAGGTTTTTTTAAGCGCGGGGTTGAGTTAGACTTCCGGCAAGCCGTGAGGTGTCCTGGTTTCTGAAGGGACGAGAGTCCATTGTGTTTTTTGGGGAAAATCTTCGAAGTGACTGCGATGGCAGTTTTCCCCAGTGAATCTCTGTGCGTTGGAATGACAGCAGAGTTCCTTGTTATGTTCTGTGGATTCGGTTACAGGTAATACCGACTTTTTCCATTATTACGCTTTCGGTGGCAGAACATGTTAGAAGATTACCTAGTCTGTGAACTGCAGCTCACCGGTCCTACATTACAGAACTTATATGTTGTGCTCAAGGTAGCCATCCAAGACTATTAGTCTTCATACCATCCAGAAATCCAGTGACGAAGTTATATTGTGGGAGCCGCAGATTGGCGGCATATTTATGTCCACATAAGCATTACTGCAGGGTTGATGGTAACCTGCTTATCAGCAGTACACAGCCGACGTCAGAACGAGGCCTGTGTTTTCGGCTATTATACTACAGCCTGATAATGTGCAATTGGCGGGGGATGCCAAGTTATACCTATGTGTCAAGGTGATTAAGGTATCTGACGCGTTTAGTCAGAGATACCAAGGCGGCATTTTTGAACTGTCATTGAATAACATTATTATTGACCATGCACGAATATTGGAATGTTTACCAGCCTTTTTGAACGCCTGATGTATTATTATCGATTTCCGGTCAGCATGACCTTGTTTACAATGACTGTTCCTGTTGATGCTACTATGTGTGTTATCGTCAATAAATGTTTTGAAACGTGCCTGCAGTGTTCAAGCATCCTTGACTACTGCATGTGAGTGTAGGGGTTGCAGTGTCTACATATATACGAGCCTAAACACATTCGCGCCTTCATTCGCACCCACACTCAGTTCATCATACGCCAGCACTACACATCTAACAACATGTATACTGTCTTGGGCCAGTGATCACTTCAATAAGAGAAAAAGACAGTTACACAAAGCTTTTGGTTGGTTCCTGGCGGGGCAAGCTGATTAGTTTCCTGCAGTTTAGTCCCAATCGTCGTACAGTCTAATTTTATTCTATTTTTTCCGCCATCTTGAGTGAACAAGATGGCCGCGACCCACATCCGAAAAAAACAGGGCTTAAGTTTTTTTTTCCTGGCGTAACTTCTTGTAATTTATTCCGGCTCAGCAACTGTGCGTTGATTGGCTGGGGCAAATTTGTATCCCGACATAATGATTTAACAAAGTAGTGGGGTTACACACACTCGTTTCACGACACTGGCCCATCAGACATTCTGCTCTTCCTTTTTCTTACCTTTCATTCTGAATCCATTTATTCTCACGTGCATTTTACTTATCAATTTCATGGAATTCAACGTTGTAGAGTAAATAAAATAGCACATTATTAATATAAAATATGTTGAAAAGTACAACCATCTTCATTAGAACCTACAGTTGATAGTATAAGAAAAGATAATCCCATTAGAGGTGCATGTAATCAGAACTCATAAAGTTTTCAAAAAGTCTACGATTGTATGAAAAGGACCTGAGGTTTTTTCTTAGGTTATGTGGAAGACAATTCCAAAGATGAGCAGCAGAGTACGCTAAGCTTTTCTTGAATAAGTCAAGCCTAGGCTTGGGCACTTGCAAGTTGTTAAAGCGTTGACTGTTGCCTACATTGTATTTGAACATTGGCCACATATATTCTGGAGCATTAAGTGACTGAATTTTGTGAACAAATTTAGCTTTGTTAAATAGAAGCTGCTTTCTTAAAAGCAGTATTTGGAGATTTTTATATAGATCACTGAGTTAGACAGTTGTCAGAGACTAGACGTACTGCACGCTTTTGCAGTGAACGGAGTCTCATTGTGTTGGACATTGAGCAGCCATCCCAGATTGTGGAGAAATAGTCAAAGTTTGCTTGTATGTGAGATATATAGAACAATTTTCGTGCGCCTTCATCTAGGAAATATTTGATTTTAGCTAACTGGTAAGTGCTGAAAAAGTCAACCACTGTAAAGCACCGTGGCTTTTGCGGTGTCCAGCGCACCCCTGTTGGCCCTTGAAAACCCCACGGCGACGGTGCGAATTTTGTACCAGGCCGTACCCATATCCGCAGCAACTTTCCGAGGCACACAGCCTCTAGTCGATAGAACAATGAAAGTAAAGGAAGTCGACAAATTGGATCCGTAACTTAGGGAAAAGGGTTCTGAGAGCTGGGACAGTCGGGCCGGAGTGTGAAGCGGGACTGAGATGGGCCCGCGCTGTACGAGGCCACCGACGCTAGGCGGCTTGGAAGCCGAGCTCACAACGCGGTTGGAACTCTTCCGCGGACCGCCATAGCTATGCCACGTCGCCTTCCGGCCGTGCCCGCATCGACTAGCATTCAATAGTCAACTCAAAACTGGCACGGACAAGGGGAATCCGACTGTTGCTTGCGTTCCAAATAGCGGAACGTTTTGTTGGCAGGCGGCCAGTGGTTCTCGTCTGAATGCAAGAAAAATCGCGAGCGAGCGCGAGGAAGGCGCAGTATGTCCCAACAGTTATCTGGTTCATCCTGCCAGTAGTCATTTACTTTGTGGTGGATTTGATGTTAAGAAATGTTGTTATGTTCTCTTGGTGTACTGAATGAGGTCAGCTGTGAAGGTCCCTGAATATAACAAATATTATGGTAAGTTTACAGGGTACCTTTCTGCTACCACCTTTATGATCTCATTCAGAATTATTCTTTGACTAAAATGTATGATGACTACGTTTGATGTCTAGGGTTATGAATATGTAGTGTAATGTTGCATTAACCAACTAAACATATAAACAACTATTTTATTATCCAACACAACAGTACTACGACAATCACATACAAACTACACTTTAAAAGACTATCTTTAGTAAGTCAGTGGTTGAATTTTGGGTAAACGTTAATTTTTTACAATTTATTGTCCTGATTCTAGTTTGTTTTGAATCAGGACTGACAATCAAAAGTGAAATCAAAAGAAGTATTTACATCAATTACATAACATAATGGATCTTCTGTCCATAATACAAATGTTATTATAATATAAGTGTGTAGTTGTAGTTTTCTAACTTTGGTTAATACTGGTATATAATGGTAGGTTGTTGGTTAACATCATATCCTATCGTTTATTTTCTTTTTCGTTTTACACTTGTGGAATGTTTTTCCAATATTCACAGTCTTTATTTTAAAACTAGAGGTTGAGCTTCCTGGTGCCGAACAGGCACTTATCTTCGAAGGATAACACCGGTAGATCTGTTCATATGCTCGCTGGACAATCTGTTACACTTCTTGAAAGGCAATGGCATCTAGCATGAGCCCGAAATATGCGAACAGTGTCAGGAATCGAACAGTTCCCACGAGCTTGGTACTACGTTAATGTCAGTACCAAAAACCCTGAAATAAGAAGGTTATGCGTCCTTCTTTATAACAAGTATACAATAATATTCCACACTTAATTACAGGCACTGTACAAACAAACGAATAGGGTCAGCTCTTTATGACAACCTATTTCACCATTGTATTTTGAGGTGACAATGTATACCAGTATTCATCTCCCCTAATGGTTACATCGCCTCTGCAATTACAGCAGTAATCTTTGTCCATAAAATAGGATAGGTGTTATGCTCCTTGATGACAATCATATATAATCTTCTAGTTCTACACCACTCTGATAGTCTATCATATGATGGATCAATCTCTAGGCTATGCCTAAGTTTGCCATGGACCTACTTACTTACAGTCGTATTGCAGTATCTCACATTCAAACTTTATTTTAAATAAAATGTTAATAAAATCAATCTTACCACAAATTTCAATGAAATACACACAAGCGAACGATGACTGGCAAATAATTATGGCACACTTTAGATCTGCCCTTCTGTCCAGACTGCTTTCTATAGGTTTGAAAAGCACAAGCCTGCTCTCATCGCTCCTTGTTCATCAGAACATTTTTCTCAAAATGGCAACGAGCAGTCTACGTTTCCGATAATATATAATGCATTGGCCAATGGGACCATGCACACATTTATTTTTGAATCAAACTTTAAAAAAACAAACTCTCAAACTACTATGTTTACTACTGCAAATATATTTTTACTTTTAGGTCAGCCAATCCTATCTCGCCTTCCTTTAAACTACAGCCAATCAAATTACAGGTACCTTTTAGTCCGTAGTCCGTTAGAATTACGTCATTTTTTTAATAAGAGCTAAGGCTGTCTGCGTGACCAAATTGACGAACATTTTTTAGTTTTAGTATCGTAATTTGAAAATCGCCCAAGGCTATGTCGCGTGAGTTGGCTTTTTTTAAATCAACGCGAGACGGCGTACCCTAGGTTCTATCTTTCCATCCCTTCCCTCCTTTTCTTTTAGTCTATCACTCTGTCGTTTTGGCAATACGACTTGAACTTGCAAAAGTGTTACATTTAATCTCAAGGACGAATTAGGAAAAGACAGTATCCTCCATTCGGCTATTAGGCTTATCAAAAACCCGCATACTGGCTGGCGTGGGGGAAGAAGACGCTGGACTCAATTTTTATTTTCTATCTTATTTTTGACTTTATGCACTATATTATTTAATTTAGCTATTGTATTAAGAATATCGTCACATACTTGTCTCAAAGATTAAGCCATGAATGTCTAAGTTCACACTGTATCAAGGTGAAACTACGAATGACTCATTAAATCAGTCGAGGATGAAACGATCCTACTTGGATAAGGTCTTGACTAACGTTGCCTCACAAGTCTGTGTGAGTTGTTCCTGAAAACAAGGCCTCCAATCTCAAATGACGATGCAGCGATGCGCGTTCCGCTCGGGTGCTACTCTCAAGCAAGTCAATGCTTTCAAATCTAAAATGTCTAAGAACATGAGATATAGCGTACATATAGACATGAGCTATAGCATATATATGTGTTCTGATGCCAGATTGTATCGGCTGTGCCGTTTCACTTAACCGACCAGCTTCAAGAGGCATGATACATGGGTAATAGTTTGACTAAGTTCCTAATATCACGCCATTCGACACTTTCTTTCAGACGTGCGTTCCCATAGTCATCAATGACTTGAAGGGATACAACTACTACATCAACATTGCATAACCCTTACGGGAGCTCGAGGACTGACTAGAGTATCAAGTTTGATTACAACCAGCTCTCTCCCTTGTCACACATTTATTAAAATTTTAATATTTTTTTTTTTTTTTTTTTATATAAAAATTTTTTTTTATCCCCTTTTTTTTTTTTATTATTTTTTTTTTTTTTTTTTTTTTTTTTTTTTTATGGTTTTTTTTTTTTTTTATATTATTTTTTTTTATTTTTTTATAATTTTTATTTAATCAGATACAGGGTGCCGTTAAATCCCAGAATCTATGTCTCCAGCTCCGATACAGACAATTTGAGACATTTTGAAAACCATCTATCCTAGTATTACCCTATTCCGTGTACACTGGTTGCAGGAAACCCACAATTTCTCTTCACGATCGAGTAATAACAAAAGTAATAACAATGCCAATAATACCATTATTTACATTGTAGATCTAGACTTGACATTAGGCTTGTCTTTAATTCCAAAACTTGTTGAGTTGAAGTCATTAGCTCAATTTTTAATCTTTACTTGTTTTAATATGCAGAGAGGAAAATATTTTGTTCAGTCATATCAAAACAAGTAATGATTTCAAAAAACCAATTTCATGAAGCAGTTTAATTATTATTACTAAATGCACTGAGAGGGGAAAAAAAGTGCGTTCAAAGACAAATTAATGAAGCAGCATCCATTGTCACTTCTACTTTTCCAATGTGTTCAATTTCTTTCTTTTTCAAGTATTTATTAAAAACATAATGACATCTTTTAGTGCCTTGTTGTTACTGTAAATCTTGTAATTTAAAAATTCTCACATTAAGATAACACAAGCCTGAACCATTCAGATATGATCATCGTACTTACGATAACATTTTTTTACATTCCCACATTGGTATGTTGTTGCGCACGTCTTCACAATTGCACATAAATACCGTGCGGCACACGGCTGAGGAAGTAAACATATGTTAAGACATTGCACTCATTACTATCTAGTACCCGTGTAATGACCCGTGTAGTCCCCATTGGTATTTGGAGTCAAGGAAATATTAAGCCTAGTTCTCCATCATGCATGTCGTAAGAGACAACTAACAAAAGGTTGTACTATTGGGTAGAAACCTCACCATGAAAAACTAATTGCTAAAGATACCGAACCACAGCTTCACAAGGCAGTGAATGTTTTGGTGCTGACTAGTGGCGACTTTATGCTACATAACAACCTGAATAGCAAATAATGCTGATCGATGAAGCGAGTTCAAGACATGCTTCTGATGGAGTGGACACATACGGACACCAATCTACCAGCATCTCAGAACAGGACACAAGGACATCAATCTACTAGCATCTCTAAACAGGGCACTTACTTACTTAGTCGTTCCCCTTCTACTGTGAGGTGTAGAGGTTTAGAAGAGAGAGAGCCAGACTATCCTATCGGTTGTCTTCCTCCTGGCCTGGTTCCATTCTAGTCCTCGGTCTTTCAAAGATTGTCTAATGTTGTCCTCCCAGAGGACTCTGGGTCGTCCTAGGGGTCTGGATCCCTGTCTGTTAGTTTCCCATGCTTGTCGTGGTAGCCGATCTTCTCCCATTCTGCAGACAGGGCCAAACCATCTCAATTGGGACTGTTCTACTTGGGTCTGCAGGGGGTGGGATTTTAGGCCTTGACGTATCGTCTGGTTGCGGACCATGTCTCTTCTTGTTACGTCAACCACCTTCCTCAGATACCTCATTTCTGAGGTTTGGATCTGGCTTTTGTGGGTTGTAGTCATTGCCCATGACTCGCATCCATATGTCAAGACTGGGATATAGGTGGAGCGGTATACAGCTGTGACCGCGCCATCTTGTCAGCCATATTGTATCCGTGGTACACCCATCTTGTCAACCATATTGTCTCTGTGGTTTAGTGCCTTTTCACCACGTTATCTTCAAGAAGATTTATTACAAGGCCATAATAAAGCCTACAAATTAGTTGTGTTTTTGCTCTAGAAATAGTTGTGTATATTTGTGTTTTCATGCCTTCTAGAGCAATAATCGTGTGTGTTATTTGCGTGGCGCAATTAATACGCGCAGCGGATTAAGTTGAGTGGTTAGCCTAGGGCTTATAAAAGAGATAGCAAGCGGCGAAACAGGCCTATTTTTGAGAGAGCCGCCCAGAAGAGAACAGATGGACAAAATTGTTAGGGAAAATGCAAAATATGCTAGAAATTTACAAATACAAAACGGCCACCATTTTCGGAAGAAGTGTTATAGTTAATTGTTTTATTATGCCAAAAATAATTTATACAGCAAACATACAAATAGTACCTAAAAAGATTATAACGGAAATAAATAAACTAATTAGGGCCCTCATTTTTAGGAACACTTGGTATAGTATTAAACACGCTACCCTAATACAACCTAAAAACAAAGGGGGGATAGCCTTACAGGATATTGACACCAAAATTAAAGCGTTAAGGATTAAATACATAGGAGAAGTTATAAAAAGCCCGGGTCTATACCCACTGGCACATTATTATATTGGGTTAAGATTATCAAATCTTTGTAAATTGAACAATAATCAACCACATTTTTTCGGTACACCGCCACCGTTTTATGCAAAATGTCTACACAATTTAGAAGGGAACAAACATTTAATAAAGCAGGACACCAAACTTATATACAAACTTCTAGTTGCAGCAATAAGGAAGCTGAAATTTGTCGGTCATATAAAAAGACATAATAGTCTGGAAAAAACAGTGATGGAAGGCATGGTCCCTGGAAAAAGGGGAAGGGGTCGACCTAGACGACGGTGGACCCAGGACATCACAGAGAGTCTGAACTTGTCTTTGGCTGATGCAGGTCGACTTGCCCAGAATCGTGATGCGTTCAGAGCAGCTGTAATGGAGACAACGTTCTGGAAAGAATATGTCACATGATGAGTTGCAGCACAAGAAACACCTCTGAACACACGAAGAGGGTACAATCTTTTTATAACTGACTACACACAGAGTTTCACAAACATCCATGCAACAGACATCAAACCACAAGCAAAAGAAGTCACTTTCAGACTACTACACAGTTTAACACCAATTTCGAACAAATCATTAACAAAAGCAAACAGACCAGCACCAAAATGTAAACTATGCAGTGACAACATTATAGAGACAGAAGACCACTTGTTTTACACATGTAGGACAGTCGCCCCCACTTTAAACAAACTAAGGAAACTAATAGCTTCCAACACGCAACAAACGCTAAATTTGTACAGAGCAGTCTTGCCTTATGCGCCGTGTTTGGCGCTTAAAGAATTTATTATTATTATTTAGTCTTGCTTAACACGTTACCACAGATGACGAGACGAACAGAACTTAAGCTACTGACTTTGTTAGCTGACTTTAGATATCTTGTATGGACATGTAGGAACAGAGCTGTATACGACAATGGACATTATCTTCTTCTTTGATCCTTAGCCACCGACTGTCAAAGCAGTCAGTGGCCATCACGCCTAGTGGCGTCTTGTAGGGCAACAACAAATTGATTCCGCTTTGCTCGGTCAGTGCCCATCCTTCGTACAGTGCCCCAACTCTGGTTCATTCTTTGCATCTCAGCCTCCACAGTCCTCCGCCAGGTTGTTTTTGGTCGGCCTCTCTTTTGTTTTCCTTCAGGGGTCCAAAGCATAGCTGTTCTTGTGATGGCATCGGGGTCTCTTCTGAGGACATGACCAACCCAGCTCCAGCGTCTGCCAGCTATGATGGTGTGCATGTCCTCTTGCTTGCTAAATGGACATAATGACAGTACAAGATTCACGGAAATATATGAACGCACGACGCAAAACATAACAGAACAACTTTAAAATTCCTTAGTATGTTATACACCTTGCTTTAAATATGTTATTGTTTAACTATAACTAGATACAAAGCAAGTAGCTTTGAATGTTAATACTTCATTTGTTTAAATACCTTGTAAAACATGTCTTCACCAACCATCTCATGTTAGGGTGTCATTATCACTTAAGTCGTTGTACCATTAATTATCTAACACTTCCATGCTCTCACCAACATTTGTTATCATCCGTATCTTTAATTTTGTAACAATTTTACATCTTGCCCATTTTTTTTTAAGGGTTATTCTATTGATTTATTGTTTGCAAATAATTAGTATATCTAATGCAATAATTTGGTTTGTACCTAGATTATTATCTTCAAGATTAGGTGTAAAAGTTTTGCATTTAAAGCATCTTATCTTAAATAATATTGATTTGTTTGTTTGCAAAAAATTATTTTATGCAATAATTTTGATTTGTGCCTGGTTTATTCTATTGATTTGTTGCTTACAAAATTTAGTTTATTTTATATAATGCAATAATTTAATTTGTGCTGGGTTTATTAACTTTAGATTTTTGTAATTTTGCATCTTGCTCCTTTTTTGGTTTTGTAATATTTAGGGTTATCTTATCTAAAGTAACTTTGATTAAATAATATTTTTTGGTTGTTTGCAAATAATTAGCTTATCTTATAATATTTTGATTTGTACCCGGTTTATTAATTTAAAATTTTATCCTTTGTATTGGTTTTTTAATTGATGTAAATATTACCAAATGTTGTAAAAATATGGACCAAATAAAGGTTTAAAAAAAAAAAACCAGGTTAGACACCAGAGTCAATCTGTGTCAATCTATAGATGCCTTGAGCACGTGAGTTAACTTAGATTAGCATTAGTGTTCTATAATTCTGAAATTATATTGAGCGTGGCTATTTTAATGTTTAGTGAAATACATAGATAGATGTAGTATGAAAGTATTTCATACATGAAACCAGGCAGAGAAGCGATCTGTTACGTGAATTTAGATGATATTAACTTGTTAGCAAAATAGCAAGATGACAGCTACGTGGTGATGACTTTAGTTCCAGTTTTGTTAAAGTCAAGAATAATTATATTTTATTCTTTAATGTAAGAGCATTTAAGTGTATTTCACGATAGCCTACTTATCATAATCCTACTGTTTATCTTTAGTGGTTACTTTGAAGTGAGAATAGTCATTTAGGTTTCTGGTGAGATTAGAGCCACGCCAGGGTGCGTAAGGCACGTTGAGACAGGTGTTTCTCTGTTTGCTCCTGGTGGAGCATGGAAACACCAATGAGGCTGATGTCCACCACAAGTCCACAAGAAGCATTTTTATGCTATTACAGTGGTTGTTTCTGTAACAATGTGTTTCATGTGATGAGTCCCCAATCTCATCAGGGGTCATATACGACACGCTTGTGGCCAGGCGCACCAGTCGTCACTTACGACATGTTCAGAGTACAGGAACGAGTATTGATGTGGGTCGGTTGAGAGGTAGTAGTTTATTCTCATTATTGAGAGTATTTGGGTACATGTATTGAAGAATATTATTTTATGTCCAGTTGATTATTATTTAATTAGTGTTATGTGAACAATGGTTTGTGAGAGCACGTGGGCGTACTTGGAGATGTATATTTCTCTTCTCCGCTCCTGAGGGAGCATGGGGCCACCAGTGTGGTTTGCCTCCGCATGAAGCATTCAGATGCTCTTGCAGTAGTGGTTTCGGTAGCAACCTATGTTATACGGTGAGATTGCCAGCCTCATTCACAACACCATACTAGTCGCATTGGACGACATGCATGAGTGTGTGAGATAGTTGAGGGTATCAGGTGGGCGCATGTTTTCTGTATGGTGAGTGTCATTATCTATGCTATTGATGTTCACTTAGACATTGTTTTATATATTGTTTCTTTCATAAAGTCTATGAACATTGACTGGGTGTTTGTTTGGTGTTTGCTATGTTCGGTAGTATTAAATGTTGATCTGTATAAGGCTTTGTGTTGCTTGAATTGTTAAGTCTGCTGCTGAGAGAGTTGCAAGCAACCAATAATTGCAACCCCTGTCAAACAATCCTTTATAAATTTTCTTAGTGCATGGGTCTTGGGTGTGAGGTAGCCACATCGACATAAGTTCACCGCCACCACACCTAGCGCCCTGTCACAAGTGGCGTCGTCGACAGGATTGACAGACAGCACGCAGTGAAGCAACTCTTCAGCAATCAGAGTAGCAACAGCCGAAACAGTAGAACACCCAGTTCAGTGCAATGCGAGGGTCGGGATCATCCAGTTTGTCAATATTTCTAGTCAACTCTACTAGCAACAAGATGGCGGCACGCAACACATGTGCTGCTAGTAGATTGGATAACCAAGATGTGGATGACCCTGTAGTGGGGCTGGATCGTCAACCAGGACGAGTACAGTACATCGTGGTACCTACTCACTAGAAAGTGCGTTGCTTTGGGTAGCGCACGGGCCATACGGCCGAGGAATATGTCAGAGAGGTTAGAGCTGCCTGGAGAGTAGGGATGATGAGTAAAGAGGACCAGGCAGATGTTATTCTTGATAGTGTGACCCCAAGTGTTCACAGGGAGCTGAGGATTCAGGCTGATGACGATGACCCAGAAGCGATGATACATTCCATTCTTAGGGTGTATGGGGAGCGTCGAAGCACCCCAGAGCTAATGGCCACTTTTTACTCTACCCGGCAATGTGCAAGGGAGTCTCTTTGGGAATTCTCCCATCGCATCCACGATGTGTTCGAAAGTGCGGTAAGGGCACAAAAGCAGAATAATGTCACTCCTTTGGAGCCATCCTTCCTTCGGGACCAGTTTGCTGCTTGTCTTAGAGATGACCTACTAAGAAAGCTTGCAAAGGAAACGATCATCAAAGAGCCTACAGCATCGTTCACGTCGGTGAGGGACTATGCTCTACGGTTTTTAGAGACTGAACCCACTTCTGGGGCTGGTGTTGCCAGTGTCGAAGCAGATTCGGGGGCTGGTGTTGCCAGTGTTGAAGTGGCAAGAACAGAGACTGTGTCAGATACGCATGCATTAAACGCAGAAGTAGAGCGGCTTAGAGCACAGGTGGCTCAATTAGAGGCTAAAATTGATGCGATGACTCAGGAGCAGGGGAGACATACCAGGACAGTCCGTTGTTTTAGATGCAGAGAACTAGGCCACGTACAGAATCGATGTCCACATGCATTAAACTAGACCCCTCTGCGGCTGGGAGTCAGGTTACAGAAGGGGAGCAGAATGACTCAAAGATAAAGATGGTTGGTGGTCGACCGGAGTGTGAGGTGCTTATTGCAGGGAAGAAAGTCAAAGGCGGCCAGGAATGTAAGGGTAGCAGAAGGCGACCCAGGGCACAGAGGAAGCCTAGGAAAATAAGATGCTTCAACTGTGGAGACTTTTTAAACCACATGGCAGCCAAGTGTCCCCAGGGCCCGCTTCCTAAGCGATGTTTTCATTGTAAGTCCCCAGGCCATTTGATATCGGTTTGTCCATCAAAGAGCGCTCTCTCTAGGCGTACCAACACATCTAGATTGCCGTCACAGTGCAAGCCAAGAGATGGCCGTGGCAACTATCACCCTAAGGGCGCCAAGAATAGTGGTCGACATTTAGAGGAGGAGACTCATCTAAAACACGCTGAAGGACACGTTTCCACGCTAAGAGGGGCGCCCGTAAGAGCAGAGGCACCGTTGCAGAATTGTGCAGCAGTCCGGAAAGAGAGATGTGACAAGGTTTCGGGTTCTATTCCACTACAGATGGGAGAATTGGTGAGGAAAAGAATGCACAACGCTGAGAGATCCAAAATTCGTGGTATGTGGTCAGAAGAGGAGTACGTTGTTGTTCGTGCTCCCACAATGACAGGGGGTCCATATATCATCCAGCGAACAGACATAGCGAGCCCGAGCATTAGAGTCACTGGCAACGAACTAAGACGAAGTGAAGGACAAGATGATTCTCCAGATTTGGTAGATACGACTGGAGCGCCTGATTTTGTGCAGTTGTCGGGACGACAACAAAATCAGGCGGGGAATATGTGACCGCGCCATCTTGTCAGCCATATTGTCTCCGTGGTACACCCATCTTGTCAACCATATTGTCTCTGTGGTTTAGTGCCTTTTCACCACGTTATCTTCAAGAAGATTTATTACAAGGCCATAATAAAGCCTACAAATTAGTTGTGTTTTTGCTCTAGAAATAGTTGTGTATATTTGTGTTTTCATGCCTTCTAGAGCAATAATCGTGTGTGTTATTTGCGTGGCGCAATTAATACGCGCAGCGGATTAAGTTGAGTGGTTAGCCTAGGGCTTATAAAAGAGATAGCAAGCGGCGAAACAGGCCTATTTTTGAGAGAGCCGCCCAGAAGAGAACTGACGAGGTTAGACACCAGAGTCAATCTGTGTCAATCTGTAGATGCCTTGAGCACGTGAGTTAACTTAGATTAGCATTAGTGGTCTATAATTCTGAAATTATATTGAGCGTGGCTATTTTAATGTTTAGTGAAATACATAGATAGATGTAGTATGAAAGTATTTCATACATGAAACCAGGCAGAGAAGCGATCTATTACGTGAATTTAGATGATATTAACTTGTTAGCAAAATAGCAAGATGACAGCCACGTGGTGATGACTTTAGTTCCAGTTTTGTTAAAGTCAAGAATAATTATATTTTATTCTTTAATGTAAGAGCATTTAAGTGTATTTCACGATAGCCTACTTATCATAATCCTACTGTTTATCTTTAGTGGTTACTTTGAAGTGAGAATAGTCATTTAGGTTTCTGGTGAGATTAGAGCCACGCCAGGGTGCGTAAGGCACGTTGAGACAGGTGTTTCTCTGTTTGCTCTTGGTGGAGCATGGAAACACCAATGCGGCTGGTGTCCACCACAAGTCCACAAGAAGCATTTTTATGCTATTACAGTGGTTGTTTCTGTAACAATGTGTTTCATGTGATGAGTCCCCAATCTCATCAGGGGTCATATACGACACGCTTGTGGCCAGGCGCACCAGTCGTCACTTACGACATGTTCAGAGTACAGGAACGAGTATTGATGTGGGTCGGTTGAGAGGTAGTAGTTTATTCTCATTATTGAGAGTATTTGGGTACATGTATTGAAGAATATTATTTTATGTCCAGTTGATTATTATTTAATTAGTGTTATGTGAACAATGGTTTGTGAGAGCACGTGGGCTCACTTGGAGATATATATTTCTCTTCTCCGCTCCTGAGGGAGCATGGGGCCACCAGTGTGGTTTGCCTCCGCATGAAGCATTCAGATGCTCTTGCAGTAGTGGTTTCGGTAGCAACCTATGTTATACGGTGAGATTTCTAGCCTCATGCACAACACCATACTAGTCGCATTGGACGACATGCATGAGTGTGAGATAGTTGAGGGTATCAGGTGGGCGCATGTTTTCTGTATGGTGAGTGTCATTATCTATGCTATTGATGTTCACTTAGACATTGTTTTATATACTGTTTCTTTCAGAAAGTCTATGAACACTGACTGGGTGTTTGTTTGGTGTTTGCAATGTTCGGTAGTATTAAATGTTGATCTGTATAAGGCTTTGTGTAGCTTGAATTGTTAAGTCTGCTGCTGAGAGGGTTGCAAGCAACCAATAATTGCAACCCCTGTCAAACGATCCTTTATACATTTTCTTAGTGCATGGGTCTTGGGTGTGAGGTAGCCACATCGACATAAGTTCACCGCCACCAAACCTAGCGCTCTGTCACACAGCCATCTTCGTTTTCTTACCAACCTCTCTCTTGCTGAGGAATCCTCGATTTATGGCCTGAAAAAGTCTTCCGGCTGCTGCTTTTCGAGTGGCCAACTCTTCTTTGATGCCTCTCTTTCTATAATAGCTCCGAGATATTTAAAGTGGTCGACCTACTCCAGGACCTATTCTCCCAGCCTAATCTGATGTCTTCTTTCTTCTCGTGATATCTCCATGGATTTTGTTTTAGAGCTACTTATGACCATCCCTCTCTTCTCCAGCTCTTCCTTCCGGACTTGCAGGTTGGATTGGAGATGTGCCTCTGATTTAGCAATCAGGGCAACATCATCAGCAAATGCCAGCTCTGAAATTCATACCTGTCTCATCTTCCAGTACCCCACTGAATACTTTCTTGTTCTCTCCTTACATGACTTGATAACATCGTCCATGAGGAGTATGAAAAGATAAGGTGACAGGATATCATTTTGTCTTACACCAGTGATGGTCCTGAACTCTTCTGACTTATGGTTTGTTGTCCTCACATAATTTCTGCAAGACTTGTAAAAGCTCTGTATAGCATGAATCAGAGGTGCTGGAATGTTCTTCCTTGCCAAACAGTCCCAAAGTTTGCTCCAGAGGAATAAGACATACGGACAGCTATATCCCACTATTTAAGAGCAGGACTGATAAGGGTGGATTTGTGCTGAAGTGGTAACTTGCCACCCTTATCGACACCTGGTGTTAAAGTGTAAGATGTAGGTGTCTTCTCTGATTTAGGATGTTGCTGTGTATGTGGTAGTGGAACAGTTCACAGGGTTATCACACAGGCAACATGACGTGTAGAGTCATAGAAAGGGTAACTTCGTTGTATAAGTTTCTTTCATTTATTGCACGCCACAAAACAGTCATGATACTTATGACATCAACATGGTTAACGAGTTCAGCAAGATGATATGGCACATTGAAAACAATTTCTGTAGTCAGCAATGATAGCTGTTGTATATATGCGTCATAAGACATCACAGTTCAATAGATTCAGAAATTCATCAATCATCGAGTGCTAGTTCGTGAAGCTGTATAAATAATAATAATTTCTATAACTTCTGCAACAGTGTCAGCTACAGATCTTCAATGTTCATAAACAATAATAAATGCTCCCATTCTGATGCTAGCAGATCAGTTGTATACAATAAGTCCGTTCACTGTCTGCACGTGAATAGCATACATGGGCTACAGGTCAGCTCGACCTTTATAATGTTCCTAAGTCTAACCATCTGACTTGGACGTGATCTCTGATATAACGAATCCTGGAACACAGACAACAGTCTTGTTGGTCTAGAGCGACCCATATATATTTAACTAGTTCAGGTATACAGATACCGGTGACTTAATCCTAGTCAAAGTACCTCTCCATTTTTCATCACACAGGCGAGCAAATAGGCGACAAAATGACGAACCTCTAGATGATAGCATAAAGTTCGATACAAGAGGAATTACCTTATTTCGGAAAATCAACCATGAACATATGCCTCCAGGCAGGCTGCATAATACTGGGAAATAGTCTAGTTAGCTAACTAACTCACTAAGACACTGTATTTCCCTCAGAGAATCACAAGACGCAGTTGCGTCTGCTCGCTTCTTAAACCATTTCTAAACTCCCCAACTGGGCGGAACACACAGAACGAACTCCCGGTTTTTGACATGCGCAGAACGACAATCTCTGAGTTGCCGTTCACAATAAGACGATTCGAAGAACATTCGAGATAAAAGTCTTACACAGTCGCGCCTTTTATGGTCATGAAAAGAAGCGTTAAGAAAGGTTTCAGACATCTACCATAGTTGACTGGTACTACCAAATAAGGAGATGTGGTCACGCTTCGTTCAAGAAATTATAGACCGAACGTGTCTCTATACAAGAGAAGGCAACTCCTAAAAAATTGTAGTTTCGATAACTCGGATTATGTCCCTTTGACCATAGAAAACATAATACACACTTCAGTCAAAAAATGATCATACATATCAAAAAATGTTTATACAAACGAAAAATAATAATGATCCGTGCGTAACATTACCGCACCCTCCCTGGAAAAAAAAAAAAAAATGAAACATTTTTTTTTTTTTTTAAATCCTGGAGCCGGAAAAAATCTAGGCTCCTAACGCACGTATGATGCGTGGATATATACCTAACAAATTAGCTCAACGCATGGAGCGACACTGAGATCATATCTCAGATCCTTAGAGAAAAAATTTATCTAAGTATACGCTGATATATTCCAGGAAGGTGCCACCAACACACGCCACAATGATGGCAACAACATAATGACAATCAAATTATACTCATACCAATATATGAAATTAAATATATTATGTGTTATCATACAATGTGTTGCAAATAGCGGTGTAATTTACTAATATACCGCACTATATTATTACATTATATAAAGTAACAGTAATTAATAAGTAATACATGTGTTGCTCTTCGGTGACATAAAACATTCAATAGAAGAAGATGTGGACATCATCCGCTCCCAATGTAGGACAGGACTTGATATCCTCAAAGTTCCACAATGGACATAAACTCGCAGACTTCAATGATGTGCTGCGAAAATATCAATAACACAAATCTTAAAGACAACTGGTAAATTTCTTAATACAATCCTGAAAATAATTTATTTAAATGTGGCCGAGTGATCTTTTGGCCCGTATATCACTAACTAAGCCTTCTTAGATAATTACATGGTACAATGTTATAAATTTCCCTCAAAAAAAAAAAAGTGAGACAAAATCTACTAACATGTCATTATAACATTGGACTGTATATCAGGAAATATATATATATGACAGAAGAATCATGTGGAATCGTGTGGACATCTGGACAGAATGTCTGCCATTACATTATCCGAACCACGGATAGCTCGAACCGAGAAATGAAATGGTTGAAGAGCTATGGCATAACGAGTGGACCTCGAGCTCTTCAAGTTTTTGCTCTGAATAGCAGTAAGCGCTTTCTGGTCGGTTTCCACAATGAAATGTGCGCCTAGAAGAAATCTTTGTAACTTCAGAATAGACCATACCATAGCCAATAACTCACGGTCTAAAACCGAGTAATTCTTTTCTGCAGCGTTTAATTTCCTAGAGATATACATCACCGGATGCAAAGTATCAGAATACTCCTGCATTAGTGCTGCCCCAATCCCTGTTGACGAGGCGTCACTTCGAAGAACAAAAGTCTTCTCAATAGTAGGTAACTTAAGAATAGGTGGAGATGAAAATAGGGCTTTAACCTGGTCCAATGAGGATTGACATTCTTTAGACCAGCGGATCAGATTAGGCGACCCTTTCTTCAATAAAGTAGAAAGCGGTGCCATAATGGAGGACAGATTCGGAATGAATCGTCCGTAGAATTGAATCAAACCTAATAGACTCCTTACTTGTTTCTTCGTCTTAGGGACCGAAATGTTAAGTATTTTTGAAACATTGTGGTCCTCTGTCTTTAAAAGACCATGACCAACCCGATGACCTAGGAAAGAAATCTCGCTAAATCCTATAAAGGCTTTAGAGGGTTTTGCAGTCAAGTTATACTCGCGAAGAGTAGACAGTAATTCGTATAAACCCAAATAGTGATCTTCCCAAGAATCACTGAATAGACAGATATCATCTAGGTATGCTATGACATCTGTACGATATGCGAGAATTCGCCGCATCATGCGTACGAATGTAGCAGGGGCGTTCATAAGACCAAAAGGCATGAAATTCCATTGGAATAAACCCCTAGGTGTAGAAAAAGCTGTAAAAGGTTTGGCACGTTCAGTTAGCGGGACTTGCCAATAACCTTTAGACAAATCTAGTTTGGTAAAGAATCTAGAATTAGAAAGTTTATTGAGTAGCTCTTCTAATGAAGGCATAGGTTCAGCATCGAACTTCGTAACTTGGTTCAATTTGCGATAATCTACGCAAATGCGAATGTTATTATCCTTCTTTCGAACAATAACCATAGACGAAGAGTATGCTGAAGTGGATGGTTCAATGATTTGCAAACGTATCATTTCATCCAACTCTTTTTCGACTTGAGACTGGAAATGAATAGGTATTGGATATGGTCTGACTCTGATAGGATTGTGATCAGTTAGCACAATGTCATGTTCTATGACATGTGTGTGTCCCGGGATGTCTGTAAGAACATCCTGAAATGTTTGCAACATCGAAGAAACTTGTCGATGTTCCTCAGCGGAAAGATTTGGAGAAACGGTCACGTTTTTCCAAGATTCCGTAGAATAAAGTGGGACCATAGAAAGAGGAAGATTGACATCAGAAAAAGTAGTTTCCTCATCCTGTATAACTGACAGAGATGAGTACTGACCACGAGTTGCTTGTGAATTGTCCGTAGCCTGGAAAATAGGCTGCAAATAGTCAGGTCTTTCATAAAATTCTGTGAGCATATTTATGTGGAAAGTTTTATGCTTTCCATCAATATCGACAACATAGTCGACATCAGAAATTTTGGAGACTATTGCATATGGACCTTTCCATGCAATTAGAAGTCTGTTCTCCCTTGAAGGAAGTAGAACGAGAGCTTTGTCACCTGGACAAAGTTGTCGTAGACATCTATTCTTATTTGCAAACTGCCTTGCCTTTTCTTTAGCAAATTCTGAAGACGAAGTTGCTAGTTTGCATGCCTCGATGATCTTTTGCCTAAGAGCAATGACGTACTCATAAGAAGATTGAGTCTCATCGCTAATATTATCGGCAGTGATTAGATCGTGAAGTAAAGACATAGGGCCGCGCGGTTGCGCGCCAAAGACAAGTTCAAAAGGGGAAAACCCCGTATGTTCATTGGGGACCTCTCTATACGCAAAGAGAGCCGCGGGTAAGACCCTGTCCCAATCCTGAGGATGATCCTCAGTTATTTTACCAAGTAAAGTTTTCAGAGTCCTATTTAAACGTTCGACCAACCCATTAGACATTGGGTGATAGATACTGCTGAGAGACCTTTTAATGTGTAGCATAGACATTACCTGTGACATAGTGTCTGATATAAGTTGAGTGCCATGGTCTGACAATATTTCTCCGGGAAAACCCAAGCGAGAAAATATCAGCCAAAGAGCGTCTGCGATATCAGCAGTTGAGATGCTCTTGAGAGGTATTGCCTCTGGCCAACGTGTGCACATATCGACACATGTAAGGATAAATTGATGTCCTCTAGCCGACTTAATTCTAAAAGGACCGATAATATCTATTGCCATTTTTTGAAAAGGGCGAATAGGAATGTCAGCAGCCTGGATAGGCGCAGCATGTCGTGGTCCTTTAGATTTGACCTCCTGACATACTTTGCAAGAGCGACAGTACATTCGTATGTCCTTGCTCACAAATGGCCAAAAGAAAGCCGCAAGAACCCTCGACTTTGTACGGGAAAAACCCATATGTCCAGCACATTGCGAGTCATGAGCATGTTGCAATATTTGCAATCTCATGCTCTTAGGCACAAGAATTTGTGAATGAGTGGACGTAGTCGAGTCTTGTACCATACGTACAAGTACGCCGTTCTTCATAGAAATCCAAGATTTCCTATTAGTGTTCTGATTAGGATCACCTTTTTTTGCTAGAATGAAGAATTTTTGTAAAGAAGGATCTTCTTCTTGCAATTTGATAAATGAGTCACGTGTAATAGTCAAGTGACTATCTTGGTCATTTACTTCATCATTATTAGTTAATGAAGTTTGAGGTGGATCCAGAGCATGTGCTCTTGTGACCACCGCATTGGTAGCTTCAATGTTTTGCTCTTCCCAAACAGCAATCTGCTGTGGGGTACATTCCCTAACTCCGTGAATACGACCAATAATAAGGTCCGCAATAGGGTTTGGAAGTAGACACGCGTGGACCTCTCCCGTGAAGAAAGGAGTAGCAATGTGTATTATAGCAGTAGGATACTTTTCTAACGTGCCACCAAATGTGACACATTTGATGACTTTTCCTGTAGCACAGGATGGATCTACAAGAGATTGCCTAACGCCGACAGTAGTACATCCAGAATCAAACAACACTGAGACTGGATTACTATTTACTAGCCCCTTATGTAATATAAGAGAACCTCTCCCATCATGAGCAACATTAGCAGGAAGAGCGGGCAAAGGATGACCACAGCTTAAAGTACTAACGGTTTTCGGATCAAATAAAGTACTGCATTGGATACATTTATTTGCCCTACCAAAATCAAAAGATGAGCATCCGATAGCATTATGGTCTTTATCATTATTAACCTGTTTATCTGCTCCCTGAGATTCTTGTTGAACAGAGTTTGTCTGTTGATATCTTTTTCTCTTATGTTGCGATCTACCGCGACCATTATTGCCTCTGCAATTATCATTAAAGTCCCTACTGTAATTTTTATCCTGGTTTGAGTTCCAGTTTCCATAACTGTCATTACTATCTCTATGTTGTTGAGAACCTCTATTATCTTGGTATTGAGGTCTCTGCATAAAATATTTTCCTCTATACCGATTACCTTTGTGAAAATTTCTAAAGTTAACCGGAGTAGAATAACGTGTAGTATTAGGTTGTCTCCAGTTCTGGGAAGAAGAATCACCCTGGAATTGATCACTATGGTTCTGGGCATAATTACGATTACTCTTTTTATTGAAATTTTTCTGGCTACCCTGAAATTTACGCATAAAATTTGGGCCATAAGGTGCTGCCGAAGCAACTGGCAGACCTTCTTTCACCTTAGAGTTACTAATGGTTATGTGCGGATGCGCAGTAACATACTGGCTACAGTATTCTTCCATTTCTTTTATGTTTTTAGGCTTACGCTCATGAAGAAAAGATAGAAAAGCTTCATTAACAGAAGACATAACCTTATCTCTAAGTAGTAAATCCATAAGAGCTTCAAATGTATTTTCTGTCTTAGACAACTCAACCCATCGTAAAAAAGTAAGACGGATGCCTGAGATGAATTCAGAGAATTCAACTCCAGTTTCTGGTAACATGGTTTTAAATTTAAGACGATATCCGTCCTCGTTAAGTTGGTACTTCTTTAACAATGCCGCCCTGACAACCTCATAGTTGTTTTTGTCAGGCACATCTACCATACTCAACAAAGTCAAAGCATCACCTCTAAGTATCTTGGACAGATGATACACATATAATGTTTTATCTATATTATGCACATTACATGCACTTTCAAATCTATCTAGATAAAATGTTATATCATCGATTGAGGGATTAAATGCTGGTAGATTAAGCTTGAAATCCTTAGCATTAGTCTTATTTGACACCTTATTTGCCTCATTAGCATTACCAGTGTTCAATAACTTTAACTTCTCTAACTCTAAAGCTAAGACTTTTTCATCATGTTCCATTTTTGCTTTTCTCTCATCAGCCTCTCTTTGTAACCTTCTTTCTTCAGCCTCAGCCTGTAACTTTCTTTCTTCAGCCTGGGCCTGTAACTTTTTTCCTTCAGCCTCTATTTCAAGTCTCTTATTTTCAGCTTCTTTTTCAAGTCTCTTATTTTCAGCTTCAGCCTGGGCCTGTAACTTTTTTTCTTCAGCTTCTTTTTCAAGTCTCTTATTTTCAGCTTCAGCCTGAAGCCTCTTCTCCTGAGATTCTGCTTCTCTTTTTTGTTTTTCCATTTCCATTTGAAATCTTTTTTCCTCCACCTGCATCTGCAGTTTCTTTTGTTCTATTTCAGCCTCTATTCTCTTTTGTTCAGTTTGTTCTTTCATTTTCTTTTCTTCCGACTTCAATGCCTTGGCATATTGAACAGTCGCAAATTCTTCTAATTTATCACCTGTCTTCCCAAGGGCTTTACCCTGCTCAATAAAGTACTCAAATGTAGACATGATGTCCAAAATGTGAGTACAGAACCTGAAATAATTAATTATCTTATTTCAATGTTAAATAGCAACAAGACTTAATAAAGTGCTTGTATAATCTCTATGTTGAACCCAATCTCTGTGGGAAACAGGAGTTGACACCAACTTGTATTATCAAATGTATAATAATATCACAAGTCACCTCTTAATTAACAGTGCACTACCCAAATCAGTGCATAATCATCAGTTATTTATCATAACTGCACTACAATAGTGCATAAGCAAAAACACCAGTTTGTTATGATAAGTGCACTATAGACCAATAGTGCATGAGCATATATCAACAATAGTGAAAGCTAACTATGCAAGAACTATGTAAACAATAACAAGACAATGTAAACAATAGCAAAGGTCACCAACAATGTAAACAATAACAAAGATCAAAGTCAATGTAAACAACAACAAAGATCAGAGTCAATGTAAACAATAACAAAGATCAGAGTCAATGTAAACAATCAACAAAGATCAAACAATACGAAAACATTCGCATAAGTCAAATACACAAACAGCAAAACTAAAAAGAAATATGCGAAGATATGACTAACAAATGACGCTACAGTGTATACACAAAAATATACGTAAAGAACTGAATAATAGCAAAGGGGAGACCTACAAATACAAACAATCGAAATCGAAACTAAAAACACAAAGAAAGAGAGAGAAGAAAAAAGAAAAAAAAAATATATATATACAAGAAACAAAAATAAAGCACAACTCGTCACAACTAAACAGATATAGCAACGATTGTCGCTAGCAAATTTCACTGTAGGAAATTCGCACAGTCCCTAACGAAAACGCTAACAGTAGAACCTCTGTGACGTGGTATCTTCTACTGCAAGACTCCGCCCAACCGAGAAAACCCGCTGAAATATAAACATATAAATATACAAATAACAAATAACATATAACATATAAACATGTATCATGAAAACAATAGGAGAAAGTGTGAAAGTACAGAAGGCTCAGTTAGAACATAAGGGCACAGTTCACAAACAAAACAGGCCACTTAACTTCTATAAATCCAGCGTCAGCACGGTGCAGAACAGGATGTAATCAGCATTCTGAGGATAATGATCCAACGTTGATTAACTTCTGCTCCCATAAACAGCCATGACGAAGGAAAAGAGCTTCTAATACTGCAACAGTTATTACGGCACTTGACCTTCTGAATCTTCTAAATTGATTTAACCGGCACTTGACCTTCTGAACCCGCAGCAGTACCCCTGAGACCGGAACAGTTGTTACGGCACTTGTCCTTCTTTTCACCAGATCAGGAAATCCATTCGCTCGGTACTTGTCCTTCTAATTTTACATAAACTTCAATATTGCCGAGCAGCGCCGGGTAGTTTCAAAATCAGCAACTGTCAGAAAATCCGGATACTTTCAATAAAATTTCTTGTAAGGTGGTAGTTGATGCTGTAGTTGTATCTAGTATGATGATGATGTCTGGGTTTGCTGACCCCCTTGATAGCTGGAATCAGAGTGAACCAACCTATGGCCACCAACAATGATATGGTGCGCCAAAATATCAGATGATAGAACCAGCTCTGGCCACCAAAAATGATAAGGGTGGATTTGTGCTGAAGTGGTAACTTGCCACCCTTATCGACACCTGGTGTTAAAGTGTAAGATGTAGGTGTCTTCTCTGATTTAGGATGTTGCTGTGTATGTGGTAGTGGAACAGTTCACAGGGTTATCACACAGGCAACATGACGTGTAGAGTCATAGAAAGGGTAACTTCGTTGTATAAGTTTCTTTCATTTATTGCACGCCACAAAACAGTCATGATACTTATGACATCAACATGGTTAACGAGTTCAGCAAGATGATATGGCACATTGAAAACAATTTCTGTAGTCAGCAATGATAGCTGTTGTATATATGCGTCATAAGACATCACAGTTCAATAGATTCAGAAATTCATCAATCATCGAGTGCTAGTTCGTGAAGCTGTATAAATAATAATAATTTCTATAACTTCTGCAACAGTGTCAGCTACAGATCTTCAATGTTCATAAACAATAATAAATGCTCCCATTCTGATGCTAGCAGATCAGTTGTATACAATAAGTCCGTTCACTGTCTGCACGTGAATAGCATACATGGGCTACAGGTCAGCTCGACCTTTATAATGTTCCTAAGTCTAACCATCTGACTTGGACGTGATCTCTGATATAACGAATCCTGGAACACAGACAACAGTCTTGTTGGTCTAGAGCGACCCATATATATTAACTAGTTCAGGTATACAGATACCGGTGACTTAATCCTAGTCAAAGTACCTCTCCATTTTTTCACACAGGCGAGCAAATAGGCGACAAAATGACGAACCTCTAGATGATAGCATAAAGTTCGATACAAGAGGAATTACCTTATTTCGGAAAATCAACCATGAACATATGCCTCCAGGCAGGCTGCATAATACTGGGAAATAGTCTAGTTAGCTAACTAACTCACTAAGACACTGTATTTCCCTCAGAGAATCACAAGACGCAGTTGCGTCTGCTCGCTTCTTAAACCATTTCTAAACTCCCCAACTGGGCGGAACACACAGAACGAACTCCCGGTTTTTGACATGCGCAGAACGACAATCTCTGAGTTGCCGTTCACAATAAGACGATTCGAAGAACATTCGAGATAAAAGTCTTACACAGTCGCGCCTTTTATGGTCATGAAAAGAAGCGTTAAGAAAGGTTTCAGACATCTACCATAGTTGACTGGTACTACCAAATAAGGAGATGTGGTCACGCTTCGTTCAAGAAATTATAGACCGAACGTGTCTCTATACAAGAGAAGGCAACTCCTAAAAAATTGTAGTTTCGATAACTCGGATTATGTCCCTTTGACCATAGAAAACATAATACACACTTCAGTCAAAAAATGATCATACATATCAAAAAATGTTTATACAAACGAAAAATAATAATGATCCGTGCGTAACATTGACACACTGACATCAATCTACCAGAGTGTCAGTTCAGGATTCACGGACCTCAATCTACAAGAATATCGTATTAGGACACGCGAACAACTCAGAACACGACATACGCGGATATCAATCAATTATCATCTAAGAACAGAACACATACGGACAGAATCTACCAGCACTTGTGTGTGTGTGTTATTAGTGACGTGATCATTAAAGCGAAGTACGTTGCACTACTTCGTTAAGCATGTGACCCAGTGATTTTATCCTTAGCTCTTTACTCTCCCCAGGCAGCCTGCAAGGCAACAGGTGTGTGTCTCTTGGTTTGATCCCTCCCATTCGACCTGTCAGGCTTGGAAGACCCGGCTTTTTATCAGTTTTTGTTTTTAAAACATGAATTTTGTACATTTAGCTAACTCGCTGCTTCTAATAATTAATGAAGAATATACCCACAGCAAGTTTTGTATGTATACTTTGAACTAACTCTGGTAAAATATGTATGAATGTGTATGTACGTTCAAGTTTAAATTTCAGTAATGTTGAGCAAATCACTTCAACTCTCAGATCTGTACGGTTATATTTGTTCATATGTGCGTAAAACATATCTCGCAATATTACCAGTGAGCATATATTGGAGATAACTGTTTCAGTTTCAGCCAGAACTTGTCCAACACATATGACTATCTGTGGATGGGCAGGAAAAAGATAATGTTAAGTCAGTGTAGCGTGATCAGACAATATGAGCATGTTCATGGGTGTATGTGCGTATATGTATAAAGATGAAATCATAAAGCTCGCCAGAACATGGCTCGCGCTAAATAAGTCATCCACAAGAAGCTATTTCTCTTCTCCCAAATCTAAGTGTGGCCTTGGCATTCTACACCCCTACACATCATACCACTCTCAGTATATTTCATTCGTCATCAGTAGGGCTAGGATTTTAAAGATTTTTTTCTTCTTTTTTTCATTTTTGACACATCCGAAACGTTGCTCAGATGATTATAATGTGCTTCATACAAAACTAAGCTTATTTAAGAGCCTTTGTTAAGTCATTATTTTGCATTTATGCTATTTTTGGCATGTAACACAGTAAGGATACAAGTAAAATACATATAAGACGTATGTACCTTACTAAAGTTAAACGTAATGGACTAAGCGGAACAGAAACAATGGACTCGTACAAGGCAAAGGTGTCACACGAAAAAGGGAAGATTTCAACTTGCAACTATCCCTTTTATTTACATAATAACAACATGGCCAAATATTGCCGACGTGAGATAGAAAATGCATGCTACCATTACAAACCATAAGATAGATATGAACTATCAAAATGAACCTCACGGTCACAAATGACCACCGTTCAGCACAGTGTGTAAAGAGGCAAGCAACATTATCATGAAGTTACTAAAATATACACAATGGAAGAATAATGAACCACAGCGAACACTGCTGCAAAACATGGAGAACAAGATAGTTCTACAAAACATGGAGAACAAGATAGTTCTACAAAACATGGAGAACAAGAAAGTTCTACAAAACATGGAGAACAAGAAAGTTCTACAAAACATGGAGAACAAGAAAGTTCTACAAAACATGGAAAACAAGAAAGTTCTACAAAACATGGAGAACAAGAAAGTTCTACAAAACATGGAGAACAAGAAAGTTCTACAAAACATGGAGAACAAGACAAAACATGGAGAAAAGTTTCTACAAAACATGGAGAACAAGAAAGTTCTACAAAACATGGAGAACAAGAAAGTTCTACAAAACATGGAGAACAAGATAGTTCTACAAAACATGGAGAACAAGATAGTTCAACAAAACAAAACTCAATAGCTACCAAAACTAATGGCAAATAATCACTGTCCCAAAATTTGGCAGAAAGCTACAGTATCAGCATACCGACTTCTGAAGGCACATCTTTTAACGACGGCTCCCAGTACTCTAGTACCTAATGGTTTCTCTTTCCGCCAAAATTCAAACTTTATTTTCAGCGAACTTAGAGAGCCAATAGACAGTTTATTTCAGGTATACGTTATTAGAACCAATAAACGTAGTTATTTCATGGCTGCTGCCGTGGTGTCAGTTATAACGGAAATGCGTTTTTCAGTGTTTAAAGCTTTGTTGACAGTCAGAAGAAAATTATTCTCTTTTGACAATCTTCACATGGTTTTCATTGTGTATTATTATTGTTATTGTGCATTGTTAGTGTTATTGTGCATTGTTAGTGTTATTGTGCATTGTTAGTGTTATTGTTGAACAGAATCAACATGATTGTACTCACTGCGTTCCTAAAGCTCGCTAGCTGTATACACGACCTAATGCATTGTAATTCTGAACTCATTAAATAAAAACTTTCAGGTTGCCATAGAAACTGTGAAGTCTTCTGTTGTAATTTTGTCTTTTATGTGTGTGTTTTTTTAAGCTAGGAATTATTTTGTTAATAATATTACAATTTTCAGTTTAGCACAGACACTTTGACAATTTAAATTGTAATTTTAAGGTGTGTGTGTGTGTGTGTGTGTATGTGTGTGTGCGTGCGTGCGCGTGTGCGTGTGTGTGTGTGGTGTTTTTTTTTCTTATACTACATTTTTTGATTAATAAAATTGTCTTTCAGTTTCGCTCAGAAATTGTATAAAAAAGAAGTTTTTTTTAAATGTTGATTTGTTTTATTAGCACTAAATGAGCTAGCTGCTACAATAGACCTGGTAAGAGTGAAGGCGAACAGCAAAGTCAGTGCACTGCAAATACATACTTTGTGAGAGCAGGAAAGTCAGCACACCCCAAACCAAGTAAATCAAGTAGCAGTTTACCATCCCTTCTTGACTGTGCACATGACTGGGAGGGCATATCCAGAGAGTATCAAAAGATCTCGAAGACGGCCAGATATAGTGCTGCATTTCTCAGCATCGCACGAGATTATAATGATTGACCTGACCGTGTTGTTTGGACCCAAATTGGACGAGCAACAAAGTGGCCAAGCATAATGATCTGGCCACAGACTTGGGACGCTATGGGTTCACTGCAAGGGTCATGGCTGTTGAGGTGGGAGGGGTCTCGTGGCGGCCTCAGTGTATGATCTACTGAAACTGTTGAGGTTGATATGACAGTCACGAACAAGGGCAGGCAGAAAATAAAAGTGAACTTGAAAGCTGCAATCAAAGTGGAGTGGGTTCAATTCTCTGCGTAAGACAACAGGAGGCTGAGACTTGTGAGTCATGATCGAGTTTCCTATCACAATTACATGATCAGCCCAGTGACAATCGGAAAAAGACCAATGGACTTCTGGAACGCCAGATGCCACTGGCATAGGAACCGGCTGACCGGGTTGGTGTCACAGATGGAAATAGTGCAGCAGTAATCATCCACTTTTGCCCCTCCCCATCTAGTTTATTTTTTTTTTTTTGCTACATGAACAAAGGATTCACGAGTGCAATTAACACGTGAGCCATCTGGCAATTAAGCCCTATGTGAAAAAGAGAGCGAAGCGCGGAGCATGGCGTAATAGATTATTTGATCAGGGGAACACACGATATCAAGTCTGAGACGGACCTTGGATTGTAAAACTTTCAGGGGAAGTAATTGCGTAGCTGATATTCGGCAAGGCGGAGATGATGAAAGTCAAGCCAGAGAGGTTGTCCGCGGAAGAGGTGGTAAAATTACCTTTGATTCAAGAATCGAACGGCAAATTGGTTCGGGTCTGGCAGTAGGTGTGACTTTCGCATTAAAGAACGATAGAACGGAATTGATCAATATCTACCATGTCTCTCCGATAGCCATGATCAGTTGCCCAGAAATCTATCTGAATTCACTAGCTCGTTATCTTAAGATTTCTCGTGCAGATTGAAAATTATTAGATTTTCGTGGGGTTTTTCATTTTTCTGGTTGCGGTAATTTATATACTAGCCTTTAAGTAATTTAGTGTGTTTAAAGTTTTCATTATATTTCACTGAGATTTTCTGTGCTAATTAAATAACTTATAGCTGAATTTTCCAGCCGTAAAGTAAATTTAATTACTCGCTATTTCCCAGTAAGAGATGTTTTAAATTGACTAGTACATACATTAAATAACTGTCTACTGATGGCATATATTATTTACTTCTACCCATTTTATGTAATTTTATAAATGACTAGTGTTCATATCACGCGTTAAAAGAACGATAGGATAAGCTAGACACGTGTATTTTAAATCTAATTTATAACGGAGTGGTGAATAGGTTCTGTTTTTACACACGTTAGATTTGATACTGATTATTTGGTTAAATGTTTATATTTTCTATCCTAAAATATAGGCTGATCAAAACCTGAGTACTAGCGGCTTTCTTATGGCCATATGAACTTATGATCATACGAACTTAAAATATTATAAGCATCCAAGGATATTTAATATTGATGAGCTTCTTGCTGTGACCTGTGCGGTCCAATTTTCCTCATTTTCATGAGAGAGACCAGAATAGAAAACATTAAATTAAAATATTAACTGGACCAGAACTATTACCAGATCTACTTTTATCAATCTCGTCAGCCAGCTGTGGCGAAATATATTGTCAGCAACATTTGTGTAACTTAAACCTAGCGTTTCAGCCACCAGAAGCTAGACAACCCAGGAACCATATATATGTTCTATTTGTCCTACATCGGTGATTACCACGCATGAACCCTACTCCAACCAACTGAAGGCATAGATAACTTACTGTATCCAGGACAAATTTAAAACACCGACTCTAGCGACTCCCGTGAAATTTGCAGTCAGTAACTACGGCTAGTCTGGGGCTGGATTTGGCAAAACTAAAATTTGACCCTTAATAGTCTTATTCCTTATTAGTGTATTTCCTTGGAATGCCTGCGACAACTACTGGGGTAAGCAAATCTGAAAGTGGCCACTGCGTGTATGTGAATTGAATGAACAGAGAAAGAAACTTATGTCTTTTGTTAACATCATATACTTATATGGTTTCTTCTTTCTTTTTTTATCTCAATAATCTGATTAGTCACGGGATAGATTACATTAGGAACCTATTCTTTTCCCATACTGACTATTTCATAACTTATTGTTACCCTTTGATCTTTTGGGTTAATTAACCTCTGTTGGGATCATCCTTTCTTTTCCTTTACCAGAGGGGAGAATCCATTTGATTAATTTTTCATTTTGTCTGTAAACCATGATCTCTTGATGCATATGATTTATGTTGTGATTTTCTATTGATAATAAACTTTATTAAACCTTTAGTTATTGTGTCGGTCAACCCACTATCCATTATATGTTATCCATAGTTTGTTTTTCACGTTCGTGCGTATTTGTCACAGAATTGTGTGCATGTGAGTGCAGTGTAACTTGTATTTTCGTACAAGGAGAGAACCTGCGTCTGATTTAAATATCGTCGTCCAGATAGGCTGGATTAGATAAATTATTCTATCCAGAGACTGTTCTTTCTCTTACACGATCACCCTCGTGATCACACAAAAAACTATATGTTACCCCTTACTTTCACATTGTCATCACTATCACCTCCGCTCAGACAGGACTATAAACATTTATTACCTATCTGATAATTCATCCACGACAGATGGCACCCCGTAAACTGTAAGCAATCGCTATAGAACCCAAACATAATAGATGCCCCCAGGATTCACAGAAAAAAACTGGGGGAATAATGAATCCACAGGTGACTTATTGGAATCGACCAGACCAGTTACACGGACTTTGAGTTCTGACCAACTGCTGGAATTTCCATGTCCCTGTGGTAGTAAATTCTCTATTCAGGAAGTATGAAAATCCACAGAACGAAAAAGGGGCGTGGGAGCTCATCAGTGGTAGATCAACAGCACTCTGTTACGAGGGGTAAGACGTTATAAGATCTCAGCCAGGAGTACTACAACGCGGAGAACATTCAAGTTGAGCTGCCTGGTGATGATCTTACACACTTCTTGGAAGGGAAAAGAGGTGCAATCAAGTTTCCACCTGCCAATGCTAAAGGGCTTTGGGAACAGCTGGACGAAGCCTTGTAAAAAGAGTTGGATAACAACATGAAGCAGATAACCTCGGAGAAAAGAAACTGGAAATCTTCTGCGATATAATGTATCTTCACTGTCGCAAAGTGGAGGCAATGGAAAGTAAGCCACATCAAAAGAGTAGAAAACAAATCAGAATTGAAGAGATCGAGAAACAGAAGAAGCATGCCCGAAAACAGTTTAAGAACGCAGTGGACACAAAGAAGGAAGGATTATAACAGGTTTGGGAGCACTTGAAAGGCCAACATAATTCTCTTTGTAGAGCAGAAAGGTTGTGCAGGAAAAAAGGAAAACACGGAGGGATATAGAAAGATTCTTCATGAAGCCCTTCAAATTAGCCCAAGAACTGTTTGAACTACCATGGTCGGAAACACTAAACATCGGGAAAGAAGATCTGGAAGAACACCTTAGAATGACCTATTTAGATGGTCGCAAAGATGAGCGGCTCAGCTGCATGGCAGGCCTTGTGTAGCTTAGTAAGCCATGAACTGAATTCAACACCAGCCCCCAACAATGCAAGAAATAGAACTCGTTGTCCAGAAAGCGTGGTGCAAGTCAGCTCCAGGTCCTATTAGTGTCCCATCCCATATGTTGTAAATAAGAGATGCTCTGAAGTTCTGAAACGGTTGCTCCATTAGCTGAAAAATGCTTAGAAAAACCAACTTGTAAGCAAAGAATGGAGAAAGGCGAATGGAATCTTCATCCCGAAGGAACTAAATTCCACAGACATCAGTCAATTCAGGCCAATTTCACTACTTAATGTGGAAGGGAAGATATTTTTTCTCATTGATGGCTAAAAGGCTCACTACATACCTCCTGGAGAATTGATACATTGACACTACCACCCAGAAAGGACGTATCCCATGTACATCAGGGTGTCTAGAGCATGCCACAATGATCTGGGAAGCAATTTAAAAGGTAAAGTCTGACAGAACAAGTCTTCGAGTAATCTAGTTGCATCTAGCTAATACGTATGGATCTATTCCACACCAGATGCTGTGTCAGGCCCTGAAAATGTACCATGTCCCACAAGAAATCGCAGCAATGCTAAGGCTGTATTTCTCAGGGTTTTCTGTCAGAGAGTACATAACGAAGTGGCTTCATCTACAAGTTGTAATTACGAAGGGATGTACCATCTCTTCAATACATTCGTATAGGCTATGTAGGTAATCCTCAAAGCGGATGAAGAATTTGCAATGCCGCCGCTTAAAGCATTCATGGATGACACAAATATTCTGACATCAGATGAATGTTAGCACGCCTGGATGAACTAATCAGCTGGTGCAGAATGAGCTTTAAACTTATGAAGTCTAGAAGCCTATCAGTCAGGAAAGGGAAGACATTTGAGGTCACATTCATGATTTCAAACCAAAGAATCCTTGCTGTCATTGTAAAACTTGTTAAAAGTCTTGGCAGGGTGTACGATGCCTTATTAGAAGGCTCAAAGACAGTAAGTCTTATCCAGAGAGTATCAGAAGATCTCGAAGACGGCCCGATAAAGTGCTGCATTCCTCATCATTGCACCAGATTATAATGATTGATCTGACCGTGCACTTTGAATCCAGACTGGACGAGAAATATTCGTTCACAGTGGCCAAGTATAATGATCTATAGTGCGTTTCAAAAAGATCGGTCTACGATTGACTTCAAATATCTCCATATTCCTTGCACTGATAAACATGATTTTTTGCATGTGGTCTTATATTTTCAATGTCCCAAAGTTTTTATAAAATTCAATGTTGCAGGTAGTGTCCTTTTCTTGCAACGGTTAATTCCTTTGATCTTTTTTAACGAAGTAATTATTTTGTCCTGGAAGAAAATAATTTACCGTAAATGAAGGAAGTTGCATCTTTTCGACATAGGCGTCTATACAATTCGAATGTTAGAGGGGTTTGTTAACTGATTACTACGTGGGGTCCTTTTTTATTTCTTCGAAATATTTGAGAGAATAATAACGCCTATTCGTTGTAAATGTTACTTTTTATACTAAAACGTGAATGGGTGCACGAAGAGATGAAAATATTGTGTATGATAAAAATAGTAGTGAAATCGCGGAGATAAAAAGGAAATGAATTGGTTTACATATAGATGGAGGAGAAAACATATAAAACATATAATGTCTTTAGAAACTAATTCTGAGTCAGACGAGTCTAACATATTGATGACTACTCTCGGCTGAACGAACGACAGTCCATCTTTTTTCCAATAGTCATTTTCCTCTGTTAAGACATGGTCTTCACATTTACACCAATAATCTTTGTCTATCTGCGATAGGGCAGCATATGTTAGTTCTTGCATATTGCATAGTTTGAAAGTTTTATTTTCAGCTGCCACCTGTTCTTTAACTTTTGCCCAAACGAGTTCAATTGGGTTTAAATGTGAATGATAAGGTGGCAGTCTCAAACACATATGACCGTGCTGTTGAATCAACTTGTCTATATGGAATATCTTGGTCTTTTGTGATTTCTTAACAAGGGACAGTAATTCGGGTTTCAGAAACTCCTCGTTAAATGGAATGTCTTCTTTTCTGAGCCAAAGCTTTATAGCATCTTTTGTACTCGAAGATGTCTGGATTTTGTCTTCTTCTGCCACAGCGTTGTGGTATGATGCGTTGTCCATTATCAGACAGGATGGTCTGTCTAGGGACGGAAGAAGAGTATTTTCAATCCACTCTCTAAATATGTTACCGTTCATCTCGGTATGATAGTCCCGTTTGTCCGTATATTTGGAAGTGAAAATAAGTTCAGCATTTTTCACTAGCCCGTTATGTCTGCTTCCTGAATGTGCCATTATCAGACGTTGTTCTTTTCCACTGGGTACAAGAAAAATTTTCCAGAAGACCTCATCAAAACATTAAAAGACGTTTATGGAGAAATGTTCGACTATTGTCGTAGATTTTTCGATAGGAGTATTAAGACTTAGGTTGGTCCCTTCTGAATAGATTAGAATATGTGATATACACAGTGAGAGTTAGAAAAAAAAATAGATTTTCCCAAGAGTGCAGTGGTAGCGAATCAAATAGAGCTGACCCCTGAAGGAAAAAAAACAAGAATCTTCTCTCTCTCTCAGGCCTATCTTCTACGACAGATATATATAAGAGTCAGACAGACTATTGACAACATATGTTACTATGTATGAACATACCACTCACGTGCACACGTCTTCAGGTGACAACAGTTAGACACACAGACGTGGGAAAACTATAACAATACTTATTTAAATATTTGAACAAGCTGACCAACGCACTGATTTAGTTCAAGAGAGATTTTATTTATCATGTAAACTCTTCTCACAACACCAAAGAAATACATCAAGGAAAAACATATACAAATAGTCATAAAATATCAAGAAAATGCTACAAGGGTGATAGCCCCGCTATGATCTTAACTCTAGGTTTAGCCCACAGCCCCGTTAGGATGACAGATGATGGCCCAAAGAGTTATAGATGCATGTGGTTAGGGTCTAATATTGTCCCCCTTTGAAGGTATAGACTGACTTTGACAGCAGTATCTATTCTAACGTAACACGTTACTTAAGCAGCAAATCTCGCCGAAGGGAAAAAAAACACATATAACAAATGAGGGTATTATACAACGAACATCCTTCCGTCACTTTCACTCGATTCTTTCATCAGGGCCCTGATATACTTACAATCGGGTTGTGGTTTCGCCGGCTGGCGCAAATTTTGGACACTCACACTTTTTATCTGTTACTGTCGTTTACTGAAACAGATCCCAGCTCTGCAGATTTGTTTGTTGGTTTCATTAAAAAATGGATCTGGGGAGCGTCTGCTTCAGGCGATAGTTATTTCAGATTAAAGTTAATGTCACTTGACTCCCGAGGTAAGAATTAGGCTTAAACGAGCACAAAATGTCAGAACACGAAGTTTCCCTTAATTAGGAAGATGACCGGTGGACAACCTCTCTCAAAACAGAAACTATTGGTTCCCCACTCACTTGTCAACAATGTCGGAAAGTTTATGTCATAGATTGTAATTATTCTCGCCGCCAGGCAGAAAATTTACGTAGAGTTTATGGAAGAAATTAAGATCTGGTTCACAGGCCCAGTATTGATCATTACAGTCTTTGAAAAAGCCCGTTAGTGGGATATGGTATTACTGTCTAACTTGCACCGTCAGATCAGTGTTACTTGAGAAACCCACGTGGTTCAAAATAAGGACTGTCTATTTCTTCACAATTATGAACTCTTATTAAATGCTGGTAAAGTTCGGGTCACCCCCAGTATTTCACTGTATAAAAAGAAAAGCACATATAGAAAAGCACATATAAATCATTTTCATATTATGTACCCAATATAACTTACATTTAAAACAGCAAGCCTACAGCTTGACTTATATTTAAACTTCCGGTGAAATAAGTTATATAAAATCGATCATCAGGAAGTTAGGAATATGGTGCGTATTCCGTCAATATTCGCTGATGTCGCGTCTAGCATTTTATAAGTTTGATATAAAATATTCTCGTCTGAGTATTAGCCGTTAAATTAAATTCCTTATAGCTACTAGTTTGTTAAGCTTAGAAATATTATTTATTCTGCCTTCCACTGTATGCGTCACTAGAAAATAATACAGACTTATAAATTATATACTCAGTTCAAAAGAAACTAGTTAAAATGAAATGAGCGATTTAACGCTTTAAACACTTTAAACCCTACACACAATACTAGATATATAATATTAATATACCTCAAGCACAGCACTACGATGTCACAACGAAACTAAGAGATATCACTTATAAATTTAAGTGTTCTAGAACGAAGTGCCCACGTCTACTGTAAAATGTAGAATGAGTGAAGTGAGTTACAAACTCGGGCCAATATCTTAAAATTAGACAAAGGGCCCCTAACTTATTTCGCTAAGCGAAATTATCTCCCTTACTCCCAACATTTACGTCAGCTTCACGCGTGTCGTAACTGCCACCTACTGACCACGATGTACGCGTGTCAGTTTCAAATCCCAGACAGCCTGTCTGCGGTGCGGAACGATTTTCACTCTACGCCGGAGCTATTTCGACGAAACGCTCGCAGTTTCTGCAAACTGTAGACAGCTGTCTGTCTGCCATGCCCCGATGGAGCGAATTCTCACACCCCCCGCCCGGGGACACTGGTCAGTCAGCGCTCTGACCGGAAAAAACTGTAGACGAATGTCTGGCGAGGACCGTATATTCACAGCTATCGTTCGACCGGCAGAGCTGACATCTATGTAATCAAGTTACTCGTGCGATTCTCAGTTTTGAGAAAAGAAACAGGTACAGTTTGAGAATACAGAAGAAAATATTTTCCGCACCCGAGTGATGCGAAAAATACAGGAAAAACAAGTACGGAAAGATAATAAATAAGAGGATTTGGGTGAGAGAATAGGAAGAAGATGTAGGTAATTTAATGATATAAAGACCTACGTGTCAACTATGTAAGATTGAAGAATGAACTTGTTGTACTTTATTGTTCGGATGAGTTCTGCAACAAGTCATTTCATGAGTTACTGCAGTTCTTAGTTGAAAATGATCTCAGTTCAGGCTTTACAGAAGTGTTCAAACTGGCAGAATTGATAATGACAATTCCAGCAAATACTGCTTCTGTAGAAAGATCGTTTTCAACTTTAAAGCGAATCCATAGTTCACAGATCTACAAAAGGTCAAGATTGACACTCCAAGTCTCAGCCTATTGTCCACTGAAAAGGAAATTTTGAGCAAGGTTAGATTGAAGAATACATTTTACGATGCTGTAACAGAGAAATTTCTGCAAAAGGAAAGAAGAATAGATCTGATCTTCAAGTGAAACCTGTAAGTGAAAATATGTATTATTTAGTAAACATTTTTCTTCCAGCCGAATAACTATCGTTGCGTAATTCAATATAGTTGGTTTTTAAATTAAGAGGGGAAGGGGTAAATAGTAGGCGTACATATTCATTTTAAGTAGCAGCACGCCTAGCTCGCATTACCAGGATACGCCACTGTAACTGAACGCACCGGAAGGATCAATGTAATGTTCAAAACAGTTCGGCAGTGAGCTAAAACACGGTGAAAATCTACGTAAAATACGTTCAAGATGTTAAATCGAAATAGCTCACAAATATGAAGGGGTAAGCCCTTTCAATACACGGTTGGACTAGAAGGTGGTCGATTTTGTATACTTTAAATAAAGAAAATTTAAAACCATAAGTTTGTTAACGAGGAAAAAAAATGTCCCCCTCGGGACATAGCGATCATTAGGTCATATGCAAAGTTGCAACAATTTCGATCAAGTATTTGCAGAGATATTGAATATTAAACAGCGGCAAACATTGTGAAACGCACTATAGCCATGGACTTGGGACACGATGGGTTCACTGCAAGGATCATGGCTGTTGAAGTGGGTGCATTGAAGTCTCATGACGGCCTCAGGGTATGATCTACTGAAACTGTTGGGAGTGAGGTGATAGTCAAGAAGGGCACTTAAGAGGTTCAGCAAAACCGCGGAAAAGGCATCGTGCTGGCTGTGGAGCAGCCGTAACGGGCTGTGGAACTCGGGAAAAATTTATTTTTTCAACATACGGGTTACTTTCACAATTGCTCAAGCTGGCAGAAAAAAGGAATGAATTTAAAAGCTGCAATCAAGGTGGAGTGGGTTCAATTCTCTGCACAAGACAACAGCAGGCTGAAACTTGGGAGTCACGACACAATTGCCCCCCTCCCCTCCCCCCATTCTCCTAGAATGTGCAGGAGATTAAGTGGCCAAAACACTTGATCGACGGGGGGAACTCTTCCGATGATCAGATTGCCTCCAGTTATATTGCTCTGAATAGAGTTTCCTATCATCTTATTGGTCAATTTTTTTTTGCAGAATGAAGAATAGCACAGTAACAGTAACAACAAAATATTAAATTATAATTTAGGTTCTTTTGCTCTATTTTATGGCGCTCATTTTCTTCTTTTATAATACAAAGTAATTTTTATTTAGCTGGAAAACTAAAAAAATTATGTGTTTTTTTTTTTGGTCATTTTTTATTTTATAGGGCATTTTGGTGATTTTTGTCTTGGGTCATAAATAACTTTTTGTTGTTATATTCAAGCAATTTTAGGTCATTAAAATCCTAGCCCAACCCATCAGAATGCTAAATTGTGACGATAATATTGTGAAAAATGGCAGCAATAAACTCTTTAGATAAACATTTGAGAAAGCGTAAAATAGGCCACGCAGATGACGTTAGTTATAACTTTGCCAGTTCGAGCTAAACGAAACAAACAGCCTAGTTAAAAGATTGGCCAAATCATTTTGGCTAGAACTGAATGAAGAATGCGCAAGCAAATGAGAGAGTGTGAAAATGCATGACATTGTACATTTAAACTTAGATGAAGATGTGAGAGTAACATGCAAATTAGCAAACTCTATTTATTGTAGACAATGAACTAAATAATATACTAAATTAACTAACACAGTACATCATCACAAGGAAGAATAGTGCGCGAATAGAAATGTGTTAACCTCTCACTGTCATCTAGTTTTCTGTCCAACGTTAAACTAAGTGATAAAATGCTGTCATTTTCTGTCAGATCGAGATTACAGTTGTAATAGAACGTGGTCTAAGGTAGTGGTTCCCAACCTTTTTACATCTAAGGACCACTTTTCAAACTACATATAAGTTGTGAAGCACCAGCTTATATGTAATATCGCAATGCCATAAACACTTAACTGTTTTTATTCAATAGATGATTAAGTCTATAATTAATAAAAACAAGTTGTTAATTATCTGCCAGATGACAAGGAAATTGTAAGGTAATAGTAATGAAAACTAAATTATATCTAAAATGTATTGGTTACATACATACTGGTTACATACATATTGATTAAATAATATAAATTTTGGGAATTCAATGGTTAAAATGACAAAATATTCAATAAGAGCCTTGTGCTTGAATTTCGCTCACTAGATTTTCAATATTAAAGCCTCATAGAAGTTAAAGACGGTCTCAAAGCAGGTCCTACTTACAAAAGGTTTCTGTGTTTTGTTTTTATTGCCCTAAAAACAGAGAGGATCAGGAAAAAATCAATGCACTTATACTAAATCGATAACGCAGCTCCTGGTCACCTGATAATGCACCGTAAACCACAAGTTGGGAACCACTAGTCTAAGGGACATTATCGTAAGAAGTAGTGAAGAGTTAATAACAGCGAGTTTAAGGCCGATATGAAAATAAAGAAAGCCATAAAGCTCCTAAGAGATGGAAAAGCGTCTGGACCTGATGGCATTCCAGCAGAGGCCATCAAAGCAGATATCGACACGGCTACAGAGATGTTATATAAATTACTTGGTAAAGTCTGGGAAAAGGAAGAGATACCAGCAGAATGGAAGGAAGGATATCTGGTTGTTGCCTAAGAAGGGAAATTTACAAGAGTGCACAAATTATAGAGGAATAATGTTACTATCAGTGCCAGGAAAAGTATTAAACAGGATTATCCTTGAGAGATTAAAAGAGTCCATAGACAAGAAACTGAGAGATGAACAAGCAGGTTTTCGACAAAACAGATCATGTACAGACCAGATAGTCACTTTGAGAATAACAGTTGAACAAAGTCTGGAATGGAATTCACCACTATACATCGGATTTGTGGACTACGAAAAGGCATTTGACAGTGTAGACAGAGAATCACTTTGGAAATTGTTGAGGCATTATGGAGTTCCCCTGAAGATCATTAATTTAATAAAGAAAACATATGAAGACATGACATGCAGAGTTCTTCACGAAGGACAGCTTACAGAACCGTTTGGGATAAGAACAGGAGTGCGACAGGGATGCCTCTTGTCTCCATTTCTTTTCTTGCTGGCAATAGATTGGGTTATGAGATCATCAGCAACACACAACAGAAATGGAATCCAGTGGACTCTGACTAAGCAGTTGGATGATCTGGATTTTGCTGATGACTTGGCTCTTCTGTCCCATAGCCGTAATCAGATGCAGGACAAATTGAAAACACTCGATGAGAGGTCACAGCAATTGGGTCTGAAAATACACAGGGAAAAGACAAAATAATGCGAATAAATGCAGGTAATGATAACAGGGTTGAACTTGAAGAAACACCAATACAAGATGTAGAATCATACACATATCTTGGCAGTAATATAGACAAAGTTGGAGGGACAGACAGCGATATCAAAATAAGAATACAAAAGGCAAGAGGAGTTTTCATTGCATTGGGAAACATATGGAGATCAAGAGAAATAGGATCCAACACGAAAATAAGAATCTTCAACTCAAATGTGAAGTCAGTCCTATTGTATGGCTCAGAGACATGGAGAACAACAAAGACAACAACCAAAAAGCTACAGACTTTCATAAATGGGTGCTTGCGTAGAATAGAGGGATTAAAATGGTATGACAAGGTTACCAACGTGGAACTGATGACAAGAACTAGACAAGTGCCAGTGGAACAAGAAATGAGAAGAAGACGATGGCGATGGATAGGACACACACTGATGAAACCTGTTGATAGCATTACAAGGCAGTCCTTGTTCTGGAACCCCCAGGGCAAGAGAGGCAGAGGAAGACCAAGAAGTACATGGAGAAGAGAGTTGGAAACAGAGGTGAAAATGATGAGGAGAACATGGAAAGAACTTGAGATGATGGCACGTGACAGGAGGACTTGGCATGTGTTTGTTGAAGGCCTATGCTCCTTTGGGAGTGGAGGGTTATGAATGAATGAAAATTTTCACGGTCAGAAATTAAGACCGTGGAAAAAGATCACATGACTTCCTGAGAGAGGGACTACAAATAGGAGAACGAGAAACATTTAATCCTCTCTCCTGTATCCAGTTTTCGGGTATAACGTGCTGCACGCGCCACGATGTAGTTGTGGAAGATTCTGCGCCGCGTGCTGAAGACGTAAAGAAAAAGTCAGCTTTCTTCACAACCTACGTGAATTTGTGAATTTGAGTGAAACAACTCAAAGCATCATATTTAGGTCGGTATGTAAACTCTCCAATTTTAAAGAAGCACACGCTTCAAAAGCACTAAAAAATTTTTTTGCTTACGAGTTTATAGCTTGCAGTCATAAAATGTAACATCAAATTCACAAAAAGCATGTGGCGCCGATTCTGCGTGAAATTAAAAAATTATACTTTATTAGACACTTATGGATAAAATATATGATAAGCGCTTAAGCGACCCACGCTTTCTGTCAATTTTTTTAAGTTACATTTTTTTACTGCAAGTTTGATGAGTTACTGTTATTTTTATTTTCAACTCGCAACATTTTTCTTTTCCATGTAATTATTTGGGTTCTTTTATTTTATTAGGCGTTCGAGCTCACAAGTCCCAAGAAATTTTGCCGTGAAGAAGCGCCATTCTATAGTCTGCTCAGTTCGAGATATTTTGTATTATTGGGTATGTTCAAAACTTAATAGTGAGTAGGAAGTTTGTTTTTTTATAAGATTGTAGCACGTTAGAGTATGCTTTCTTCTGGGATTTAATTTAAGTTTTATTAGTCAGGAGTGCCATCAATTGCTGACTTATACAAAACTATAGAGTCCAATGTAGTTTTTATAATTTTACTATGTAAAAGCTAGCAGTATTTATGATTTGTGTAGCGGCTTTTGAGATAATTTAACTGTATGTAGATGTCATTTTTGCAATCGTGGTGGCTGGTTAGTGATGGTGTAAAGATGACTGCTATACAGGTGCTGATTACGCGAATGTTGTAAAGTTATGTGGCAATCAGGCAACAGGAACATTAACAGGGCACGTCAACTAATGCCAAGACTGTAGTAATGGAACTCTTGAGTCAAATTGACACAGTTTATTGAACGATTATGTTGGATGCGACAAGACGTCTGACATCGACGTTTGACATATTAATAAACATGATGAGATGTAGAAATATATTTTCACTGTTCAAATCAGATAGTCCCATGAAAGTCATATTGATTAACTTATAACTGGACGTCCTAGTTAACGAAACAATGTTCATGAATGATTAGGCAGTTTGGATCATGAGATTAATCCTTTAACGGTTGACCTCTCAAGGGAAGAGACAATTCTTATGATCCATATCATAAAATACATCACAAATATTTCATCTTTAAATGGCCTCGTAAATAAGAAATCTGGAACCTCTGAACATCATGGTTGAGGCATCATTGCGCATATCAATTTCCAAGTTCTGAACTTGACTGACCTCTCCTTATGTGCCGTAATCCGTAGGACGGCGAACAAATACTTTATCTTTGTATATTACGTTTATGTAATACAATTTCTTCAAAAATATAACAGGCTGGATTTCAATGACTTCGCTTTATATAATATCCATTTCAATACATCCAAATGAAGGGGTCAACGATCCCCATGGAATGTACTGACTAGATGTAATATGACGAGAAGACGTCGAATAAATTTACATTATTATAAACGAACTTACGGTAAACTCTTCACGGCGATGGCTTCCGTCTGGAAGGCCGTATATAATAGACTTTACCAGTAAATAACCCACCATATGGGGTTCGAACAAACAGACACAAGTCTGACTTTCATACCAGCCGGTTCATCCTCCTCTGAGGTCACTACGTCATCTAGTGTTTAGCAGCAAAACGCCAAAATACTAGTGCACAAATATGTGCGTTTCCGTGCGCGATGAATTAAATTTCAAATACATTCTTACCATATCAGGTGATGCGTACCCTCTTAACAGAAGTAGGACCTATGACTACATTATTACTGGGACCCAAAAAGGACGCAACACTGTATAAGGACTAAGCTTGGTGTAATGTAAATATGAGGTCAGTGTAACCACATTTGATTATTGATAATTTGTAGTGTATATACGCGGGTGTGATTGTGTATTAATTTATTGTGTCATTTGGTCTTGTAGTTAGTAGACAGGGGTGTGAAGGGGATTTAATATTACAGAGATGGTGTAGGAATAGTGTGTTTAATAATTGTGTTAAATTGATAACCTTCCTGGGTCAGTCTTTAAGAAGCTAGGGCTGGGAAATTATTCAGTACATGGGATTTTCGCTTCAGCGAAGTTATGTTGTGACGCCTAAAGGCGAGACAAACTCACAAAAGATTCAGGTCAGCCCGCGTTTTGGTAACGTAACTGACAGCTAGCTAATTGGTGCGGGAGAGAGATGGGAGGGGAACTGTATATTGGTTTGGCCCTTGGGCAAAAATATCTGTGTATTTCTTGTGAGTAGCTTGTGTGCAGGGCAGATTTATTAATTTAGGGGACACCAGGGGGTAGATGAATATCCAGTGTTAAAAGTGTTATTGTCCTAGGAATTTTGAATTGTTCTATAGATGTTGTTATTTTTGTTCTATGGCGTCACGGCGTGGTGGAAGTTATAGATAGCCCTTAGCCTACCACGGACTTTGCCTTCTCAGGAGAAGGAGGCACGAGACATCGCCGAAATTGAAGAAAACTGGGTTAGTGCTTGTACCGGGTGCCCAGTTACGTCGGCAACGCTGAAAGGAAAAGAGAAGTTCTCTTGCAGTGAGGATACATACCTCAGCGATAGACTTGTCTCTATATCAGGAGTTCTTAGCTCGCAAAGGCCAACACAATCAAAACAGGCAACGTCGCCTGGTGTTGTTTTAAAAACTGCCATAATAATGCAGTGGGCCTACACCCGAAGCGGGTTAACTCGGCAGTTGTAAAGAATTGTCATCAGCAGTGAAACAGCTACATCCTTAGGAGATTACATCGCTATCTTATTACCAAGGCCTCATCATCAGTATTCGGGAAAGGAGAGAGGGAAAACATACCTTTCCAAATGCTAACGAGAAGAGGTGCGTGACGGAGAAGCAACTCATCAGAGCCTCAGACGAAGACGGTAGCGACAGAGAGGCACTGAACCGAGACAGAGGAGAGAGAGAGAGAGAGAGAGAGAGAGAGAGAGAGAGAGAGAGAGAGAGAGATAAGTTATCGAGGAACAGTAGGGAGATAGAATACTTAGAGGACAGCCTATGAGTTAGCGCTGAAGAATCAATTAACATAGCATTTCGTGTGTAGTGTATTAGTTAGTTGTGCAGGATCGCAGAGAGCGCTTTGAGACAGTAGTTATTTAGTTATACATCTTCAGCGAGACAGTGTGTTAGTTAGTAACCATAGTGTAGTCAGGGGTGGTGGTTCTTACTTAGAGACCCCCACTAAGTATATTTAGTTATCCTTAGTGGTTTCATGCAGGTGTGAAAGAGAGTGTGGAATTTTATATATATATATATATATATATATATATATATATATATATATATATATATATATATATATATATATATATATATATATATATATATATATATATATATATATATATATATATATATATATATATATATATATAGGAGTTTTGTCAGTCACTTAAACCTAGCACCCAAATTAAAGAAGTATGGAACGAACGAACTTTATTTTCGAAGGGTAAAGAATTGGGCGCGCAGGCCCGTCTAACATTCTGCCCTTCCACTCTCATTAATCTTGCATACTATATCCTTTCATTCCCACATGATGCTTTAAGCATTAATTTAAAGGCATGCAACATTATTACCATAACAGCATTCATTTACAATATGCAATCATAATTAAAAAATGAATACAGTATGTTTTGTTTTTTTTTGAAACAAACAAGCTAGTAATTGGGGGGAAAAAGTAATAATAAAATAAAATAAATAAAACAATAAATAACAATAAATAAATTCTGTATACCGACACTCACTCATGCGGTCAATCCGTCTACAATTAATCTGTATTTTTGAATGTGTCATCAATCATCAATACAAAAATTACATAAACACATTCTCGCTTATGTCCATACATTATTGGTGGAAAATGAAATAATAATAATAACACTTTCTTACGCACTTCTGTGGCAGGAAAAGTCTTTAAGCAGTAAAAAAAAAAAAAAATTCACATTTCTAAAGTACAGTGGTATGCGGGTACATTCGCACGACTCACATTTCTAAAGTACAGTATTATGTGGGTACATTCTCACATACATTACATTATATAATAATATTTTAAAGTGAATATAATAATAATATTACATGGATATAAAACAAATTATTCACAAAACACGAGCGGAAGAAGAAAAGAAATGTTGACCTATGGATGAGATGTTGACAGGCAAATGCTGTTTCTATGGGGGTAGATAATCAGTGTTGAGGAAGTGTTTGAAAAGGGCTTTGTTAAAAGAATATTGTGTAGGTAGGCTTTTTATGTGGTGTGGAAGGCTGTTCCATAAGTAGGCACCAGAGTAGGCTAGACTCTTTTTGAACAGGTCGATCCTAGGTTTGGGCAGACGTAACTGATGTAATTGTTGTCCCTCTCTTCTACTGGTTTGAAACAATGATCGTAGGTACGACGGGGCATTGTTAAATAGAATTGTGTGAGTCAGCTTGACTTTGTTGTAGAGAAGACGTTTTTAGCGACAGTATTTTGGAAAGCACGGAAAAAGCTTAAGGCAATCAAAGAGAACAATAAGAAAACAATAATGCCAACAATCAAACTACCAAAGAGAGCAGAAACAGATAAAGAAAAAGATAATGCCCTTGCTGAGTATTTCTATAAAGTCAGTGCAAAAAGTAGTCTTGGACAGGAAGAAAATGACAGAAGAGAAAGACTTATTTTACAGTTTTCAAAAGAACTACCAGACCAAAAAGATGAAATAAACTATCTAAATGCTGATATAACAGAGGAAGAAGTAACTAGTGCAATAAATGAGAAATCTAATACTGCCTCAGGGCATGATATACTTAGTTATGAAATCCTTAAGAAAGTACCCAAAAAAACTATAAACAAAATAAATTCCCTCTACAACAAAATCTGGAGCTTAGGAAAGATACCAGAAGCATGGAAAGTAGCTATGATAGTACCCATCCTAAAACCTAATAAGGAAGCCCATGATGTAAGTTCGTATAGGCCTAACTCCTTTACATCACAACTAGGTAAAATACTGGAAACTGTTGTGAATAAGAGAGTTAAATTCTACCTAGAAAAAAATCAGTTATATAGCCCAAACCAGTCAGGGTTTAGAGCAGACAGAAGTACAGTAGACCAGCTTGTAAGATTAGAACATGATGTAAAGCTAGGATTCAAGAGTAAAGTTAAAACAGTGGCAGTCTTTCTAGATGTAGCCAGAGCATATGATGAATGCTGGCGAGATGGAGCTCTTTACAAAATGAAAAAGATTGGCATTACTGGTAAAACCCATAGATATTTAGAAAAATTTTTACAGGACAGGTATTTTTCTGTACAGGTGAATAATGATAGGTCAGAAATATATGAACAACAGAATGGGATTCCTCAAGGATCAGTGATTTCTCCTTCAATTTTCACTATAGCTGTAAATGATTTAGCAGATGAATTTAATGACATAAAGAATGCAGTATCACAATTTGCAGATGACTGTGCCATTTGGCGATCTGGAAAAAACTCTGAACATGTTTACCAAAAACTTCAAAAGCAAATAGACAAAGTTTCAGAGTGGATGAAAAGTTGGGGTTTCCAAATTAATAAAAACAAAACAGTAGGTATGATATTCAGCAAAGGAAATTTAAAAAAAAAATTAATATAACCATTAAAGGTCAGAACATATGTACATCCTCAACAACAAGATTTCTGGGCATAACTTTATATAAACAACTAAATTATAATAAACATATAGACAATTTAGTAGAAAGCTGTAGGGGACCCCTAAATATACTAAGGATAGTAAAAGGTAATGGATGGGGGGGCCAGCAATAAAATAATGCTTATGTTCTACAAGTCTTTCATCAGGGGGAAACTGGATTATGCCAGCATAGTCTATGACTCAGCTGCAGCTTCTAACAAAGCAAAACTGGACAGGATTCAAAATACAGCCATGAGAACCATTACAGGTGCATTTATATCAACACCAGACGGGAGCCGCGCTGGTGTAATGGCTTCGGCGTTGTACTGGCGAGCAGGTGTTCATGGTTCAAACCCGGGCGTCAGCGTTTGAAGAAATGTTTACGGCCGGAAATTTGACTGAATAGCCTGAACGGCTCCTGTGATAAACCCTCTGTGGATGGGAAGGAGCTTAGCTCCTGACCGGGTTGGAAGGAAAGTCCTCAGGTTCCCCAGCCTCGCAATGACATGTCATTGGGCCGAAGGGCTGAAAGCCCAAGTGCCGCTGGTTAAGGAAAAAAAAATTTAAAAAAAAAAATATCAACACCAGTAGAAGCGCTAGAAGTAGCTCTTGGCATACCACCCCTTGGTCTAAGACGGAAAGAACTAAGATTAAATTATTGGAGTAAAGTAGCACAAGAAGTGACCCACCCAGCACATAAAGCATTTGTCGAAAACCAAACAATTGTATGAGACGTCCCCTTAAACAAAGATAGATATCCAACAGGATGTAGAACCATAGAAGATCTAACGCAGCTCAAAGAACTATCAAACACAATTAAAATTAGTAATAAATATAGAAGCAAAATACCACCCTGGGAACTAAGAACACCAATCATATACTACTTGCTTACTGAAAAGATCAAACAAAACATAGAAGATAAGGAAGCCAAAATGATAAGTAGAAAGTTCATAGATCAACTAACTAAACAAAGTCTGGCCGTCTACACTGATAGATCCAAGGGTGATAGTGGGCAACTAGGTGCCGGAGTCGTAATACCACAGTGGGGAATAAAAAAGAGCTACAGTGTAACTGAAGGGACTTCGATTTTTACCGCAGAGATGGTAGCAATTCTTAAAAGTTTAGAAATAATCGAAGATAACTCACCAGAAGCTATTACGATATTTACAGACTTACTATCATCCCTACAAGCACTAGAACACCTAAGTAACTGTAGCCGGCCAGACATAAAGGAAGAAATTCTAGCAATTAATACATCACTAGGGAACAGAGGATGTAGTGTGAGGCTAGTGTGGGTTCCAGCACACATAGGTATTGCTGGTAACGAGATGGCAGATCAGAACGCCAAGAATGGAAGAATAAGTAAAAACAATATAAGAGCAGGACTGGGAAGGTCAGAGATCAAGAGCCAAGTGAAGATAACTATAAACGAGGAATGGAAGACAACATGGAAGAACAGTAGAAAAGGCAGACAAGCGTTCAAACTGCTGAAAGAACCAACGAGGACGTGCCAGGTCAGAGAAGAATTAAAGATACCATCAAACAAAAAAACTGTGTCGTCTCCGTCTCGGTGCAGCATACTTTATGATAGAAGAACCACACTGCCAAAAATGTCAGGAAGAGAATGACATAGACCACTACCTGATCCACTGTAAAAAATATGAACAACAAAGGCTTGAATTAAAAACTTACTATAGAAATCACAACATAGACTTGACAGGGGATAAGGTGTTAAGTAAAGATGCCCCAAGAGATGCCCAATCAATAGTTAAAAGATATATACATAAAACAAAGGAAAACATAAGGTTAATAACCAAAAACAAAGATAAAAAAAATTACTAACTACTCATAGGACAAGGAAAGACAACAAGGTATGACATAAAAAAAATAAAGACAACTCAAAAAGAACGAACACTAATACAAAATAAAACCAAGTGTAACGGACAATAGTTATCTAGAAACAATACAAAAGAGAAAATAAAATGGACAAATACTAATATAAATTGAAATCAGCAACTGCTAAAGACAATAGCTATTTAAATTTAATACAAAATTAAAAAATAAAATGACACTAAATACCCCAATTATAACCAAATTTCAGGTTGAACAGGGTAGACCAAGATGGAACGAGAAGAGGCAATAACGGTCAGCTGTTAAGTGCCCGCTCTCCACCCATCACCCCATCAAAACAACAACAATTTAATCCTCTCTCCTATATCCAGTTTTCATGTATAACGTGCTGCACGCACCACGATGTAGTTGTGGAAGATTCTGCGCCGCGTGCTGAAGACGTAAAGAAAAAGTCAGCTTTCTTCACAACCTACGTGAATTTGTTATTCTGCAGTGATCAGAAGATATCAGAAATCCTTATTGAACATTCGAGAAGACACAGCAGATAGAAACAACTCAAAGCATCAAATTAGGTCGGTATGTACAACTCTCCAATAACTAGAAGCACCGCGTCAAAAGTTAACTTTCTTGTGCTTATAATGAAACATGAAAGCCACGTGCTTGTGGGCCAGTGACTTTGATAATAGAATAGTTATACGAATAATTATTGTGATAAACTGTGTTAGCCTTTGGAAAAATCTCAACGCTTTAGTAGAGTACTAGTGAATAAAAAATATATTTAAAATATTTTAAACACACGCTTTTAACGCACTAAAAAATTTTTTTACGAGTTTATAGCTTGCAGTCATAAAATGTAACATCAAATTCACAAAAAGCATGTGGCGCCGATTCTGCATGAAATTAACTTCTTATACTTTATTAGACACTTATGGATAAAATATATGATAAGCGCTTAAGCGACCCACGCTTTCTGTCAATTTTTTTAAGTTACATTTTTTTACTGCAAGTTTGATGAGTTACTGTTATTTTTATTTTCAACTCGCAACATTTTTCTTTTCCATGTAATTATTTGGGTTCTTTTATTTTATTAGGCGTTCGAGCTCACAAGTCCCAAGAAATTTTGCCGTGAAGAAGCGCCATTCTATAGTCTGCTCAGTTCGAGATATTTTGTATTATTGGGTATGTTCAAAACTTAATAGTGAGTAGGAAGTTTGTTTTTTTATAAGATTGTAGCACGTTAGAGTATGCTTTCTTCTGGGATTTAATTTAAGTTTTATTAGTCAGGAGTGCCATCTATTGCTGACTTATACAAAACTATAGAGTCCAATGTAGTTTTTATAATTTTACTATGTAAAAGCTAGCAGTATTTAGCGGCTTTTGAGATAATTTAACTCCTTTAGCCTACCACGGACTTTGCCTTCTCAGGAGAAGGAGGCACGAGACATCGCCGAAATTGAAGAAAACTGGGTTAGTGCATGTACCGGGCGACCAGTTACGTCGACAATGCTGAAAGGAAAAGAGGAGTTCTATTGCAGTGAGGACACATACCTCAGCGATAGACTTGTCTCTATATCAGGAGCTCTTAGCTCGCAAAGGCCAACACAATCAAAACAGGCAACGTCGCCTGGTGTTGTTTTACACACTGCCATAATAATGCAGTGGGCCTACACCCGAAGCGGGTTAACTCGGCAGTTTTAAAGAATTGTCATCAGCAGTGAAACAGCTACATCCTTAGGAGATTGCATTGCTATCTTATTACCAAGGCCTCATCATTAGTATTCGGGAAAGGAAAGAGGGAAAACATACCTTTCCAAATGCTAACAAGAGAAGGTGCGTGACGGAGAAGCAACTCATCAGAGCCTCAGACGAAGACGGTAGCGACAGAGAGGCACTGAACCGAGACAGAGGAGAGAGAGAGAGAGAGAGAGAGAGAGAGAGAGAGAGAAGTTATCGAGGAACAGTAGGGAGATAGAATACTTAGAAGACAGCCTATGAGTTAGCGCTGAAGAATCAATTAACATAGCATTTCGTGTGTAGTGTATTAGTTAGTTGTGCAGGATCGCAGAGAGCGCTTTGAGACAGTAGTTATTTAGTTATACATCTTCAGCGAGACAGTGTGTTAGTTAGTAACCATAGTGTAGTCAGGGGTGGTGGTTCTTACTTAAGAGGACCCACACTAAGTTATATTTAGTTATCCGTAGTGGCTTTCATGCCAGGTGGTGAAAGAGAGTGTGGTATTGTATGTTTTTTATTGATTTTTATGATTTAGTGTTTTTTTGTGGATTTGTGTTAATTTTGTCTTATTGTTTAATATAGTATTTTTTTATTATATATATTTTCGAGGTGTGTTCAAA